>CM028133.1:733897500-734352500 GCA_016271365.2 Neoceratodus forsteri
TATCACATGGACATTTAAATAGTAAATACAGTGATATTCCATGCAATAAATATGAAAAATATAAAAATAAGCTTGAAATCTATAGCTTGTTTGATTGAAATTTCTATAAAGTATATTGCCTATTCTATTACAAGGTCCTGACCAATATATTCATTAGGTATAGACAGTAAAAACATCTTTATTAACTGAGTTACATATCTGTTAGTGTTACACATGTTGTTTGTCCCATTTTATCTAATTTAACATTTTAATCCCTGGAAAATGTTGTTAATCTGTATAAAACTTGACCTATCCCTTGATCTAAATAGTTCCAAGAGAAGTTTGTCTGAGGATGAGTCAGATATAGCCAAGATTTCACCATGTCTTTCTGCTCTTTTCATATATGCGCAGAACAGAGAAGAACAATGTATTGTAGGTCATCTTTAATATTTAGTCCACAACTGCAATATTGAGTTAATATTTCTTCCCGGTTTTGAGCATAAAATATGTAATTGGCAACATATAATTCCATACAGAACCTTGTCACTAATCTCTGATCCTCTGGTTTGTTTAAAAGTTTTAAATACAGTTCCATGGAGTGATCTAATTTCAGTAATTTAAGCCATCTAAAATGTTTGAGACTCATAGTTCTATATGCTACCAATATATAATTGCCAACATATAATTCCTTACAGAATCTTGTCGGTAATCTCTAATCATATGGTTTGTTTAAGTGTTTTAAATACAGTTCCATGGAGTGATCTAAGATCTGTAATTTAAGACATCTCAAATGTTTGAGACTATTCAATATTTTGCTGATGCTGTGTCTCTGATTCTTGTTTTAATTTACATCAATTTTTCATAAAACAGTCTTTGCTTGACCTCATAGAGAAGATGACCTAGATCCAAATAAAAGATGTAATTTTTAATCTCTCTGATTATTTGGCAAACAAACCCACTTTGATTATAATCAATTGCCTCTTCCAAGCACAGTCTTGAAGGTTGATGTTCTAGGAGGAGAAAAAGCTTATTACATGGTTGAGTCTTTTTTCAAGGGATACAGTAGCCAATGAAAATTAACCCAGTTCCCCGCGCATAATCTCAGGAGAAACTGATTTTTGCACTAGCAATATGTATCTATACATGTTATTAATTGTAACTTCAAATGATTTAAGATTGTTTTGTGTCCAAATTTCCACCACATAAAGTTTGCTGTTTTTTATTTCTGCATTAATCACTTTGATTAATACTGTGGTGGTACCATTTCCTGTCTTTCCACTAAACCTTTTAAACGAATTGAAAGTTGATTTCAATTTAGATTTCACCTGATCTATGTGTATACTCCAGGTTACATTTTCTGCATATTTTATTCCTAAATAGTCATAGAAGTTTAATTATTTAATTTTATCTAATTCTATCTTTATCGACATAATGAACAAACTAATTTCTTTTTATTACTATATATAATTAGATTAGTTTTATCTTTGTTAATAACCAGTTTATTGTCCACACATTGTTTCAAAAACTGCTGTAATTTTCATGTAGACAGACAAATGAAGTGGAGATAAGCACCACTTGATATGTATATGTTAGACAATGTATCCTCCTGTTAAATATTGTTGGTGAATGATATTCAGGATGATCAGTGCCTTCTAGTAAAGAATTTTTACACAAATTAAAGAGTGTCTGACACCTTGGTTTGTTTTAATTATTGAAGATAAATATCTCATTTGATTATATTGAACCTTAAGCAATGTTTCCTGATGTAGCCTGATTAAAAACTCCAATTAAGTAGGATCTGTCTCATATGTTTTTAGTTTTTCCCATCAAAGTTGGTGACTAATCGAGTCAAAGGCTGACAATAGATCAACAAAACAACCACAGAAGTTTGAGTTATCTTAACATATTTCCAGATAAGATGAGACAGTAGGAAACAATGTTGGACTGTCAATCTATTTGTTCCGAATCCAATTTGCCATTCACTTAATATGTTATCATCTATCCATTTTTGTAATTGAGTCAATATAATTCTAGTGAATAATTTTTGGAATGACTGCAATAAACTTATCAGTCTATACATCGATGGATCATTGGTGTTTCCTTTTTTAAAGATAGGACAGATTATGCTGCCTTTCCAAGAATCTGAAAATTGTTCATCCTGTACATATTGATTAAATAGAATGTGGAAAAGCAGTAACCACCAATGTGGAAACAGGCCTGGGGTATAAACTGTTCTGCTGGAGGTTTCCTATATTGGAACGCTCTAATCGAGAGTATAATATAAAGATGTAAAATGATTTTTCCACATTTTGGGAATTATTGAAGTTTCTGTTTTTCTTAAGTATTGAGCGTAACCATGGCTTACTAAGATCTACATTTGTTTAACATTTTTGTTTATTATTGCTTTCCTTCACTTAGCCCACATATACTATTGACACTCCTGTTTCTCTCTTTCCAGGACTTCTTTATACTGTTTCCTATTTTTATTTAACCTTCTCGAATTCTTCCTACTGGGGTGTTTTTTATATAATTTTATCCATCAATTAAGTTTAGTTTTTGCCTGTTTGCATCTTATGTTATTTCAGGATTTATCTGGTTGAGATCTCATGAAGGTTTGCTTAAATAAAGGTCTAATAAACCTATGTATTTTGTTCCATTTTTTGGTTAGTCTTTGCGTGCCTTTTCCCTATATGGTATCAAGTCTGTGGGTTATTAAGTATTCTGAGTTTAGAATTTCTGCAAATTTAAGTTCTATTTGTGGTTTACATGTGATTCTGCACTGGTTTATTATTTCTAAATCTAGAACCTGGGATCTATTATGACCCCTATCGGTGTTTGAGTCTTGCAAATTCATATGTAAATTAGTTAAGACAGGGAGGTGCACTGATTCCAGTCTCTCTGATATTATTATATTTTCAACAGCATTAATAGCATACAGGTTGCTCCATACTAGGTCAATTATAAAAGATCCATTAGGCCCAATAAAGGTAAAATTACCATTCTTTTAACCCTGTGTCCTTCCATTTATTAAACAGAGATCAAGATTTCCCATAATGTTCATCAATAGTTTTCCTTATGTATTTGTCACTCTATCTTTTGTTCTGTGAATTGAGCTTATTTTATGATTTATCACATTAATCCCCTAGATTAAGTCATTTTGTAAAGAGAATTGGGTTGTTTCGCTATAACCTCTTGCATTAAGATCACCCATAATAAATAAAGGAATATAATTATATTTATAGACTATGATTTCTAAATATTGTTTGAGGTGGTTCTGCCTGTAGATTGGGGTTGTGACTGTAGTAGAGATGGGAGAAGTGGCCCCAATTCACTCCACAAAATGTTCTTGGAGATGGTGAATTTTCAGTCGCTCCATAATCTAAGTGTAGTACTTGGCTTTATAATGGGTAGTGCAAAGTCCATTAAAACAAAGACTTCGCTATTTTGCCTTTCCAAACCACTACTCCAACCAGTTTCTAAGGTGAAGTACATTGAAACAATGTACTTCACCTCACTTTGCCTTGTTTTTAAGCTCCAAAGGTGAATTTTGCAGAGATTCATGGGATTTCAGGTCACATGGGCTCTAGATTGTTCTGCACAGCCTCAGTTTGTGGTAGTGTGTGTTGGAAGCTGTAATAGACAATCTGCTCTGAGAGCTCTCTGTGATTCAAACCTTCTAAAGCTGTCAAAACAACATTCCTGTGTCATTTTTTTGCTGAAACTTTAGTTCATCGATTATAGAAAACCCTCCTGGGCTCATATCATCAATCGTTTATTGTTTGTGAGTGGATTTTGAAAGTTAACGCATAACCATTCAGTCTGTGTACTGAGAGACAGTGGAAGTGTGCTTTGTGTGAGGGGTATATCTGTGGTGTAGGTAGATTAACTTGGAGAAAAAGACAATGCTTTCTGTTTTGGTAATATTGTTCTTGTATAACTGTGTTGATGTACACTCGGTAATATTTTCAATAATTCTTGCTATTTTTTTGCTGATTGTTGTGGTGCAGCAGTGCATAATTTTAGTTTGTTTAAAATATGCAGTTATATTACTGAAATTTTCAATTTGCTACGCATTACTTAGTGTGTGTGTGTGAGTATGTGTGATGCGTCATCAATCAGACACCTTTTATTGTGCTACATAATATTTCAGCAGTGTGAACATGCTATCCACTGCAGCTGTGTGATTTTGTACTTCTTTGTGGTATCTTTACTGGTACTAGTACTAGTGACTGTTACTGCCGCAGTGCAGTACACAGCCCCACGGCCTGCCCCAACCGCAAAGGTATTCTTTTCCAGATTTGGATTTCTGATGGTGAGCACTGGTTAGGTATTGTGCCTTTGTATCTGCATCTCTTTAGTGTGCAGTGCAATCTTAATCTGTCTGTGCATTTGCATCTCTTTAGGCCCGATCTCCATCTGTAACTTAAGTCACAGTTGTTTCTTGGCTTCCCTTCAGAGTACTGGAAAGGTGTGGTGCATAATTCTGCATGAACATTGTACTCATCAATATGCATTTTAAGTCAGGACCATCATCACGAGTCACTCATGATACAAATCACATTCTTCATCATCACAGTCACAAATGCAGTCACAAATCATGATTCATAATCGCCACGAATCACAACATTAATTTTTTTTTAGTTACTTGGATGTATTGTAAGCATGTTTTGTAGTATCTTCCAGGCTTCACCACCCCACTATTGTACTCATTAATGAACGTTTTATGTCAGGAGTTTGTGCTACAGCTCATCGGGAAGTACAGCCATAGGCATTTGCTTTCCCAATACAGTTTCATATTGGTTATCTCACACCGTTGACACTGAATCACATTCTTCATCATTACGGTCGCAAATGCAGTCACAAATCATGAATCACGGTCACGTCACGAATCACAACATTAATTTTTTTACTAGTTACTTGGATGTATTGTAAGCATATTTTGTAGCATCTCTCCAGGCTTCACCACTCCACCATTGTACTCATTAATAAGCATTTTTAAGCCTAGGAGTTTTGTGCTACAGCCCATTGGGGAAGTACAGCCATAGGCATTCATGTTCCTTCCCATACAGCATGAGTTACAGTACTGTAAGTAGTGGTGGGCGAAGTGGCCCCAATTTGCTCCGTGAAGTGATTCACTGAGTGATGTGGAATCCATGGAGAACTCCAAAATGTGAAGTGGAGTACTTTGCTTCATAATGAGGAACGTGAAGTCCATTGAAACAAATGACTTTCCATTATTCCACCATCCTCAAACCACTTCTCCACCAATTTTAAGGAGCAGTACATCGAAATCAATGTAATTCGCCTCACTTCACCCTGTAATTGAGTTCCAAATGAAATGCTGCAGTTATTCATGGGATTGCAGGTCACATGGGCTCTAGATTGTTTGGCACAGCCTCAGTTCTTGCCTCGGTAGTGTGTGTACAGTGGTAGCTGGAGACAGTTTGCTCTCAGAGCTCTGTGATTCAGAACCTCTAAAAGCTATTTAAAATGCCTTTTTGAGTAACATGTTTTGCACAAAATTTAGTACATCGATTGTAGAAACCCTTCTGTGCTCATATCATGGAGAGTTAATTGTTGTGTGTGGATCTTGAAGGTTAATTTAGAACAGTCAGTCTGTGTACTGTGAAGTGTGCTTTGGGGAGGGTGTATTTGTGGTGTAGCTAGATTAACTGTGAGAAAAGGCAGTCATTCTGTTTTGGTTATATTTTTCTTGTAAAACTGTGTTAATGTAACACAGTAATATTTTCAGTAATTCTTGACATTTTTTGCTGATTGTTGTGGTGAAGCAGTGTACAACTTCTCTGTTTAAAACATTTGGTTATATTACTAAGGTTTTCAATTTGCTACGCATTACTTGAGTGTGCATGTGAGTGTGTGTGCGATGCGTGCCATTAAATCAGACACCTTTTATTGTGTTACAGAGGAATTGCAGCAGTGTTAACCTGCTATCCACCGCACCTGTATGAATTTTTTATACTGCTTTATGGTATCTTTACTGGTAGTGGATTGTTACTGCTGTGCACTAATCCCCAAATGGCAAAATGTATTCCTTTCCAGATTTGGATTTGTGACTTTTGAGCACAGGTTAGGTATTGCTGTGCTTTTCTTATGCAGCCCTTGAGAGTGCAGCATTATTTAATCTGTCTGTGCATTTGCATGGCACTAGTAATTCTGGGAGACTGCATTTCTTGCTGTGCTCTCATTTCACTTTGTCAGTACTGGGAATTTTCTGGACACAAGACAGTAGCATTTTAGGATGCACATTAATTCTGGTGACTGTGTGTGTGACCTGACCACTGTGCACATGACTGAGTGTGCCGTTAATTCAGGAGACTTTGCATTTCTTGTTACACTCTCATTTCACTTCATCAGCACTGAGGAGTTTTCTAGACACAAGACAGTAGCACTTTGGGGATGCACATTCATTCTGGTGACTGTGTGGGTGGGATGCTGCCAATATTGTTGTCCTCCACCTACCTTTACGTTTAAGGTGCAATAACAATGCAAAGTAATAATAACAAAGGCAGTGAGCCTTTCCTTTAGAGCACTCTGCTGCATAATGAGTGCCAACATGAGCGCGCCGCATTCACTTCACCGGCTGATTTTAAATTCACTGCATCTCTAGACTGTACTCCTTGGGTTATACAGTGAAGCCCATCAGGATGAAGTGCAGCAATTCTGAGTAGAGTTACTGCAGCAAACAATGCAATGTCAAAGGGAGTTAATCCTTTTGTCATGCAGTAAATCTGTGACATTGTGCTTCATCCTGGCAGGCGCCACTGTACATATTTATTATCACATTATACTTTTCATTATTCAAAAACACAGGAAGAGCAAATAACAAAGACATTCTAATTGTGTAAATTGTAAACCTAATGAAGTTCTAATATGTGTGGCCACACCTCTTCTTGCTCTACCATTCTTCTTGGTTCTTTGCTGTGTTTGCAAAACCTATGCATTCTGGAATCATTGGAATATTTTTCTCCACCCACCATGTTTTCTGCATACATGTTATGTCAGCAGTATCCAGAAATTTCTTTAACTCAGTTTCAGCCAACTTATTCCCCAATCTTTCTATATTTAAGGATGATATCTTTAGCAAATGCTGTACGTCATGATATTTCTTTAGATTAGTATCTATTTGTCAGTCTGTTGGTATAGTCACAATAGGGCAATGCATTTTTGTTGAATTGGTACAAAGGCCTTTGTCTACTGTTCTCCTATTCACCATAGTCCTCCCATAGTTTTGTATCTGTTAAGTGAATCCCTATTTTGTTCAAGACAGTTGTCACCTCTAAAATCAATGCAATAATTTTGTAGACCTAAAAGTTAGATCTATTTTAAGGTGGTTTGATACACCTCTGTGTGTTTGTATCTACTTAATTAGGTTATAGCTAATAGTCATTCTAAGGGGACATGAAAAGTGACAATTTCCTCTTCATTTGTCCCAAACATTGCCCTTTGATATTTCCCATCTGAATAAGGACAGTGTTTTGTTTTGTCAAGAGATTTTTTGATATTTATTGTAATCATCAATTACTTCAGCTACTCTAGTAGTCCAATTCTCTTCTAATATCTCACTCTTTTTTAGATTGGTATTTCCTACAGTAGTTGGGGCTGGAACCTTTGGGGGGGAACTATTAATCTCTTTATTTTTTAATTCAGCTTCCAAGTCCCATATCCAATTTACCATATGCTCAGTTTGACAGTATAGTAAGACACAATCTGTATATGTGGTATTTGGAGGTATGGAAACATATATATCATTAACATCATTCATTATGTGCAAAAGCTGTAATATCCATTCTATTGGAGCTTTTGGTGTTTCATTATGTAATTTAGGAACACCATATATTTCTATAAAATATTCAATAGGATCTGTTAGATCCATCAAAAGTTGGTCATAAGGGCAAATGTCTCTAGGTCATTTTCCAAGATTCCTCACAGATATCTCAGGGTTTTTTTTTTTTTACTGGCCATACCCTGTTTCACAATAGTGGCCCATGTAACTTGGTTATTTGGGGAGACTGATGGTAAAGTTACCACTTTCAGATTATCTCTTGTTGTAATTTGTAGCCCCCCTAACAGGTTCTTGCAGACCTTTTGTGAGCCTTTGTTCCTCACTTTCGTTTTGTTTCCAAATTCAACAGAAGTACATTTAAATTTGTGTTTATTATGTTTCATTATTTTAAAATATTAACCGATTTGTTTTGCCTTTTTTAACAAGGATTTCTTCATTTTCTTGCTCCTTTCCTTATTGTTCTGTAACTTAATGTTTTGCTGTTGTTTTGTCACCATCTTCTCCTTTGTTAAATCTATTAACTTTATTATCTCTTCCTGGCCTTTCTGAAAAGGTGGTGGAAGATGAACATGTATTGCTTTATTCTGTGTTGTCTTCATCCTAGTTCTCTCCTCTTCCTCCCCTTTTGTTTCCTTCACAATCTCTCTTCAGCTTTTGACACAGTAGACCATAGTGTGTTGCTTGACTGCCTGAGGGAATTTTGTGGGCTCACCGGCTCTGTCACCTGCTGGTTTGAGTCATACCTAATGAACAGCAGGCAATGAGTAGTGATGGGGAATTTCTCCTCCTTCTCTAGCCTCCTGTCATGTGGAGTACCTTAGGGCTCGGTCTTGTCACCAATGTTATTTGTCATGTGCATGCTGCCCTTCGGTGAGCTCATTAGAAAGTACCACTTGGGTTTTCATTGCTATGCTAATAATACCCAGCTGTATCTTTCTTTTGCCCTGGGAACTTCTAGTGTGGTAGAAGTACTAAACAGCTGCCTCACAGAGATAAATGACTGGATGTTCTCCAGCTGGTTGTGACTAAACCCCAACAAGATGGAGGTACTGCTGGTAGAGTAGAACAGAAGATGGAACAGGTTATCCTCTGGCACCAAAACTGGTTTATTCCTGGGATCTGTGCCATTGAGGACTTCCTCTAGGGTGCAAAACCTTGGCATGATCTTTGACAGTGGATTGGCATTTGATTTTCAGGTGTCATCCATTGTCTGGACAAGCTTTTACCATCTTAGGAATATCACCAGGGTCAAGACCCTAGTTCCGTCTATGGACCTCCCTACCTTGGTGCATGCCTTCGTGATATCCAGACTCAGTTCCTATAATGTGCTCTACCTCATGGTCTCTGGAAAGAACCTCCACCTACTGCAGTTAGTGCAGAATGTGGCCACTAGGCTGCTAACTGGACAGCCAAAATGTTGTCATATCACCCTGGTCTTGTGGGAGCTGCACTGGGTGCCACTTAGGTGGAGGATTCTCTTCCAGGTGGGCTTGTTCAGCTTCAATGCCCTATGTGGGCAGGGTCCTGGTTACCTGTCAGAGCTTTTTACACCTGCCATCCCAGTCTGCTCCCTCTGGTCCTCCTCTCAGGGCCCCTGGTGATTCCCAGGATGAGGCATAAAACCACCATTGACAGAGCGCTTTTGTGTCATTGGTCCCATCCTGTGGAATTTTCTTCCTCCATCAATTTGGGAGGCCCTTCAGTTGAGGTTTTTAAGGCCCACCTCAAGGCCTTCCTGTTTAACCAGGCCTTCCCAGACCTTAGGCATTAGTCCACCCTGGGCACCCGGCTTATTTGTTTGAACATCAGTTTTTAGATATATATTTATTAACCGTATTTATGTATACTGCTATTTTAATGTTTTATATTGATTTGTATCATTGTATCGATAGTTTGCTTTTGTTGTTCAGTGCCCAGAGCCTCTAGAATTGGATGACAAAGAAATAAAATTTGCCATTTGCCTTCTTCCTGTTTCCTCATCTAGTCCAAATACTTTCTTATAGAATACATCAGTTCTCAAGTTTATTAACTCCTCCTAATAACCCATAACTTTATTAACATAACAATATTAATGTAGTATGGAATTTGATTATTTCTAAAGTTTGTTTGGATACTTTCATTGATGAAGTGAAATTTCCTCATTAGTAAAACATTCTTTGTAATAAATAATTTTATCTTTCTGATATTTATTTTCTGTCAGCCCATAGGGTGTTGTAGTTGATGAGAATCTGGGGAATGTCCATCTAAGGATCCCTGAATCTCATTAAACTGTTCTATTTCTCCTATATTGTTACTCATATGACTGGTGGCTAATCTTTTAAGTCCCTCAGTGATATGATTCAGATCTTGTATAACTGAGGGCAGATTGTCTTTCTGTTTTCCTTCCTCTGGGCATTTTATACACCATGCATTTCTTTCACTATGAAATCTAATGAAAGACAGAGACATCACTGGAGTTTATTCTGGGGTTAATCCTTCTTGCCCTGGTCCCTCCATATCTGGTGTTATTTCTATATCAGTTCTAACAATAGATTAATGTAGTTGCAAAACAGCACTAGGGTGATTTGTAGGTGCCAGTTGTAAACTTATTCTATCATTTAATGAGCCTGTTACTCTATATCGGCTGCTTGTTCTGATCTCCCAGTGCAATCATAGATTAGAATCAAAGGAATTATGTTTATATGAAGCAAAGTGATATGATATGATATGATATATATGAATCTGTTAATGTTGGTGATCATAGATTTCTAGATCTTTAAATTGAAAATGAAATCATAGTTGGTTGGTTTTATTATTTGCAACACTGTAGTTGAATGGACTCTTTCTAAATATCATTTTCTCCATTTTATCTATGGTTTGTAAGGTATTTCCTTGCTCCTTGTGTTTAACTTTCCTTTTTTTGCCCTTTGTTACTGAGTGACTACTACGATATTTCAATGGAAAACAAACTAGGCCACTTTTGGTGCTGACCATAATAAACATGTATTGTCAAATATTTATTTTCCCTTGTCTAGTTTTAAACAGCTGTAATTATGAAATGAAAAAAAAATTATTTACAAATGATTAATTTATATAAATACTAAGTACGGGTGGATACCGACATTTGCCCAGATATCGGATCCGGATACCCTGTGACTACTATCCAATTGGATCTGGTTTTGCATCTGGTCAGATAGTAGTATATTCTGAAAAAATATAACTTGTTAAAAATTGTTGACTCCTGACCAAATGTTTTCACAGAAGCTGCCCATACTTATCCAAAACTGGAATACTTTACCAAGGGAACAGTGAGGTTATCAATTAAGCAATAATGCATGACAGGGTGTGGTTTGTGCTGGGATAACCTCATGCCTCGGGTGGTTGGGCATGAGGCTGCAGGCCGAGTGCGTCCAATGTCCCAGGTGTGAGGTTATCCCAGCACAACCCACACCCTGGAGTGCATTATTGCTATTATACAATGGCTTGTCACTACTGATAAAAGAAAATTTAAAAAAAAGGTTTTAAAAGTGTATTTTTATTTCATTTTTCAATGAGCAGGTATACTGAATAAAAAAATAGTCCCATTGTAATGTTATTGTGTGTCTGCTGCCTTCTCCTGCACCGCCCAACCCCCCGCAGGAAAAGACAGCAGTTTACACACTAACATTCCAATCTGGAACTGGATAATATTGTTTTGCTTAGTATTTATGTTTTTTTAATAGCTTTAAAAGCAACTGCAGGAGAGTTGAGGAACCGTGATCCCACTTCCGGGGTTGTTTGGGCACTTACTGATTGGCAGCAATGGCAGGTAATTTTTGCAGAGTGCCAATTTCAATGTGACTGTTATTTTATCCATATTTTTTTTTTATTTTTAATGGTTGCCATAACCACTGCAGCTGTTTGAAGAAGTGAGCGGGAGTGTGGCAGTCTGAAAGGGCTTGTGCTGCTGCTGATGGGGAAATTGAAATGCTGTATAAAATGACAGCTTTTTTTCATTTAAAAGATTTATTTTCTATTTCAGGGAATATTGGTGGGGGCATCAGAATGTTTGGTGGTCACTGCAGTCTAGTCAGGGATAATGTCGGTGGGTATTAGTGTCGGTGGTTTTCGCTGGCAAGTTGTAGACACTAACTGTGCTCATGCTCCAGCAGACAGGGAAATTTAAATGGCATCCATAATGGCATTTTTTTTTTTTAATGGGAACACTGTGTGTGATTGGGGGGGGTGTTTCACTATATCTTGTGGGAACACAAGCAAGGCAGGGACAATTTGCACTTTGATGGCCGGTGGTTACTGGCAAGTGAGTTGGAAGCACTTACGGTTGGTTGAAGGCAGGTTGAGAGTGTGAATGACAACTGGGGTTGCGCCTGCTGTGAGGAGCTACGGAGTGATTTCTTCATTTTCCTTAAGAACTGATGTGGTCATCTGGGTGCTGGAACTAGACCTGTGATATTGTACTGGGATAACATCATGGGTCCAGTTCCAGACTGACCAATCAGATCCCAAGATTTTTTCTTGCCATTGTGTAATACTTGTTCCAGTATTCTGTCCCCACTCACCCAAAACATCCACTGTTAAGTGCGAAAGTCATGTAATCATGACCACATTAGCACAAGAACACCTGTGAAAGACAAATGCTTGTCAGTGCTAATTTGTGCAGATCTGGAGCTTATCATGTTTTCTTTTGCTTGCTGGGCTACTTTTTTTTGTTGCCAGAGACCTAGGAGATTTATTTGTTTAGTGGAGTAACTTAAGTTTAGTGGAGTAGCTTAAGAACTAGAGAATGATCAAGCGGAGCTGCTGGTAATTACAAGATGGAGTGGGCCCAGGATTTGCAATAATAAGTGTCTCACTCTATTAGCCCTGAAGCCCAGTTCATTCTGCTTGATCCATGAGGATGAGATCTGCTGGGTCCCTGCTCCTCTTGCAAGTATAGAACTTCAAGGAAAATTCCCTCTGTGTTCCTCTCTCCCCTCTCTCTGCCCTGTCCCCACTGCTCCTGCAAGCACAACACTGCAAGGGAAAAAAAAAAAGCAAAATAAATTCAATTCTGTGAGCTGTGTCCTTTGGCCTGGCATTCAATGCTTTCAATCTGCTTCTTCTATTGTTCCCCCTATAATATAAGGCCTAGATATATTTTCATTATGTATCTTGAAAACTTTTAGTTTCTAATGCAGCTGAAACACAGGTCTGTTATGCACCAGTTTCAGGTCCATCAGCAAGCATACTGTATGTTGTGAACAACCACTACCCAACCTGATATATAGCAGTATTGGATCAGGTTGGATAGGACCAGAATGTGGAAAATCCAACTGGTTCAATTTATTGGGTTGGATATCCACCCATCCCTAATAAATACTATGTATTAAGTGTCCTTGTTATAGACCTTCAAGAAATATAAACTGTCACCCTTAGAGTTGTGTTCCTTCCTTTCTTGATCCTGCTGGTTTAGTTCTATAATCAACTTGAGCCAATACGCTGAAGGACAGTTGGAGCCTTGATAATTAATTATGACTTAATAGACTGACACAGGATCAATATCTTCCAGGATCTCAGGGTGATCAAGGAGACCAACTGTGCAGAATAAAATATTCCAGCAGAAAATACAATGTTGTACCAGGTTCATCAATAAATATATTCACCAAATTTAGCCTGACCTCCATTATTTTACAAGGAACACAATGAACCTGTTAAAACAAAATTAAGAGAAGGTGCAAGTCTAGGGAATTAGTTTAACCAAACAAATTTTGAGCAGTGTAACATCTGAATTCAGTTTTAGCACAAAATCTCCAAAAAAACAACAGTTTCTCTTAGATATATTGCCAGTTTTAATTATTTAAGTTTTTATGATGTTATGATTTGTAGGTTTTAACAGTTTAACAATCAATAAGCCATTATGAATGCTGAATTTGTTAAACAATTGTATCTGAATTGATTATTTAGGTTATTTAAAGGTAAAATCCAAATCAATTATATAATTGATAGATTAATACTGTTGATAGTGGACCAAAGTAATTATCTAATAGAATTTTTAGAATGGGGTGGGGTGGTAGGGTGTGGGAGGGTATTAGGGTGTCAACCCTATTGCTTCATTTCCTTACTTTTGTCACTTCAACCCTCTCTGATGCATTAACAACATGTTTTGCAATATCTATCTATCTATCTATCTATCTATCTAGCTATCTATCATAGAAGGGGTTACATTATTTGTCAAATTATTTTGCACATAGATTTATACTGTTTTGAGATACACTTCATCAATAACATGATACATGTACTGATGCACAAGACAGACTGTATGGTGATCACTGTCCAGATGACTGGGTCGGATGACATGAATACTTGAAATAAAACAAATTACTGTACAATATTTGTAGCTGTTTGTGGATTCAGGAGTTGCTGTGACATTTTGCCTGTTGCTCCTTTTGCCATGGTAGTGAGTTGATGTGCAGGCAACAAATAGTAGATGTCGTTTTTGTGTTGGAATTTTTTCCAGGGGGGCAGCATGAAATATAGTAAATAACTCATCATGGGGCATAAGATCAGGGTTCAAAGCTAGGGGCTGCAACAACAGTAATGGCATACATTTAGACTATGAGTGAACATGACATGATAGTGGAAAGATCATAAGTACTATCTTTTGCAACAACTATTGGTCTGTGTAACAAACTATGAAGATGCCACTATTTCACAGTTAGTGTAGACAAAAGTAAAACAACTGGCAATTGATGACGCCATCTTAAAATGTATGCATCCTATTACAGTACATATAGTTCATGGGATTATGGCAAGCAGCCCTCGGCTCAGCACTCCATGATGACTTCTTGGCTGAACATGCCCTGCTGGAAAGCACAGTGTTAGCATGCAGCTTTGGGAGACAGAACAGAATGGGAAGAAAAATGAAATTTCACTAAAACTACTAGCACAAAATAAGTGAAAATGATACAAATACCTATCGTTGACACAAGGATGAGATTAATTATGCTTAGTGCCCAAAATAAAACCATTACACATGATCTTTAACATTCATGAAAAATATTGACTACTGTAGAATAGGGCTGAGGACATACATCTCTTAATAGGGCTAACACTGTTTTAAAGTGTGGAACAGTAGGTGAATTATTATTGTTCACACTAGGGCAGCCTATTTTTAAACCCACTAATTGCCATACATAAAGGAAATTTCTTATTTAAAATATTTTTTAATATTATATACTATGATTCCTTAACATATCCTACATTGGGATTAAAATCACAGCTGTTTTCAAATGTATATACTAAACACACACAGGCAAGGGTTTGATTGTATTTAGTGTGTTCTGTGTTTTCTCTCAGATTGAGTTATTCATTCTGCAACTTTGGCTTTGAAATTATTTGTTTTGGAGGGGACTGTTCCTATTTTCCTTATCCTTTTTTTAGGTTGATTTTTAAATGCAGGTTTAGACTATGGAATTCAGTTCCTTATGTATACACAAACACACACATGCATAGTTTAAAATGAACCTCAAGTGTGCTTTATGAGCTATTTTTAGACAAGATTTATCTTTTCTGTGACATTTGACCTTGAAAGCCTTTCCTTGAGAGCAGTAAATCTGTGCCTCTATATGGTTTTAAGTAAACTTTTAAATGCAATGTTTAGGCTAATGGGATTCATTGCAACCTTTTGTCCATTTTTATGTGTGATCTGGTCTTGGTCATGATCTGGTCATGAAGGACACCTATCTTCGTATCAAAATCTAGAAATGCTACAGGCAGTATTTATGCTGGAGGATAGCCATTATCAGTTCTGTGCCTTGCCCTTGGCTTATTCTCAGCACCATGAGTATTTACCTAATGCTTTGTAGTTGTGGCATCAGCCTCCAGAAGGAAGGACTTTGTCTTTCTAATCTGAATGACTGACTAGTACAGTGCCCATCCATAGAAGAAGTTCGGTACACAGGACCCAGAACACAGCAGTTGTTCAAGGATCTGGATGTTACAGTCATGTGCCAAAATCTATCCTCCTTTCCTGCCATTACCTTCAGTATATTGGTACAGTACTGGACACAGCAGTGAGAAATGCATTTCTGCCTATGGACAGGGTGGAGGCCTTTGTTACCCGGTATTTCTATACACATTTATTTATTTAATTTTAGTAACTGGCTAGGTCCACTGAAACCATTATAATCACATTTTCAGGGGTGACATGACACTTATTACAATTAACAAAATAAATTTACAGAATAGGATAATAAGGCAAAGCATAATCCACTTTAAAACATTCAACAGTAATAAACATCAGGCAATCCAAACAAAACCTTTGTGGGTTACATCTGGTAAGTAAACCATTAAAAAACAAGTTGGATAGGAAAGAAAAGGGACATCATACATTACAATGTGTGTATTCCCAGCATGTTCAGCAATTATGTCTTGGGGTTACACCAATACAGTAAGTCAAGAAGTTTTCATAAGCAATGAGACACAGTAGAAATTCACAAGCTCTTGGCAATAGAGCCAGAGCAGCCATTGCTCCACCCACCAACCAATAAATTTTCTTTTTGGTATCAATGGTTACTAGTGCAACAGTTCAACTCCAACAGGTGGGCCTTGAGACCCTTTTAAACCCCCCAAGTGAGTTGTATTCCTGGAGATTACCTGGTTGTGCATTCTAGAGGGATGAGATGAAGGTAGCGAATTTATTACTGTTGAATGTTTTGAGGCAGTATAACGCAGTGGTTTAATGCTCTGAGCTGCAAATCTGGAGACTTGGGTTTGAATCCCACAGCCCCACTTGCATACTGTGCGACCCTGAGCAAGTCACTTAACTTCCTTGTGCTCCCAGGCTGCACCTGTAAACAAGCTTTTAGCTTAGTGTGTCTCACCTGGTTAAACAATTGGCAAAAAAAGAACTAACAGAGCCCTTAGGAAGACCTACTCTAGGGACGTGGAGGAGCAGACAGTTGGAGGATCTAAGTGTCTTATTGTTCTGTTTAGTAGTTACCATATCAACCAGGTTTAGTGAGGCATTGTCAAGCCTGAGTTTGAAGGAAAGATACAATGAAGGATACATTAGTTTGCCTTCTAGTGAGGAACAGTTTAAGGAATGTAACACATTACAGTGATGCTCCAGGGTGGGGCACCTATTGCAAATCAGCCTATCCTGTGATGCAAGGTTCTAAATCTCTGCATCTCAGTATATAGAACCAGGGACCCATACAACATGGAGGTAAAAGGCTACCTATAGACAAGAATCCTTTCTGGGAAAGGCTTAGGCAATATATAAGACCTAATTTCAGGTTTAAGGAGCTGGCCAACTGGTCAGTATGTAGAGTGAAGCCCTCCAGCATGAAGCACAGGTTTACTACATGACAAAAGGATTAACTTCCATTGAAATTTCATTGTTTACTGCAGTAACTCTACTGCAGAATTCTGCAACACTACACTTCATCCTGTTGGCCTGCACTGTACCTTGAAGAACTTGTCTTGATCTAGAACAATCCCTAGGTACTTGAAGGAAGCCACAACCTCAACTCTTGAGCCATTTGTAAGAGTGGGTGTCAGTAGTTGTGACCTGTTGGGACCTAGGCTTTTAGGGACAAACAATATGGCCTTTATCTTCTTGCTATTTAGAACAAGTTTATTGGTTTCCAGCCAACCCTCAAGAAGTAGTGTGTTTTTCCAAGTATTTCATTCAATTAGTCAGTGTCCTGGAAGGTTCTATATAATACAGCATCATCCACATACAGAGTCAAATGTGCCCCTCCACAATATTGTGGCATGTCATCAAGAAATAGGGAAAATAGAAGAGGGCCCAATATAGACCCCTGAGTGACCCCATCCAGGATGAGGCATTTGTCTAATAAGACTCCATGCCATCTGATGAATTGTGATCTTCCACAAAGGTAGTCAGAGAACCACTGTAAAGCCAGACTATCAAGGCCTAGGGATTTCAGTTTCATACTAAGTAGTTGGTGGTTTACCAAATCAAAGGCCTTGGTAAAGTTGATAAAGACCACTCCAGTTAGCAGACCCTTGTCTGAGGCTGAAAAAAATGTCCATGATGAGGCTAACAAGAGCTGTTCCTGTACCATGCTTTTTTTCTGAAACCATGCTACTGAGCTGTTAACAATCTGTGTTGCGTGACATAGTCCAATACCTGGTTATTCATGATCCTCTCTAGCACTTTACTTAGGTTGCAGAGGAGAGATACTGGCCTATAGTTTTCCATTTGCTCGCATGACCCACCTTTGTGGATAGGGGTAACCAGAGCCACTTTCCATACTGCTGGGTCTTTACCTTTGAGTAGGGATCTATTTAATTGTCAAGTAATGGGGAGGCAATAACCTGGTCTGCAATATTAAGTAGCCTGGGTTCCAATTTGTCATACCCAGCAGATCTGGTGGGTTTAATATGTTTAAGTGAATTAAGAGCCACTGTTCTTGATGCCAACTTGAAGTGAAAGTTAGGTGAGTGGGGAGGAGCATTAATACTATTCGGTGGGGGTAGGAGCCATTGGTGTCTGCCTGGACAATGCTTCATTTCCTGGGACTTATGGCAGCTGTTATTGTAATTGCTGCCTTGGCCCACCTCCATATATGAATCCCGTAATGAATACTTGGTGTACAATGGGATCAATTAATAGATGAGTTGGAACAGATGGTCCTCCCTTTTGAAAGTCACTGCCGTGGATGGAACCCCTGCACTCAATGCAAGATGTCCCATTTTCTCCACAACACCTGTATAAATCCTCAGAATGGATTCCTCTGGTTCAGGATGCGGTGCCCACCTGGGCCTGTTCCACATCCAGGGTTATTAACTGACTTAGACTTGGATATCCACATTAGTGTTTGGGAGGTTAGGGCTATTCTTCTTGGTTTCAGATCTTCTCAGAAAACCTCAGTCAAGGCCCCTATTGATGACAACAGACAGTATCAGTGTGATGCACTACAGCAACTAACAAGGGGGCATACTCTCTTCTCCCCATGCAGGGAAGCAATGACAGTATGGTACTAGGCAATGTCTCAAGGCCTTCAATTGACGGCCAGTTTTCTCCCAGAAATCCAAAACGTCTCAGAAGACAGCCTAAGTTGGTTCCAGTCACAGGTAGAGGAGTGGAAACTGCTGACCTCCATGGTAAATGATTGCTTCATAAGAAGGTATTTGTCCAGTGTCGGACCCTTGTGTCCCCCCACACAATGCAAAACTGTGGCATTTCTGTTTGTTCACTCCAGGGCCAGGAGTTTTTTGGTGAGAAGCCTTGTCCCTCTCCTGGAAAGGGAGGTTCCTTTATGTGTTCCCTCTGATCCCCTTCAATGAGAAAGTTCTATTTAAACTGTGGTCAGAATGGACCTCACTAGTACTGGTGGCTGCCTTCTGGCCTTGCCAGATATGATATGATGTTCCCTGCAGTAGCATATTGCAGTGGATCCTCCTGTTCAAGTGCCCCTGTGACAAGATCTACTATCACAGGATGGGGGTCCGTGGTCCATATGGACCTGTGATCCTTGCATCTGCATGCATGACTCCTGAGGACACAGCCATTGCATGTTTTTGGGGTTTATCCCCAGGTGGTTGATCCCTTACTAGCAGCTAGAAAGCCATCCACAAGACACATATATTCATTAAAATGGAAATGTTTCTCTATATGGTGTGCTTCCTGTTCAGAGGACCCATTTATATGTCCTATTAATACCGCACTGGCCTACCTTCTTTCTTTGTCAGACTCTGGTCTACAGTACTTATCTATTATGATGCACTTTGCTGTTATTTCATCTTTCCATGCCCCAATGACAGACACTGGTGGCATTAGAAGTGACCTGTAGATTCCTAAAGGGTATTTTGCACATGTGCCCCTGATTCATAAACTGTTTCTGCATTGAGACCTTCATTTCTTTTTTGAATAACTGACTCTGGCTCCATTTGAGGCTGCTGCAACTCATGAGATTCAGTTCGGTTCTTGGGAAACACTCTTTGTGGTTACATAGAAACATAGAATTTGATGGAAAATAAGGACCGCTTGGTCCACCTAGTTTACCCATTTTTCTACCTAACGGATAAGCTGCAGATCCTAGTTAACCAACAGCTTACTTCCTCCTACCCCCCCACTATGACTGCCTTATGTCTGTCCCATGCAGTCTTGAATTCCCCCACTGTTCTTGACTCCACAACCTCCTCAGGGAGGCTGTTCCATGCATCCACAACCCTGTCCGTGAAAAAATACTTCCTCACATTACCTCTGAGCCAGCCCCCCTTCGTCAAATTGTGCCCCCTTTTTCTTGCACATCTCTTTTTCTGAAAGATGCTACCCTCTTGGACTTTGATGATTCCCTTGAGGTACTTGAACGTTTCTATCATTTACCCTCTCTCCCTTCTTTCCTCAAGGGTACACATATTAAGCTACTTCAGTCTATCTTCGTTACTATAACTTTGGCCCAGAGGATTTCTGAACTGCATGCACACATGCTTAAGCCCACCCCACCACCAGATTTTTAACAAGGACATTATACCTGCATATCAGTACACACTTTTTACCCAAGGTGGTCTGTGATATCACACTTAATCAGACCATAAACCTTCCTGTGTATTATCGTGATCATGCTAACAAAGGTGAAGAACTGCTCAATGCACTTGATGTACATAGAACACCATATTTATTTTTCGATCATACTAAGGACTGTAGAAAGTCTTCACAATTTTTGCCTCATTCTCCACTGGGAAAGAAGGTACATCTGTCACTAAGCAATGCCTGTTCAAATGGCTGGCTCACTGCATTAAATTTTTGTCTATGAAGTACAGTAAGGAACTTCCTGGCCCTATGTCCAGTCATTCTACTTGTGGTATGGCTGCTCTGTTGCCTGTTTTAAGTATGTTTCTGCAGCTGAAATATGCACTTCTGCCACATAGAGCACAGTGCATACTTTCACTAAGCACTATAGTCTACACATTGGGTCTTGCTTTCCTGCAAGGCCTCTTTTGACTACATATCAGATTTGGCTATGCTCTCTGCATACCTTGTGTACTGCTTGGAAATTGTTTCAAAGTTGTGTCAAAATGGAGGAAATATCCTCGATGAATATAGAACAGCTCCTCATTGAGGATATCTTGTCCATGTGGCCACACCTTCGGAATTGTAAACTGTCAGCATCAGGACCACTCGGGAACTTTTGCTAGCTGGGGCCACCCACAATCACATGCATTGTTGGTGCCTGTAAAATGTGGGTTGTCCTCTTCCTCCTCAGTTCTTTGTTTTCTCTTTGACCACTCTTCGGACCTTTAGAGAAACAAAACTGTTGTTTTCTTTGCTTTCTAAGTTTACTATTATGACATATCTGTGTGCCTCCATTAGAAGAACTTTTATTTAGGTTTTGAACCTGTGGATACAAGATTTTTAAGGACAGTGCACACACCATGGGTGTTTGCTGTTTGGGCTTCTTCCACATCATGAGAACCTGTACGACCTGCCAAAGGTTTAACAAGGCCACATGAAGACACCATAAAAAGCTCTATAAACCTTCATCACCATCCTGGCCATAAAACTGAAGTGAAGGCTGTGGGCTCCAAGCTGGCTTGTTCCTCATGCTCACCTACCACAAGGAAGGATACATCCAGGTGCTGGTGACTGTGTCACTACCGAGATTAACTAAGATGACAGAGAAATCCAAAGAGATGAAAAAATCATTGTCAAAACCCTTCTCATTCAGCCACTAAAAGCACAGAGACAAACATGCTTCACCAGTGAGGTGGAGGTCCCTATTGAAGGAAGGTAAGTCTTAATCATTGTCCACTCCAGTGGCATCAACTACAGTTCCCCGACCATCATGGAGACACCAAGGTCAGGGCCTGGCTCTGACACTACCATTCCTTCTACAGACAATATGCCATCTCCATCATTGGACACTGTCACAGTGATAATGGCAATCACAAACTCACAACCAGGCATTGTCAACTCCCAGGCTATGCTGGCATAATTTTCAGAAATGTTAACTCACCTGTTTCTGAAATGAACGCATTGGTACCAGTAGTCAAATTGAGACCTCCCAGTTGGCACTGTCATCATCGATGGGACCAAAAGCATGCCTATAACTCCTTCTTCATAGCTTCCACCACCATCACTGGAACCGTTGATTACTCCATCATCATGCAGGATAACAACTAGGTTAAATACATTCCTGACCTCCTGGACATGGGGAGGATTTGGAGGGTGAAGGAGAGGACGATCCATATGAAGGAAGATTTCCTTCCAGCTCTACCCTGTCTTCTTGTAGTGAGGATTCATTGATTTATAATCCCAGATCATCTCCTAAAGAGAGCCCTCATTTCAAGTTTTATTCAAGCAAATTCAGGATGTCATGGGATTTAAGGGTGGAGAGGAAGGCACCAGTGAAATAAAAAGTCACAGAGACACCTACTATTGTAGTGTTTCCTGTCTACCTTGCACTGAAGGATTAACTTTGCTGCCTGACACAGGCCTAGCACTTTGCTTGCAGTCCCAGGAAAGGTTGTCAAGCAGTACCCTTTTCTGACTGTCAAACCCTACTATGCTGTACAACCAGAAACACATTCTGTGATTATTGTGGCTGCTCATGATTACTCTAGGGTGATGAGAAGTATCCTTCCTGACAAAGAACCCAGGAGAGGGGATGTCATGGGCAAGCAATCTTATGCCTCTGACACCCTGGGGATAAGAACTGCAAATTACCAGGTTTACATAATTAAGTATCAAAAAAGCCTGTAGATGCTTGCCATGACTACTAACCAGGCTCTGCCTGATAGCCCAGCAAAGACTGAACTTTCTAAAGCCCCATTAACTGGCATTGATACTGATAAGCATCTATTACTGTCACCATATGATGTGTCTGATGCTTCTTCCAGGGCTGATGCCTCTGGTATCTGCCCGAGAACTATTCTTTGTTCAGAGTGGCTGACATTGCAGCTGATGGCTGATGTAGAGCAGGCTATAATGAATGCCCCATTTAGGATCTTCAAATTCTTTAAATCTAATGTGGATAATGCACTAAAGACCTTTAATCATCCAAAAATGACTCTGAGGTCTATGAAGTCCTTGACCCAATATAATACAAGAGGACACAGTAAAGGTGCATTTCAGAGGTATATAGGCCATGGAGGCCATGGCTACCATCCACAATATCATGGTCAAGGAGATGGTCCTGCTATAGGTCCCTATACCACTGGTGACCATTCCTAGGTAACCAAACATTCTTCCAGCCCTGCCACCATGGCACCTTCTGACTCCCAACTTCTTCCTCCTTGACAATTGCCTCTGGGGGTGCAAATGGGAGGGAAGATCTCCCTTCAGCTTCCAAAATGGAGGGAGATCACCACAGATGAGTGGGTCCTGAAAATAGCAGAGAAAGGACTTGCACTGAAACTGCTATCCAAATCTCCAGTGCACCCATTAGCACCTTCTCATTATCCTCCAGGCCACTTGTTCCTGCTGTGAGAAGAAGTACAATCTTTACTTCTAAAGAAGGCAATCAAACCCATCCATCACAAGAAAAGGAACAGGGGATTTTATTTCAGATACTTTCTGGTCTGCAAGTCCACAGGAATCTGGTGTCCTGTATTGGACCTCAGAGACTTGAACAAATTCATTGAATATGAAATGTTTTGAATGGTGCCTTTTCAGGCTCTCATCCACCTACTGCAAAAAGAGAATTGGCTCTGGGCTCTCGACATGAAGGACACTTACCTCATAGCAAAATCTGATTATGTCGCAGGCTATACCTTCACTTTATGCTGGAGAACAGCCATTGTCAGTTTCAAGTCTTGCTGTTTGGATTATACTTGGTGCTGTGGGTATTTAACAAAAGATTTGCAGTTGTGGCAGCAGCCCTTTGGAAAGAAGTGCTTTATCTTTTCCCTTATCTGGATGATTGGATCCTGCAAAGCCTTTCCAGTGAAGTAGTTCAGTATGCAGTATCCAGAACAAAACAACTGTTTGAGGACCTGACCATCATGGTCAAAGTACTGAAATCCATCCTCATTTCCTGTCAGTTTCTCCAGTACATTGGTATAGTGCTGGACATAGCAGTGGGCAGTGCATTTCTGACCACAAACAACCACAAAGTTGGTTGTGTGCACAAGAAAAATGCATCACTCCAAAAATCTGGACCCAAAAGAATACACTGAGTGTGCAAAACAATGATGCTCAGAGGTTAAAGTGCTGCCAGAAATTGGTGCATTTATTTGTGCAGACTGAGGGCAAGTACTAAATCCTGGCAGTTTGAACCGCTGCAGGCTCTTTGTCAAGGGGGCAAGTGACCTGTTCAAGACATATTTAAGTTAGGAATTTAAAGGTACAGAAGCGTTTTTAAATATATCTCAGTAGATATAAATAAATCATCCTTTATATCATGAAAATTAATGTGTCCAGTCCTGAATCCTAAATTAGAGTGCAGACATACTTTAGTGAAATATAAAAATAAAAAAGTGATTAAATCTTTCTAAGCTAAGCATAAAACTAATAATAAATAGAAATAATTAACAGAAACAAGCATTTGTCAATGCTGAACATTGTCTTGCTGGCATTGGCATTGGTAGTGCAGGAGTTAGAGAGATGCATAATAGGAATGGCAGTGAAGTAGTGAACTGACGCTAACCCCACCCCCACCTGCAGAGACTGACAGGCATTGGGTGTGCCTTTGGGTCATTAGCTGCTAACGCTCACGCCATTTCACCTCACTGTACTCTGCAGACACCAGCAAGTCTCATGGTGTGCCTTGGGGTCTTCGGGTGCCTTCATCACCTAATTTCATAAGGAAACACTTTGAGATGGGTGCAGTATAGGAGAATGGGTGACCTTTGGAGCTGAAGACTCCAAGGCACACTTCCATGCCTGTCACTGTCTGTAGGGTGGGGTTGGAATGGTGTGAACATTACAGCCAACAATCCCAAGTCACACCCCTGACACCTGTAAGTCTCTACAGGGTGGGGTATTACTGTTGGAAACCCTAATGCCCTGGGTGTTTGTTGGTATTTTTACTCCACATTTTCAACATGGACTTTTTGTGACCCCAGCTCATGAACAGTGGCTCTGAGTTAATTAGCCAAAAGGTGATTTTGCATAGTGACTGCGACATTTGGAGCCACAGGTGTGAAACACATTTCAGACAGAATGTGAAAAATGACAGCTGTACTCTTCATGAGAAGGTGTAAAAAATGGCAATATTGAAAATCTGGAGTGAAAATATGAAAAATTAGTGAAGTCATGAGCGTGCATAGAAACTGCACAATGCACACTGTCATGTAATTATTTGGGGATTTTGTTATCCAGATTTACTAACATAGGCATTTTGGGACCTCCACTCATGAACAGTATCACTGTGATTTTGTTACTCTGTCCTGAACATTGATTTCCCACAGCGACCATGCCATTGTGCACCACATGTGCAAAAACACATTTGGGCAGGATGTGAAAAATGACAGCTATATTGTTCATAGGAGGTGTAAAAATGACAATGTTGAAAATCTGGGTGAAAATATGAAAATTGATGAAGTCGTGAGCGTGCGTTGAAACTGCACAAAGCACGCCCATAATGCAGTTATATTGGGGATTATTTTAACCAGATTTTCAACATATGCATTTTGGGACTTCTGCTCATGAACAGTGTCACTGTAATTTTGTTAATCTGTCCTGAACATTGATTTCCCACAGCGACCGCACCATTATGCGCCACATGTGCAAAACCGCATTTTGGGCAGGACATAAAACATGACAGCTGTACTGCTCATAAGGAGGTGTGGAAAAATTGTAATGTTGAAAATCTGGAGTGAAAATATTAAAAATTGTTGAAGTTACGAGCATGCGTGGAAACTGCAATGAACGCTCATAACACAAGTCATTCTTTGAATTTTTTCACCAGATTTGTAACATATGCTTTTTGGAACCCCACCTCATGAACAGTGGCACTGTCATTCATTAATCAGTCCTGAAAGGTGATTCCGCACAGTGACCACAAAATGACTTTTCGGGATCGAGATAACAGTGCATGTGTTCATGAGGTGGGGTCCCAAGGAACCCATGTTGAAAGTTTTGAGCCAAAATTCAAAAAATGGCTGAGATATCCACCTAAGTTGTAACCCCCACCATTTATGCCATTATGCATCATACAGGCATTTCTTCAGTTTGCAGTCTGCTTTGAAGAGTGCAGATGTGTTCCTGCTCCATCGAAGATCACAGTGCTGGCCCTCTGGAGGTAAGTATGGGGTGAGGGGAGTGTGGGGAGCTGGGATGCACAGAGTGTGGGTGCGGGTCGGGGGAGGGGAGTGCCACTGACAACTGAAAATTTTCATTTTTTCAAGAACAAGAAAAAAAAATAAAACAAAGAAAGACACTGCCCCATGGGATGGTTTTCTCTCTTTACAGGTTAAATAAAACAAATGTTGGGCATACTGGGGTGGGCTCCCATTGTGCCCATGACTTTCAGAGGGGTGATATTGGGCTACAAAATGGGGGTGGGAGTAGTAACATGCTGACACAGTCGGCTTTCTGTTAAATGGAGGCACACTGGGTGGGTTCCCAGTGTGCTACAATCTTGTGTGTGTGTGTGGAGGGGGGGTGGTGGACATGCTGACAGGGGGATTGGGCACCCCCAAAGTCGGCTTTGTTTTGGTATTGTGCAGGGGATGGCAGGAGCCGCTGCCATGTATATTGAAATGTTTCACCAGGCAAGGCACGCAGCAGAGGTGTGTCATCTGTGCCGCTGCATGACGAACTTGTCTTGGATTGCAGCAGCACATTTCTTTCAAGTTGGTGGCACTTAGCAAACTTGTATCAGAGCTAGCATGCTGGGTCATTGGAGAATGAGTGACGCATCTTCTAAAGCATGCCCTGCATTTGTCAACACTGACACACCTCTGCATTTCTCCTACTACCACAAAATGTTAGTGCATGCATAATACAACATACAAATGTGTTAATCAATGTAAAAAACAGGTGACAATGCTCATTCACAGAAGTGCTCTACTCCAGTGAGGAGAGCATAGTGAAGATGCCATCTGAAGGTACAGTGGCTGGTGGATACAGCCCAAGAGACCAGACATTGTAACCTGGGTTGAAAATTCTAAAGGAAAAGTTCAATTATATTTAACCACTTTTTTATTTTTATGTTTTACTAATGTATGTCTGCACTCTAATTTAGGATCCAGGAAGAGACACATTAATTTTCATGAAATGAATGCTGATTTATTTATACCTACTGAGATATATTTAAAAATACTTCTGTTCCAATACATTCCTAATATAAATGTGTGTCTTCAATGGGTCATCTGCTCCCTTTACAAAGAACCTACAGAGGTTTGAAGCACTGGGGTTTATTGCTCTCAGTCTGCATGAATAAATGCACCCATTTCTGGTGGTACTTTATCTTTTGAGTATTATTTCTTTATGCACTCACTTAGTGTACATTTCTGACCACAGACAGGGCCAAGGCCCTGGTTGCCCAAGCCTGTCTGGTACACAGGAGCCATTATGTATCTACCTGGACAATGCTTTATGTCCTGGGACTTATAGCTGCCATTGTGATGGTCCTATTAGCCCCTCCATATATGAATCCTGCAATGCATACTTCAGGGACAATAGGGACCAATTAATGGCTGGAGTTGAAAGAGATGATTCTCATTATATCTTCTCTTTGCAAGACATCATTATTATGGTAGTTGAAAACCTCCGCTTGTTCCAGGGTGTCCATTTCTCCCCAACATCAGTGCAGATCCTCACAATTTAGGGCTGCAAGTTTTTTCTACTTCGCCCAAAATATGAGAACTCCCGTCTTCACGTTTGTCCGCTTAGCGCAAACATATTCTCTAAAAATGCTAACTTTGGTTTGTCAGGTTTGCGCCAGTAACTTGTAAAAAAAATGATTTCACCTAGTGACAACTGCCAGAAGCACGTGCTCCTGCTTGACTAAGCTTCTCCATAGGCTCCCCAGCTGCAGTAGTGAGTCGTCATGTCATGTGGTGCAGAAGAGGGAGAGTCATGAGACCACCAGAATGTCAGTCATCCTTCTGCTTCAGTGTCACTCATGATCATTGGAGGATCAAGGAGGATCTCTCTCTGCACCAGGCAACAACATCAGTCACCATTGGTGCAGCTGGTCACAAAACATGTGGGGTGCTGCCAGTTAATTGCTACACATTGCCATTTTCTGGCATAGTGTGTGAGAGAGCGTGTGGTGGTTGTGGTGTCTCTGAGCAAATTGCTACAGTTTCAGAAATCAATTCTATTTAAAAAATCGCATCAAAAAAACATTGTGTTAATTTGTTGTGGCAACTGGCATAATAAAAACAACAGGGTTTCACAAGCAGGGCATAGCAATTTAAATAACAGCTTCTTAATTTGAAAGAAAAGTACAGAAGGGCAGGATCAGAAAATTGTGATGCATTTTCTCTGATCTGTGCAGCAGGGCATGATCTGGGCTAGTATAGGGGTACTAGTTAGTACTAGCTAGTAGTCTGCTGCGCTGTAAAAAATCAAAGTATAAAAAAACTTTTCTTTTCTAGTGGAGCAGGGAGTGAAAGAGAAAGTACAGAGCATGCTCAGCAGAAAGATATGTGTGTGTATGAGAGAGAGAGAGAGAGAGAGACTCATGCTGCTGTTACTTTGCAGTGCCGTGCTCATTGCTGAGCTGACTGGCTCAGGTCAGTGTTAATGTATATTCTCTACACTGACTGCAGCACAAAAAAACAAAGGCTAAAGAAGAAGATAAGTGGTTGTAAAAACAGTTAAAATAAAAATACAACCAGAAATTATACAGATGAGTCAGTAGAGCAGTAGTTAAGGGCATTGAGCTGCAAGTGCAAACCTGAAAAACTGGGTTTGAAGGAATCCCATCAGCTCCCTCTTGCATACTGTGTAACCCTAAGCAAGTCACTTAAATTTCTTGTGCTACCAGGTTGCACTTGAAAATTGAAACAAGCTCAACTTAGTGAATTTGCCTTTCCTGGTTAAACAATTTCTCTTTTATCTTATTTTTTCAGTCCTACTAGTGCTTTACTGACCTATCTGAGAATCAGTTTCCCTGTGTTTTCAAACTTGATGCAGCCAGCAGTGCTGTACTGACCTGTTAGGTAATAAAGTTCCCTCTTTTTGGCACAGCTACTCAGTGCATCCAGCAGTGCTGTACTGACCTGTAAGGGAGCTTTCTCTTTGTTTAGCACAGCTACTCAATGCAACTAGCAGTTCTGTACTGACCTGTTTGTGATAAAATCTCCCTGTTAGTGGCACAGCTATTCAATGCAGCCAGTAGGGCTGTACTGACCAGTTAGGGAGTACATTTCCCTGCTTCTGGTGCAGCTACTCAGTGCAGCCAGCAGTGCTGCACCGACATGTTAGAGAAAAAAAAATCTTTGTTTTACTGCTTAAAGTACTTGACACAGCCAGCAGTTCTCTATTTACCTATTTGGGATAAAATCTCCCTGTTATTGGCACAGCTACTCAACACAGCCAGCAGTGCTGCACTGACCTATTAGGGAGTAAATTTTCCTGTTCTTGGCATAGCTACTTGATGCAGCCAGCAGTACTGTACTGACCTGTTAGGGAAAAAATCTCCCTGTGCTTTATTACTTAATAATGGATCCGGTGCAGTCAGCAGTGCTGTACTGACCTGTTTGGGAATAAATCTCTCTGTTTTTGGTACAGCTACTTGACACAGCCAGCAGTGCTGTACTGACCAATTAGGGAAATAATCTCCCTGTGTTTTACTACTTAACGTACTTGACTTGATGCAGCCAGCAGTGGTGCACTGACCTGCTTGGTAATAAATCTCCTGTGTTCCCAAGTACACAACACTATCTAGTAGTGCTTTACTGACTTGTTTGGGATTATTTCCTGGTTTTCACAGCTACCCAAAGCAGCCAGCAGTGCCGTACTGACTTGTTAGGGAATACAGCTACCTAACACAACCACCATTGCTATAAAAAAATACATTAGGAACATTTTTAAATCAATATGAAAAGACAGGAAGCATGTGTGTCAGAACCTTTATGCAAAACCATGGGTGCTAAAAACAGTAGCAGCACTTCTTAGGCAGTTCAGGGAATAGTGACAATGTTACAGATAATCCAGGACATTGCAGGAGTGATCCATCATGATACTCAGAGGATGAGCACAAGGGCCATCATAGTGTGGCAGCCAGTCTTAATAAATAGAGTGATGGATGATGAGAAGACAGATGAGACTAAGGGGGAAAACAGTGAAACAGATCCTAAGTTTGTAGTACATAAAGTAGCAGTCAGTCTATCAAGTAGCAGTAGTTCTGGGGACTGGGACGAAGAGGAGGAATGCAGGGCCAGAAAAAGAACAAAAAAGACTTCTAGAAACTATGGTGCTGGAGGTGGTAAAATAAAAAAAAAAGAATGGGGCACAAGGAGACACCCACACAAGCAGAGGAGAAACAGAGGATAGAAGACAGACAGACTTCCAGAGGCAGAAACAGAGGTAGCTGAGCCAGGAACAGCTGCTGTGAATCACAATTTCCAGATGGACATGGAAAGACCTCAAAGAGATACTAGCAGTAGTAGTGGCTGTGTTGGTGGCAGTGGTGGTGAACATATCCTCCGAATAAGCAGCAGTGCAACAAAATCTGTGAAATCTGTAGTGTGAGATTTTTTCACACAACATAAATCATCTCGCAGCCATGTGGTTTGCAAATTATGCAAAACAAAATCGAGTCACGGTAAAGTGGGTACTCGGATGGGAACATCAACAATAAGACATATGAACATGACTCACATTTATCAGTATCAAAAAGCACAAAAGGAGCTCACACAAGTTGTTGCACAGCTGCACTCAGATGAGGAGGATGAGGATATGGATGTTACCCAAGGTGAAGAGTTAATTGATGCAGAGGAGGATGATGAAAGTCTGCTTTCCAGTCAAAGCACAACATGTTCAATTTCTCATCTCTTTACCCCTCTGAGCCCTACATCGCAGCCTTACAGGAGTCGTATACCATCCATGACCAAACCATCCACCACTCATGGCGGTAAAGGTCACAGGAAGCAGCCCAAAAATGTATTGATATCAGCAGGTGTAGTGGCCATCACATTTCTTTGAAATACTTTCTTTAGCAGTCACAGAAATATAAGCTCAACAGGCCTGAGGCAAGGTGATTAACAAAGGCAATTGGTGAGATGGTAGCCATTGACTTGCTCCCATTCTCCTTTGTGGTTAACCTATTTCTCAATTGTTGCCATCCCAGACTTGTATGATGCTGTTTGGAAAAGTGTGTCTGATACTCCAAAAGGTTCAGTGGGCAAAAAGATTCATGTCACAACAGGTATGCAGATCAGTGGCCAGATGACTTACTTCATGGCTGTGACTCACCATTGGGTAAACATTCTTCCCTCCTCCTCCTCCTCATCATCATCATGTAATGGCACTGTCAGCAGTAGCAGCAGCAGCAGCAAGGTGCAATGAACTGTTCCTTTTCAAAGGCAAGGCAGCATTATATATTTATGGTTTTGAAAATGACCACAAAGCCAAACATCTTCTAGAGGGCCTTGAAGAAAAGTTTGCTGAGTGACTGATTCCAAAGTCCTTGCAACCTGGATTTATAGTGTCTGACAACGTTTCAAATATCATGAAAGCAGTAAGGCTTGGTAACTTCACACATGTACCATGCTTTGCACACACTATACACTTGGTGGTAAAAGACTTCATCAATGAAGACTGAAATGTTTAGAACTTGGTTGCAGCTGCCTGCACTGTGTACACCCACTTTAGCCATTCTGTTAAAGCCCAAACGTTGCAGTGGCAGATTCAGATTGTAAATAGCCTCCCTCTCCACCAGATGATACAGGAAGTTCCAACCAGTGGAATTCCACTTAGAATATGATGCAGAGAATGCTTAAACAGAAAGCCTTTAATCAATATGCAGCCCAACATGGCACTGGGAAAGGAGATGTGAATATCAGCCCCAATTGGTGACATCTAATGGAGAATCTTTGTTGTGTCCTTAAACACTGAGGAGGCTACCCTGAGTGGGAATCTCTGATGATGCTGGCTAAACCAGATACTATGCTTAATTTCACTCATCAGGCTGAGACTGGAATTTTCTGAGTCACATTTCTTGACAATGATGACATCAATGCTGCATCACTTGAAAGAAAATGTGAAAACCCTCCTGGGTGACGAGGCTCATTACAAATATATGCAAAGCTAAACATTAAAATGTTGGCCTCACTTTGGATCCTCGGTTTAAGGACAGAATTGAAACATTCTTCAAACCACATGACTTTAAGGACTTGGAATATTATCGTGAACTTTGGGAAAGTGCCAGCACATATAGTTAAGAAAAGTAGTATATCATCAGTGCCCTTTTGGCAACATTTAAATTCTGAGCCAAATCTGGTGGAGAAGGAGGGAGCACAATCTGCTGTTGCTGCTGCTGCTGTTACCGAGAGTACTGATGTTTCTGGCCATCAGACACCAACCAGAACTGTTGCTACAGCACAAGAAGACAAATCACTATGGGACATTCTTCCAGATTTTGGTCTGATAAAGACAACTGGAAAGGCTCAGCCAGCTACTGTGGTACCAGAAGTCCCTGCTGCAAAATGGTGAAAGAGATTATATGGAGGAGACTGGGCATCTCACCACAGGTGATGAACCATTGCTGTATTGGCAACAGATGAAATCCATAATGCCTTTTAACTAAGATCGCAATTGAATATCTCAGTTGCCCACCAGCACATATTCAGAGATAATTTTCAGTGCTGCAGGAGCAATAGTGAATGACGAAAGAAAATGAGCCTGATTCCAAGACAGCAATGAGAGCAGTGTGCAAAGTACACCAGTGCTTAAAGTTATGCCAAAAACCCTACGGCATGCGAGCTGCTCCATATTCCAAGCGAAACACCAGATACAATGTAAAATGCAGAGATACGCATGTCACAAAGTACACCCACAAGATAAGATATAACCCGCAAGAGCGTCATAGCAACATGCATGTCATAACCCATGACAAGATAAAAGGTCGCAGGACACAGATATGTTGTAGGGGCTATGGTGAAGATGGTGGGTAGAGGGAGCGAGGTGCCAAGTGGTGGCAAGAGGAGGAGGAAGTATAATTATTCACATGAGGAGAGTGACATTCTCCTACAGCAACTGAAGGCCCAACCAGATCTGCTCTTGGGCAATGGAAAGGATTGTGAAGAGCAAATGAGAAGGAAGATGGCATGGGATGAGGTGGCAACACATGTAAATGTCATTGCAAATGCAGAGCAGACAGTCGCGCAAGCTCAAAAAGCACTAGTGACTTGAAATGCCATGGAAGCATACAACAGGCAGCAGGCAGTGGTCATAGGGGCCATCCACAGGGGTGAGACCCCTCACCTCCCATGAGGCAAGGTTACTGGGAGCCATGAGCAGGCCCAGCATCCACAGGGACACAGACCCCAACACACCACAGAAGGACACAGGGATGGGTAAGTGAAAGCGTGATGCATGGCATAATGACCAGTATAGAGAGGGTGACAGATGGGAGGAATGTGTTTTACTGGACCCTGGAATGTGGTACAGCTAAGGGAAGGAGTTCAGTGCAGGCAACACATGGGAGGTACCACTGATGCACTCTGTCCCCCACAGGCACAGCAGCAGTGGATACAGAGGCAGGTAAGCTGACTGTCAGTGCCTCCCACAGTGCATGAGACAGGGACACAAGGGCTGGAATGGTGGCACACATGTTGGGCATGACATGATGTGGTGGCACTGATGCACTGTTGTTGCCCCAGGTGCAGTGCCAGCAGACACAGGGGCATGTAAGCTGGTGGGCCAGTGCCACCCCAACAACATGGGATGGTGTATCAGAGGAGGGATGGAGGCATACGGTTGGCATGTAATGGTGGAGCAGCTGTTGTTCCCCCACAGGTGCAGTGCCAGTGGACAGCAGTGCAGGTAAGGCCATGTCCCGCACCACCCCCAGTGCATGGGACAGTGAGTCAGGGGTTGGGACAATGGGAGGCATGAGAGGCATGACAATGGAGGTAACAGTGCTGCACCAATGTCACCCCACATTAGCAGCAGAGGTGGACACAGGGCCAGTGGACAGTGCCAACACCATCCCAGAGCAGGCCCAGCTCGACACAGCCAGGACACCAGTGGTGGGTGACTGCATGGAGATGGAGGAACGACAGCAGGAGGAGGAGTGCCTGAACCTCAGCAACTTCCTGTGCTGCAAGGGTCTGGAGGATGCCCTGGATGGGGCCACACCAGCCCTGGAACAGGAGTGCCTGAACACCCCACTGGACTATGCAGGTGTCCACCTATGCACTGGCCACAGTGGTGGACGAGCTGACTGGCACACTGATAGGGGTGCATGAGATGGGGATGTGCACAATGGAGTCAGCCATTAACCATGTGGTGCAGGGCATGGCTGCCGCACAGATCTGTGTGCAGGCACAGACGTGTGTCATCACCCACCTGGGCAAGGCCATCAAGGGGTTGATAGCACAGAGGATGTGACAGGTGGCTTCACTGGTGGCAGTGCAACAAGACATGCATGCTGGCCCACACACATGATGTCCCATGGCACGGGATACCACCACACAGGCACCACAGGAGGAACAGCAGACCCCAGCTACACACTGGTGCCACTGACAGCAGCGAAGACACCACCACCACCGCCACCACCACCATGTGCGGCGGGCCCAGCAGCAACACCCTCACCAACACTGCCACCACCACAGGCACCCCTGGTGCAGCAGAACCCACCACTGGCACCGGCACCACTGGATGCGCCACTGCAGGGGTCTCCACTGCTGGCACCACCAGCACAGCCAGCACCACCAGCAGAACCCATGCCACAGATACTGCAGCCCCCTGTGCTGGCAACATATGCAGCACCAGGGCAACAACCTCCACCAGGAACCACTGGATGAGAACCGGTGGCAACACAGGTACCCAGACTGGCACGGCAGAGGGCAGTTGCAACACCTGCTGACAGCAGCCTGGTGCAGATGATGCCTGGCACAAGGAGCTGAATCGGTGGCCATTGACTGGAGGCAGCATGGGTGGTGGCATGGCAGCAATGCCAGTGGCACTCATGGACAGTACTTGCCCAGCGGACAGCAACAGGGGCAGGGTGTGCCCAGTGCAACAACTGTGGCAACACACAGGAATTGGATTGGGCAGTAGCAGTAGGCAGAGGACAGATGTGCCACCTTGGCATGTCACTGCTATGGGGGGTGGCGCTGTCACATTTTGGGTTGTCACGGGTGCTGAAGTGCAGTGTGTGTAAGGGATGTGTGAGTGTGTCTCTCTGTGGGTGTGGGTGCACTTTTGTGTCCACTGTGGTGAGGCAAGTGTGTTCATGTGTGTGTATATGTGTGTGTGTGTGTGTGTGTGCACTGCATGGTCACTGGGTGTGGGTATGAGTGAGGGCTTGTCACAACTACGCTGATGTACAGCACTGTCACCTATGTCACCTATGTCATATGTCACCTGCACCAAGTAAACAGCTGAGCACCACCTCCATGTAGTCTCCCTCATTACCACTGCTGTCAGGCCATCCCACATGTCACACACGGCCAATGTCTGCATAGAAGACACTGCAAACCACACAGGCACAATAATGAACACATGGGCTGCAGTACGTACAGGCCACATGTGCATCACAAAATTGCGTGTCTGCAAATTTCGGCGGGCGCAAATGCACAATTGCATCCTGCAGTTCATGTGTTGCTTGTACGTGCACCACATGTGTGTACTGGCACGTTGGCGGAAGCTAGGCTGCAGCACAGACTCGCAGATCACTAGCAGGAGAGCAGGCTGCAGTGCAGATAGATAGGACAAACACTGGACAGGAGGCCAAGGTGGGGCTAACACAGCAAACTAGTAGGTACTGGGACACAGCACCCACAGGCAACAGGCTACAGCTGTTATGCCAGCCATTTGCTAATCCATTTGTTTGCATCCTATAGCCCCAGGAAGACACTCCCAGGCCATAGGTGAGTACTGGACAGTGCACAGCATGCACAATTCATTTGCTTGTACTACAGTGGCCCCAATATAGCTGTACCTTTCCGCTGTTTAGGAGACATCAACCTTGTACAAGAGCAGGTGCTGAACATTGCAATACCACAACATGTGCTGATGTCAATGTACGCACTGCTAGCTCATGCTGTTTTGCCAATAGTCCATCCAGGTGTGCCATCATAGTCAGCAGTACCACCACAGGTGCACACATAGTGCACAGATAAGGTAGGTGTACTGCACAATTTACACTGTCTGCTGTGGGGGCCATGGGGCTACACCCTGGGCACAGGTAGATAAGTGCAGTGGGGTGTACTCCTGTGCAAGCGGTTATGTGGACATGTGGCAGGGTTTCATGTAGTAATGTTGGACCACATGCACACTCTACACAGCCCTGCTGTAGTGTGCCATGGAGACGAAGGCCGGCAGGTGCATGGTCATGGTGTACCATGTGCTGGTCAGGCTCCATGCAGCTGGCATACACGAGGGCATACCTCTGCATAGGAATGGAAGCATGGTGGTACACTGCTGGGGCAGTGTGTGGCAGTGTGGAGCAGTGTATGCGCATAGCATTGCACTGCTAGGCCATGCCACCTGTGGTGTCAGCTGGTGGCATGGGCACCTGCAGTAGGGGGGTGTCATGCAGTGCCATGCCTGTGACGGACTGCACTACTGTGCCACACCAGTGGTGTGGTGCACACGGTGCAGTGCCATGGCCAGTGACTGTGCCCCAGCCCCATGCACCATGCACGTTGGTGCATGTCCTACTGGGCAGGGGGGTAGTCAACACAGATGCCTGTCCAATGTGCAATGACACATGTAAAATGCCTTTCTTCCATGCAGGTCACTACTGCATGTCCACAGGACCCCATGCCAGTCACATGTCCAGGAGGTCGGGTCTCAGCTTGAGCAGACGTTCTCTGAACTTTACACCGATGGAGACCACCATGCTCATAAACTGTGTGCAGCAGTGGTGGCAGACACTATTCTCGGCAGGGTACAAGAGGCACACCGCTGCCGAGCGGGAATGGGCATGGTGGGCCATTGGGGCATGGCTTGGTGCCAGCAGCAGCATGCACAGGACAGTCTGCCAATTACAACACCAATGGCTGTACATGGCATGGCAGGACCAGGGGCTCCTGGAGTGCTTGCTCAGCATGGTGCAGTGCAGGGACGCAAAGATGAGGTCAGGCCAGGTCATGGGTGCAGGTGGATATGCCTACAGCTGTCTGTACAGTGGTGCAGTGCTGACACACAGGCCATGGCCTGCTAAGGTGCACATGTGTCACCATTCTCCCCTTCCCCACAGGTGCATCAAGTGGAGGCCAGGACCGGAAGGATGCCCATGTCTGTGGACTCAGAGGCATTGCAGTGGAGGGCAGGTAGGTGCATGCAATGTGTGCTATGTGTTGTGCCCATGGTGTGCTGGCCCATTGTGGCACATGCTGCGACTGTGTGTGTCTTGTGTGTGTGTGTGCCGTGTGGCCAGGACCTGCACTGACTGCAGCCTTTGCATCCTTACAGGTGTGTATAGCCGAGAATCACCCTGACAGAGGGCCCTGCTGTGGGCCATGGTGGAGATGAAGGCAGCTGATGCTGAGGAGTACTGCCGCCACCCTGCGCTGACACTGGAGGGTGAGGATCATCCCTCTATGTCATCATTGGAGGAGGAGGAGGAAGTGGAGGAGGAGGTAGAGGAGGACATGGCAGAGGTGCTGGAGGTGCAGGACCCCACAGATGGTGGGCAGCAGGGGTCCGATGTATAGCCAGCCGCTGGGGCAGACACAGCCCAGGATGCTGCAGGGGATATTGCCCTGGCCCTGGATGCACTAGCTATGGAGCCAGTAGTGGGGGATGCGGACGGGGTGCAGCAGGAGGTGGCACCACCTCCGGACCTTGAACAGGTGCAGGATAGTGCTGAACAAACGTCGGATGTCCCTGGGTCCCAGGTGGTAAGCAGTGTCCAGGAACAGCAACAGCCAGGTGATCAGGATGGTGGTGATGGTGTAACTGGGGGTCTGCCTGCCCAGGGGTGTGCACTGGATCCACAACAACTGATAACACTAGTCTGATCCATTCTGGAGGACATTGCACAGTTGCATGGCTCTGTAGGTGCCCTGCGGGTTGAGCTGTGCAGGGAGAGCACCCATGCTGGAGGACTGTGTTGTGATGGGGGTGGGTCTGCACATATTGGGTGGGGACTTGTAAATAGGTGTTGATGCTGCGGGGGCATCCTGGACTGTTGGGAGGGCTGTGCATGTGGGGGTGGGTGGGGGCTTCTGATGATGTGCTGTGTTTGTTGTTGTTATACCCGTTTCCTGCTTTCCACCCCTTTCTGATTTTTGTCCCTGATTATTGCTGTTTGCCCTGTGTTACTGTTTTGCCATTGTGTTCATTAAATACATTTTCTACATACTTGGCTCTGTGCATCTGTCTCTGGTGTGCATGGGCATATGCGTGTGTGTGTTGCCGTGCACGTGGGAGCACACCTGTGGTGGTTCATACTGTCTCCAGTCTGTCCTCACTGTGCACCTGGTCTGTGTGCTGGCTGTGCAGCTCACAGCCTTTGGTGTGCACCAGTGGCCGCATCCGCATGTTGTCCTGTATGTTGCAATGCACCATGCCTGGTCCTGGCCACATGCCGCCACACGTTGCATGTCCCAACTGTGTGGCAGCCTTAGGCCTGTATGGCCTCCTTCCACCCAGGAGACCAGTGGACCCTGTGGGTAGCACCAGTGGCACAGGCAATGGTGTGTCTCACCACCATATGTCTACAGGTCTGTGCCACCTGGTGCTGTGTCCCTGTTGTGGTCGCACTGTTTACATGTATCAGTGGCCACGGTGGGGGAATTGTGCCTGGTGGCCCCATTGTCCCAATGTTGTGTCTGTGGCCTATGTGCACCCTTTGTCTCCTGTGTCACCCATGCCCATAGCATGTGAGTGCTGTGATGCCTTGTGTGTGCCTGTGTTGTTGTGCAACTGTTGTGGTCCTTCCTCATGGCTGCTGTTCAGCATGCCAGGGCACTGTTCCTGCTCCAGTGCAGCCACATGTTGCATGCCAAATGGCAGCTGTGGTCACCACCTCTGGCAGCACAGTGGCATTGGTACGGGTGCCATGCTGTTGCATGTGCTGCATTGTGCCACCGTGTGTACCATAGTGTACTGCTGGTGTCACTGTGCTGCTGCAGGGGGGGCGCTGTGGTGGTACCTGTGCTCACAAATCTCCACCATCCCTGTACCACCCCTCCTGCCACCTATGCTCTGTGTCCCTGTGCCTGGCTGTCTGCTGTGCTTCCTTCCAGATTGCCCCTCATTTCTTGGCAAAGTTCCCCATTGTTCCTCCCATTGCATCTCTGTGCACCGTGGCATTGCCCTGTCCCACAGTCTGTGTTGGCCTCCTCCTTCTGCCTACTGTGTTCCATGTTCCACCTTGTCCAGTGTGTGCTCTCTACTGCCATGTCTGGCCATGCTGTTGTTGCCCCTTTCGCTTTGTCCTGTGTGTCCTGGGCACATTGGCTTTGGTGTTCAACTTTTGCACTTTGCTCCATCTTGGGGCATTACTGTTTGTATGGTGTGCTGCTGTCTGGCTGGGAGGTCTTCCTCTGGCCTGTGCACTGTTTAAGACAGCTGTTACCTGTTCTAACTTACATGACCTTCCTCTGTCTTAGTTTTGTACACCATCTGTATTAAAATAGCAGTTCTGTGGTGCTGGTGTGCTACACCTGTCGTAGGCTGCATTACACAGTGGTGTAAGCGTTTTTTGGCTTAACTGCATCGTATCTTGCATTTGTTGTAGCACTTGCAGGGTGCGGTGTTGGTGTTGTTTTGGAATCATGCATGTCGCAACTTGCTGGCATAACTTGCGATTTGCACTATCTGGACTGGCATAGTGCATTTACGCCTGGTGTAACAGTCTTGTAATCGGGCCCCATGTATTTTCAAAAAAATGCAGAGAGGCTCACTTTTCTAAAAATGAACCTGCCACAATTCAAGAATATACACTGTTCAAAATGTATGCATGCTGACGGCACCCAGGTTGCATATCACACAGATGATGATGATGATAATGGTGTTGCCAGTAGCCACTAGCTAGTGATGGAGGAACAGAAAGATAGGCCCTTGTGCAGGTTTTTATTGTGGGCCCCCCACCCCTCACTCAAATTTTCTACTTCCATGGTCAAAATGAGCAGACAGACAAGGAACATGAATTTGTTAGTTAAAAGAAAACCAGATGTAGGTTTAAAAAAAGCTCCAAGACAAAGTCCTGTGTGGTCACAGCAGATGCAGTTCAACAGAAGTTGTAAAGTGCAAGCAATCTCAGCATGTGAAAACAAAGCATGTAAATTAATAACTTACGTCAATTTTTTGTGCATTGCTTCTCTTCTCTGACAGTGTCTGTATGCCATTACCTTTAAGTGTCAACAAATTATCACAGAATAAATATGATCATCAGCCTTGTACTTTCTGAAATCTACTATACAGGTGGCTGTTACTGCAGTAATGCCTGATGAGGGGACCCAAACTACAGTACACCCAACTGTTCTTCTGGGTACCGCAGTCTGTTGGGAAAAGCTGTACAAACTAAGCAGTCCTACCGCTCAGCTTCTCCCTCATTCTCCACCACAAAGCTGTTCCCACAACAGAAATTTTACAATAAGCAGCAACAGCAGCAGCATAGGGCCCAAGATATAGCCCAAAATATTGGGAGAACATATCAGCTTACTAGAAAAGAAAAACCTTGCTAGCAAGCTGTAAGTCTATTGATAGATAATGGTTCGAGTTTTGGACATTTATTACTGATTGTTGCATGCTAACATAGGCAAATTAATATACTGTATGTTCTTCATTGTTGCACGCTAACATAGGCAAATTAATATACTGTATGTTCTTCATGTTGCCTGTTCTCCAGATTGAAAGGACAACTTTTAAGTTGGGAGAACTTGAAATGACAAAGCAAACATTTATCAATTGCAACAGAATAAGAAGGGCTGGCATACATACAGAGAAATCACAGGACACAGCCGTGAACATAGGTGGGTAAACAATATGTAATTATCAAATTGTTCAAATCAATTTCATTCTAGGTAGGCAGCCTTAGAATGTAGTGTCAAAATATGTCTTTCCCCAAGTATAGCAGGATGGTGAAAATAAATGGCTCTACCATGCCGGTTTGACATTTAGTTGACAGGAATCACGTCGATTTCGAAGTTGCGGCTCACATGATTCCTATGTGTCCTGGTCCCATTTTTTTTTTTTAGTCGGGTTGCTTCACCCCATGAACTCCCACTTGTGGGGGCTCTGCACCACTCCCCCATCTTCTGGATTCTCAACTTCAGTCAGAGTTGATTCAGGGTGGTGGTGCAGGACTGGGAGACAGCATGCCACTGTCTCGGGCACACCAACACAGTGATCTGTCAGCAAAGTGTTGATTTTGCTGACAGCTATGTATTTCACTGTGTTGATGTCACTCTAAGGATGGCATACCAAACTAAATCACACACACACACACAAACATACACACACACACACACACACACACGCATATTAATACTGTATTCCGATCATCCAGGGTTTGTTTTAAAATGGCCAGTGAGACTCCTTTTCCTGCCTGAACATTTACAATAAAAGGGGATTTTCTTGTATATTTATATCAATTGCAGATGATTGAGATTGGTGAGCAATGTCCAGATGATATCCTTGCCATAGGTTTCTGTCTCATTAAATTTGGTTTCAGCCACCCCAATTCTATCGCAAATCATTAGTGTCACTTTGTATCCAAATCTAACAGCTATGGTGCCATGTTTATTATTGCCAGAGAACTCAAGTTTCCAGCAGTATATTCACCCTCTCCACCTTTCACTGGGACATGTGTCCAGATTTTCGAAATGAAGTTGAACATTTGCAATCTTATCTCAGATCACTGTATCTTCTTAACACTTACACAAGACTTGGGCCTATAACATCCGCTCACCCTAGGACCCACATCGGAATTACAACAGGAGATTTGTCGCTCTTCTCTTGTCTGGAGACTATACATTCACCCTGTGTCTCAGGAGCTATTTTTTGTAAAAAATGTTAGGACCAGTGGGTCTCCTCTTGCTGATGCCTCTCAAGAACCTTCCTCACTGACTCTTGACTTGCTATCTACAAAAACTGCAAACTGCTACTGCTTTTACGCAGTGTATGCTCTGCACTCTGATTGTGCTCCATCCTAAACAGAAATCTGTGAGGCGCCTAGGTGTGGGTGCAAAGTTTGTGTTTTCCCTGTGGCGCTACCCTCTACTGATGGGCACCACTCACCTGCTACAGGGTCCGTGACCCACTACTGAGACTAGGTAGTGGGCCCAGCAAATGAACACATTGATTAACTAATTAATATATTTTGAGCCTGCTTAGAGCCCTAAGTGTGTGTGGGCCCCTGTGCACTGCACCGACTGCACCACTATTCCACTGCCACTGTCACTGCCACTAGCCTTTCCACCTGTCTTTCCCCCACTGGTGGGACCTCCTGTCTCCACTTCCTCTACCTTAAGTGTCATTCATTTCCCAAACAAACGTCTACAGCTGGTTCTCTTGTGCCACTGAGGCCAAACCTAGCACCAACAGTTGAAAGGCCACTACAAACTGTTCAGCTAAAACAAACATAAATGACTGCTTGTGTCACATGGTTCTTAAGCCATTTGGTTTTATTGCCATTTCTATTAACTACAGATTCAATATTTATTAGGTTATTAAAAAACATAAACAAACTAAATGAATAATAAATAAATGGTCTTTCTTCAGTCCAGATAGGAATTTTTTTTTTGCTGAAATGTCCACTTTCCTTTCTCTTTTTCAGTGATGCACCAAGGACACATCCAAGGCTTTGATCTGAAATGAGCCATCCATCAGATATAAACTGTTTTCATTCTAACCTGGAAAATGAAAATAAAAGACTAGAATTATTTTTAAACAAGCATTTGTCAATGCCGAATGTTGTCGTGTGGGCAATGGCAGTAGCGGTGCTAGAGCGCATAAGAGGAATAGCAGTGACGTGATAAGTGACACAACCCCACCCTGTAGAGATGACAGGCATTGGGGTGTGCCTTTGGGTCGTTGTACTATAATGCTCATGCCATTGTACTTACCCTACCCTGTAAACACTGACAAGTGTTGTGGTGTGCTGGGGTCTTTGGGCATTATACTCACCCCATTCCATAGGAATATGCTGATGTGGGTGCAGTATAGGAGCGTGGGGTGAAGTTTGTGGCCCAACAGTGCAAGACACACCACGATGCCTGTCAGTGGGTGCAGGGTGGGTGTGGGGGGTGGAATGGCGTGAGCATTGCATCCAATGATCCCAAGTCACAGCCCTGATGCCTGTCAGTCCATACCAGGTGGGGTGCTACAGTTGGAAACCCTAACTCCGTAAGCATGTAGTGGTAGTTTCACTCCACATTTTCAATATGGGAGGCTTGTCAGGCCACCTCATGAAAAGCGGCACAATCACTTTGTTAGCTGAAATGTGGTTTTGCACAGTGACTGTGCCATTTAGAGACAGAGGGACGAAAACACAGTTTTGGGCAGGATATGTAGATTGACAACTGTATTGTTCATGAGGAGGAGTAAAAAATGGCAACGTTGAAAATGTGGAGTGGCAATATGAAATATTGGTGAAGCAATGAACATGCATACAAACTGCGCAACAGAAGTGCGCAACCCAATTATTTGTGGGAGTTTTTTAGGCACATATTCAACATAGGTATTTTGGGACCTCCTCTCATGAACAGTGGCACTGTAATTTTGTTAATGTGTCCCAAAAGGTGATTTCCCACATCGAGCACGCCATTGTGCACCACAGTTGTGGAAACGAGTTTTGGGCAGGCTATGAAAAAAGGCAGCTGTACTGTTGATAAGGAGGTGTGCACAAATGGCAGTGGTGAAAATCTGACATGAAAATATTGCAAATTTATGAAGTTACAAGGCTGCGTGGAAACTGAGCAACACACACTTGCAGCACAGTCATTTTATGGACTTTTGGCACCAAATTTTCAACATAGGCATTTTAGGACCTCTGCTCATGAACAGTGTCATCATCATTTCCTGAAACTTTCCCGAAAACTGATTTCGAACAGCGATTGTGCAATTCTGCTCCGGAATGCGAAAACACATTTCAGCCAGGATATGTAAAATGACAGCTGTACTGCTCATAACGAGGTGTGGGAAAATGTCAATTTTGAACATCAGGAGTGAAAATATAACAAATGCATGAAGTCATGAGCATGCATGCAAACTGCATAGTGCATGCTCATAAAACACTAATTTTATTGATTTCGGACCCACATTTTCAACATAGGCATTTTAGGACCTCTGCTAATGAACAGCGTCAGTGTCATTTTTATAATGTGTCTCGAACATGGACTTTCCACAGCGACCATGCTAATCTGCGTTGGAACTGCGAAAACACATTTTGGTCAGGATGTGAAAAATTACAGCTGTACTGTTCATAAGAAGGTGCAGAACAATGGCAATGTTGAAAATCTGGAGTGAAAATATCAAGTTGCGAACTTACGAGCGTGCATGCAAACTGCACAACGCATGCTTGTAACATAGTCATGTTATGGAGAATCATCACCAAATTTTCAGCATAGGCATTTTAGGACTTTTGGTAATGAACAGTGTAACTGTCATTTTCATAATTTGTCCTGAACTCTGATTTCCCACATCAACTGTGCTATTCTGTGCCAGAAGTGCGAAAACACATTTCGAGCAGGATGTGAAAAATGACAGCTGTACTGTTCACAAGAAGGTGTGGAAAAATGTCAGTGCTGAACAAGTGGCATGAAAATATTGCAGATTCACTAAGTTACAAGCGTACGTAGCAACTGCAAAATGCACATTCGTAAAACAGTCATTTTTTTGATTTTTCCCACCAAATTTGCAACATACAGTAGATTTTTTGAGAGCCCCCCATGAACACTGGCACTGTCATTTCATTCCTCGCTCCTGAAAGGTGATTCCACACAGTAACTGTGAAATCACCTTTTGGGACCAGATAATGCCGTGGCAGTGCAAGCATTCATAAGGAGGGGTCCCAAAAACCCCATGTTGAAAATTTGGTGCACCATCAAAAATGCCTGAGATATGCATCAAAGTTGAAAAACACTATTTATTCCATTATACAGCTTACGGCATTTCCTCAGTTCATGGTCAGCTTTGAAGAGTGCAGGCGTCCTCCTGGTCCACGCGAAGATCGTCACGCCCAGACTCCACAGGTAAGTGTGGGGTGGGGGTGGGGAGGCAGGGTGCACAGAGGGTGGGTGCGGTTGTGGGAGGGAGATGAGGGACTGTTTTGTGTTACAGTTTTTTTTTTCTCAGGGATTTGGCATGCTTGGGTGGGCTCCCAGTATGCCACCTAACTGTTGAGAGGTGCTGCAGCCGAGGGGGATTGGGCACCCTCATTGGCTACAAGGAAAGCAGGGGTGGCAAGAGCAGGGGGACTGGGCACCCCTCGGGATATAACAAATGGGGAGAGTGCTGTGGCGTCGATAGGAGTGGGCTCCACTGTCGGGCACATACATTGGGGCCATGGTGAGCCAGCCAGGGGATTGGGCACCCCAGAAGTCAGCAGTTAGGTGGCCACCATGTTTACAATGTGGCCAAGCACATCAGGAGGTCTGCTGTGTCTAACGAGGTTTACTCAGATTTCAGCAGACCTTTGCTTAGATGTGCTCACCACATTATGTATGCATGGTGTGGCGCCGTAATGCAGGCTGATTGGGGAATGAAAGACGCAGCTAGTGATGCATGCCCTGCATTCACCCAACAGTGACTGTGCCTCCAAATCTGCAGTACCACAATATGTTGGCTGAACAAGCATGCCAACATAAAAACTCTTAAAATTGGGGTGTGAAGCCACCATTTTCTCTTCCCCTGCAGAAGTAAATGCTGAGATAGTTGCTAGGTGGATCTTGAGGGCTGAGTGAGTGAGACTGAGGGCCAGAAGATGAACCAAGTAGTGCAGAAGTACGACCAGATCTGCTTGCAAGGGACTGAGCTGCCTAAGGGCACACAATAGGGGAAAACCTTTTCCACTTAGTGGCACAAGTTTTCCTGGTAGCTGGCTTCCTAGAAACCTTGAGGGCACGGATGCCCTCAGAAAACTGCAAATCACAGAACTCTTAAATCTTCAAGAATCACACTTTGGGGCACAGTGCCTTGAGGTTCAGAAAAGGTATTTTGCCTTGGGACATGGTCAACAAGCTGCGTTTCTGAGGCAGATTAATGGGTCATCTGATAGAAACTATCAGAAGGAGGGAGACCAAGGCTGCCTGGTCCAATCTGGAGCCACGAGTTATCATGATTGCAGGCTGACTCCTCAGTTTTAGAACTGTTAGCAGTAGAAAAAATGGAGGGAAGGCATATAGGAAGTTTCTTGACAAATCTAGGGTCACTGCATCCATGGGCACTGAACCAACTGCTGGTGGCACACTCCACAATCCATACACCATTCTGGGGGAGCATAGTTCCCCTATGGATGCACCCACAGAGGAGACTAAGGAGGGTGCAGACAACTGTCACAAGGGAGGCCCTCAGGAAGGAGGCAGAGGGCACCACAGGGAAAGAAAGCAGCTCCTGGTGGGGGACTCAATTATTAGGGGGATAGAACTGGGGGGAGCAGGGAAAACTGAAGTAAGGTGCCTGCCTGGTGCCATGGCTTGGAGGGACAGGAAGCGCATCCTTAGGATCACGAGAACAGTTGCACGGGAGTCTGAGCTGGACATCATTGTCCACCTAGGGACAAATGACTTGGCTCATCATGAGATTAGAGCAGTGCAAAAGGACTTTGTAGAGTTGGGAAGGGGCTTAAGACAAGTAGCACACACAGTATCCTTCTCAGAGGTGCTGCCTGTCAGTGGCATGAGTGAGGTGAGGGTACTTTGCACCATGCAGTTTAACAAATGGTTAAAAAATGGTGTGGAGCACAGGGGTTTGGCTTCATTGGGGACTGGGTTCCACCTGGAGGGACCCCAGCCTATACTGGCAGGATGGTCTGCATCTGTCCAGGAAGGGAACAAGTCTTTTGGGCAATCAGTTTAAATGCTTCATTGGCAAGCCTTTAAACTAGTCAAGGGGGGAGGTACTGATAAGCAGAAGGAAAATCCCAGCCTCCCCCTACAAAACAGGGTACTAAATGAGAAAAAGACCAAGGTAGAAAGGTCAGTGGGGGTTGCCAGTACAGAAGGTAAAGCCATCAAAAAATGGAGAGCAATGAGTACCAATGCCTGTAGTCTGGGTAACAAGCTTCCTGAATTAGTGGCCTTGATGGAGGAGGAAGATCTGATATTGTGGCAGTCACAGAAACATGGTACACACAGAACCATGACTGAGACTTAAACATACCAGGATACACTATCTACAGGAGGGACAGGAGGGTAAAAGAGGAGGAGGAGTAGCTCTCTACATAAGAGAAGAAATCAAAGCAACAGAACAAAAGGGTAAACAGGGAGGAGAAGAAGCACTGTGGGTCAATTTGAGGCAGGCAATGGCACCACAATCCACACAGGGGTTGTATACAGACCCCCCTCTCAGGGGGAGGAAATGGACAAGGAAATGATAGAAAGTATACTTAGAATGGCAGATAAAGGGGAGATATTGCTGATGGGTGATCTGAATATGCCAGATGTTAACTGGAGTGCAGTTGCAGCAGCCACTTCTAAGAGTGGGGCTATTCTGGATGCCCTACAGGAGGCATGCCTTAGACAACTAGTATTGGAGCCCACTCAAGAGGGAGCAATCTTAGACCTGGTTCTCTCAAACGGAGATGAAGAGGATCACAGATGTAAGTGGGTAGCCATCTGGGAACTAGCGACCATCGAACAGTATGGTTCACAATAAACACAGCAATAGAGTCAAGCCATACAAAGACAAAGGTACTGGATTTTAGGAGGGCTGGCTTTGCTAAAATGGGTGAGTGCCTAAGGAATGCACTAGCAAATGGGCAGGAAGGAGGGTGGAAGAACAATGGGAATAATAAAACTGCCATCACAGAGGTAACAAGCCTTTGTGTAAAGCAAATAAACAAAACAAACGAGGTAAGAAACCACTATAGTTCTCAAAGGAAGTGGCAGTGAAGGTTCAAGAGAAAAAGAAAGCATTCAGGAAGTACAAGGAATCACAGAAGGAACAGGACAGAGAACTGTATCAGTTAAAGCAAAGGAAGCTGGAAAGGCAGTCAGAACAGCAAAGGCCCAAACCGAGGAAAAGATAGCCAACTCAGTTAAGAAGGGATAAACCTTTATAGGTTCATCAGGAAGCAAGGAAGACCAAGGAAGGGATAGTGAGGCTTAATAAAGGGAGGGAGGGTGGGCAGAGGGTGACTGTGAAAAGGCAGAGATACTAAACAAATATTTTGCTCAGTATTTACAAAGGAAGAGGGAGGTACCTAAAACAAACAGTAGAAACACTCTGGATACAGAAGTTGATACCAGCCCATTTACAGAAGAAAGAGTTCTGAAAGAGCTCTTAAAACTGAAGGTGGACAAAGCAATGTGGCCTGATGGGATTCATCCCAGAATTCTAAAAGAACTAAGGATAGAACTAGTGACACCACTGACTACCCTCTTTAACAAATCATGGGAGGATGGGTGGTACCTGAGGACTGGAGGAGGGCAGATGTGATTCCCCTTCACAAAAGTGGGAGCAAGGCAGAAGCAGGAAACTACAGACCTGTTAGTTTAACCTCAGTGGTAGGGAAAATGATGGAATCACTTCTGAAGGAAAGAATTGTTGCGTATCTAGAGGCCAGAGGGCACAGGACCCAAGGCAGCATGGATTCACAGCGGAAAGGTCATGCCAGACAAATCTGATATATTTCTTTGACTGGGTGACCAAAGTAGTAGATCAGGGAGGGGCTGTGGACATGGCCTACCTAGACTTTAGCAAGGCATTTGACACAGTCCCACACAAAAGATTAATATACAAGTTAGCCAGCCTGGGAGTGGGTCCCAAGATGACAGCCTGGGTAAAGAATGGCTGGAGAATAGGACACAGAGAGTAATAGTAAATGGAGTCCACTCTGAAAGGGGGGTTAGCAGTGGGGTACCACAGGGTTCAGTATTAGGACCGGTCCTCTTCAATGTCTTTATAACGACATTGCAGAGGGACTGGAAGGAAAAGTATGTCTCTTTGCAGATGACACAAAGATCTGCAACAGAGTTGATGGCACAAGTGGGTGGAGAGGATGAGAAGGGACTTGGCAAGGTTAGAGGAATGGTCAAATGTATGGCAGCTTAGATTCAATGCTAAGAAGTTCAAGGTAATGCACCTGGGAAACAAAAACCCAGGGGAAGAGTACACAATGGGGGTGAGATACTAACAACAACAAAAATGGAAAGGGACCTGGGGGTAGTCATATCAGATGACCTAAAGGTGGGCAAGCAATGTGAGAGGGCAGCAAGGAGGGCTGGGGGATACTGGGATGCATAGGGAGAGGCATCACCAGTAGAAAACAAGAAGTTATTATCCCTCTGTACAGACAGCTGGTGAGACCACATCTGGAGTACTGCGTGCAGTTCTGGAGACCCAATCTCTGCAAAGACATAGACAGGATGGAAGCTGTCCAGAGGAGGGCAATTAAAATGGTGCAGGGTCTGCACCGGAAGACATATGAAGAGAGACTTAAGGAGCTTAATATGTATAGCCTCAAGGAAAGGAGGGAGAGGGGGGACATGATAGAAACTTTCAAGTACCTCAAGGGAATCAACAAAGTCCAAGAGGGTAGCATCTTTCAAAAAAAGAGGTGTGCAAGAACAAGGGGGCACAATTTGAAGATAGAAGGGGGGGCTCAGAGGTAATTTAAGGAAGTATTTTTTCACAGAGAGGTTGTGGATGCATGGAACAGCCTTCCAGAGGAGGTTGTGGAGTCAAAAACAGTGGTGGAATTCAAGCATGCATGGGACAGTCATAAGGCAATTCTAGGGGGTGGGGGTAGGAAGAAGTAGGCTGCTGGTTAACTAGGATCTGCAGCTTATCCATCAGGTAGGGAAATGGGCAGACTGGGTGGGCCAAGTGGTCCTTATCTGCCATCAAATTCTATGTTTCTATGTTTCTAGACCTTCAACCAAACAGGGGAACCTGGTGATTTTCTACAGAAGCAAAAAGGTCCATTTCTGGTGTGCCCCACCTCCTGAAAACTGTGGTCAGTAACTGTGTTTATGGACCACTCTTGGTGCCCCTGGCTGGTTCAGCTGAGGGAGTCTGCTAGGACATTGTCCTTTCCCGGGAGATGGATTGCCGACAATTGCACATCCATGGTAAAAGCCAGACTTCAAATCTTCATGGCTTCTGTGCACAGCCTTGAGGATCTGATGCCCCTGTTTATTGATGTAATACATGGCAGTGGTGTTGTATGTCCTGATTCGGATCGACTGACCTTTCTTCTGTGAGACAAAGGAGAACAGGGTGAGACAGACTGATCTTAACTCCAGTAGGTTGATATGCTGCCTGCCCAGACTCCTGAGGAGACCATACTTCGCTTACTTTCTAGTCTCCTAAGTGTTCTCCCCAGCGTACCAGAGAGGCATCTGTTGTCAGGACCGGGAAGGGGTGTTTGGAAAGGACTCCTTCCCTGAGGTTTTCCCTTTCCTTCCACCAATCGAGAGCTTATAACAGTGTCTTTGTGATCAGAACCAGCTTTGACAGGGTGCTTTTTCTGACACCAGTGTGCTCTCAGATGGTACTGAATGTCCTCATTTGGAATCTGGCGCCTGGAACTGCACTTGTAGTGGAGGCCATGTGACCCCACAAATCATAGGAAAACTGCTGGCCTGAGCTGACCCAGGATGAAAAAAATTCCATAGTAATCTTGTTTCTTCCAAGGATTCCCCTCAGTATTCTTGACTATAGCAGTTAGCCAGCCAAGTTCAACTGGCCCCAGTGGTTATGTAAATGAGAAAACTAACTACTAATCAGATCTTAATAAGAGATTACTGCCTGTGGGTTGTGCTATTTGCTAGTCAGATTCTTTTTTAAGCTGAAAGGGTGCAGAAGACCCCACTGTAAACTCTGAGCCTAAGAAAAAACGAACAATCTACAAAAAGAGAACTTGAAAAACACCAAACTGCCCAAGGTGAACAATAAAAAAAACTGCATGAATTGTGAAGCTTTGTACCAAAAGTGCTGCTCTACAAGAAAACATTTTGCCAGAGTAAAGGACTGTAGAACCTCAAATAGAGGGGTTCTGTGAAGGGAGGATGGGCGGGAGGGAGGTCAAGAATACTGAGGGATCCCTTGGAAGAAACAAGATTACTATAGTAATTTTTTGTTCTCACCCCAGGAATCCATAAGTATTCTTTACTACTGCAAATTACAAAGCAGTGCAGTCAGGAGAAAGGAACAGAACCCACTTCAGAAACAGGTTCTCAGAACTGCTGTGTCGAATTTGGCATACAATCTAGACTGTACAGCAGTAATGCTTTTTTAAAAGTGTGTACAGTTTTCCAAATAGCTGCTTTGTAGATATCAAGCAAAGGAATGTCTCTGAACAGCCACTGAGGCTGCAGAGCCCCTGGTAGAGTGGGCTCTGAGGCCTTGGGAAGGCCACTTGCCAGCTTAATTGTAACAAAACTGAATGCAGAAAACAATCCAGCAAAAGATAGTTTTCTTGGAAGCTGGCCTACCTTTACCTACCTCACCACAGCTAAGGAAAAGCTGGGTATAAGAGGCCCTGAGCGCCTTAGTGTGTACCAGCTAGTAGGGCAGTGCCCTCTTAACATCCAGGCTATGAAGCCTGTGTTCACCTGGGGTAGATTTATATGTAAAGAAGAGAGGTAGGGAGATAGATTGGTTGAGAAGGAACTCCAAAACTACTTTGGGAAGGAATTTCCTACTGGTTCTGAGAACCACTTTTTCTCTGTGGGAGACGATGTAGATGGGTTCAGTACAAAAAGCATGTAACTCTGAAATGTTTCTAACAGAAGTAATTGCTATAAAGAATACTGTTTTCCAGATAACATACTTTAAGTCTGTTGTAGCCATAGGGTCGAATCGGGCCATCCATTAACATGGCTATACACACGTTCAAATCCCAGGGAGGGACAAGTTCCCAAAGTGGGATGCTGAAGGAGCAGCAGACTTTTAAAGAATTTCTTAAAAATGGGGTGAGAAATAACCGATTTCTCTTTGCCCACCGAAAGGTAAGCTGAAATTGCTGCCAGGTGAACTTTCAGAGAGGAGGCTGTCAGGCCCAAGGACTGCAGATGCACCTAAGTAATCCAGAACAGAGGACAGGCTTAACAACATGGGATCAATTAGTTTATATTTACACCAAAAAGAAAATCTCTTCCATTTGGAGGCACAAGCCTTTTTGGTGCTAGGTTTTTTTAGCCATTCTGAGGATTTTCAGGACCTGCTATAAATACTATCAGCGAACTCTAGCTCCTCAAGTACCAGGCCATGAAGAGAAGTGACTGGATGTTGGGGTATGGGACTGCCTTCTGAGGCAGAGTCAGGAGACTGTGACTGGGAGGCAGATGAATAGGCCGCTGGACTGATAGGTGGAAGAAGGTGGGGGTATCAAGGCTGTCTTGCCCAGTCCAGGGCTATTAGGATCATTGTTGCAGGCTGATTCCAGAGTTTGAGGAGTACTCTGAAAATATGGGGAAATGGGGGGAAAAGCATACAGGAACACTATAGCTAGTACCCGGCTGTTGGTCCACTCATGGTGGCCCTGGCTGATATGGCTCAGAGAGCAATATAAACATAGGACATTGTCAGCAGATAAGGACCGTATGGCCCATCCAGTCTGCCATAAGCCTTACACTAGATTGCAGCTTCTGACCCAACCTGGCCAATGGCTTCTCACTCCTACTCCCCACCTCTAAGACTCCCTTATTCTAGTCCCAGGCATGTTTAAAATCCCTCCACTGTTCTTGCTCCCACCACCTTCTGTGGCAGACGATTCCATGTGTCCACCACCTTCTCTGTGAAGAAAAACTTACTCACATTTCCCCTTAACCTGCCGTCTTTCAATTTCATGATGCCCGCTCGTTCTTGTACTACTCCTGTGTTGGACGATGTCTCCCCCTGCAGCTTGTTTACGCCCCTAATTTATTTGAAAGTGTCTATCATAATGTGTAGAGAAAGTACATGTGCCCTCTTCCAGTCCTCGGGAACCACTCCTGTGTTGAGTGACTCAATGAACAAGGCTGCCAGGGGTGCTGCTAGCTCCCTTCCTCAGCTCCCTTAAAATATTTGGATGTATGCCATCCAGCCCCATTGCATTGTCCACCTTCAGTTTTGTGAGCTCCTGTAGTACTCTCTCCACTGTAAAAGAACTAGTGTTCACTTCTCCTCCCCCTTCGTGTCTGCTACCCAGCTGTGGTCTGTGACACTCCTTCTGTTCCGTGAATACAGAACAGAAGTGTTTGTTCAGTGTTTCCACTTTTTCTTGGTCTCGCTCATGACATTCCCCTGCATTCCCTCTGAGCCATACAATCCCCTCCCCGGGTTTCTTTCTTTCACTGTTGTACCTAAAGACAGTTTAGTCTTCTTTCTTCACCATCTGCACTAATCTTTCTTTGGTCTGTGCCTTTGGTCTCCTTACAGCCTTTCTTGCCTCCTTTAGATTCCTTAGGTACACCTCCTCATCTTCCTGCTGGAGAGTTTCCTTATATATTTTCTGAAACTCACTCTTTTGGCCCTTACCTTGCCTGCCAACTCTCTTGAGGACCATAGTGGTTTTCTTCTTTTGTTGCCTTTGCTTACCACCTTTATACATTGGATGTCACCTCCTGTATGGCTTCCTTCAGGTCTTCCCACTACTCAACTCCCCCTTCTATCATCCTCCCTGCTAGGGCCTCTTTGATACACCTACCCATGGTAGCAAAATCCGCCCTCTTCAAATCAAAGACTGTCACAGCTGGAACCACTGCTGTGGTAGAGGATAAGTGGCCTAGTAACCTGAGGAAGTGTCAGACTGGCCTAGCACAAACAAATCTGCCAGGGACTGGAGACTGTGAATCCTGTCCAATGGAAGCAGATCCTTTCCCTTCCGGCTATCCGGTTCCACTACAGTGAATTCCAGTATTTGGATTGTTTCCAACTGAGACTTCTGCAAGTTTATCAGGAACCCCAGAGTGAGCTAAATGAGCTTTAGAGAGTCTGAGCTGTTGAGGAGACTTGCCTAATACAAGCCAGTTGTCCAGGTAAGGGAAAACTGAGACATGTTGTCTCCTGAGGTAAGGTACCGTTGCACCCAGGCATTTTGTGAAAACCGTGGGTGCTGTGGTAAGGCCGAAAGGCAGGACTTTAAACTGGTAGTGTCCAGAAGGCAGTCTGAATCTGAAGTATTTTCTGTGTGAAGGCGGTATTGGAGTGTGAAAATAGGCATTACATAGAAACAGAATTTGATAGCAAATAAGGATCGCTTGGCCACCTAGTCTGCCCATTTCCCTACCTGATGGATAGGCTGCAGATTCTACTTAACCAACAGCCTACCTCCTCCTACCCCCCAGTAGAATTGCCTTATGTCTGTCCCATGCATTCTTGAATTCCCCAACTGTTTTTGAGTCCACTACCTCCTCAGGAAGGGTGTTCCATGTATCCACAAACCTCTCCTTGAAAAAACACTTCCTTACATTACCTTTGAGTTGCCCCCCCATCTTCAAATTGTGCCCCCTTGTTCTTGCACATCTCCTTTTCTGAAAGATGCTACCATCTTGGACTCTGTTGATTCCCTTGATGTACATGAAAGTTTCTATCATGTCCCCCCTCTCCCTTCTCTCATGTATACATATTAAACTTCTTTAATCTCTCTTTGTATGTCTTCTGGTGCAGACCCTGCACCATTTTGGTTGCCCTCCTGAGGTCTAGGGAGGCTATCCAGTCTCCCTGCTTCAAGGAAGGAATGACCACTGACAGGGTGACCATTCTGAACTCTGATTTACGCAGATGCTTGCTTAAGTCACCAGCCCCCCTTTTTCTTTGAGGTGGGAAAGTATCTGGGGTAGAGGCCCTTCTCCCCACTGGGAGGGGGTGCTCTCTCTCTCTCAACTGCATTTTGTGACAGGAGGGACTTTACCTCTAACTCCAGCAGAGTCTTTTCTGCTGGGGGGACAGGTTTGAAACTTCTGTGTCCCTGCTGAGTGGGTAATTTTGTTAAATGTAGGGAAAGACATTGGCCCACTTCCTTCAGCACTTCACCTGTCAGTGGTGATGCTTTGCCAATTGTGGAGGCAGTGGGTGAGCCTTCCTCCTACTGGGAGAGGGGAAGCAACCTTGACATTCCCATCAGGAGTTTTGTTTGGACTGGGCTTTTGTGGATGTGGCAGGGTCAGCATGCTTCTGGGCTCTTCTGCCTCTCTTCCCCTAAAGAAGCCTCTCATTTGAGAGTAGTCCACTGGCATAGGCATTGGATGGAAAGCTGCCTCTGCCTGCCTCTGGCTCCCCTTCCATGGGGCTTGAAGGAAGTGGAGTTTTTTTTTTCCTTAGCTGCACTAGTCTTGTAAGTGGTTTTGTATTCATTAACCTTTTTCATATAGACCTCAGGTTTATCCCCAAAAAGAGTTGTTCTCACAGGGAAAATCCATGGCCTTATTCTGGGTATCCTGAGTAAGGTTAGTAGTCCGTAGCCAGGCAAATCTCCTAAGAGAGAGAGCTTCTGTCATTGCACTGGGGGCGGTATCATTTGTAACCACATCCATGTGAAATTGATACCTGGTGGCATCCAGGACAGTCCGTACTGTTTTGGACAGGTCCTGAGCAATGTTGTCAGGCAGCTTCTGGCTAATAGCCATAACAGCATTCCATAGATATTTTTGGTACTGTGCTGAGTATTCCATATATCTATGTGGCCAAGCAAATCAGCAAGGAGGCTGTAGTATAAGATTTTTTGCCCATGGTGTCTAGTTTTCTGGACTCTGTCAGAAGGCTGCGATAAGGGTATTTTAGCCTCGTCACAGACTGCCGCTTGCACCACACTGTCGTGATCAGGATGTGTATAAAGGTAGTCAGCATTATTCATATAAAGCTAGCACTTTTACTCTATTTTCTTGTCCACCCCATGGATGGATATTGGGCTTTGCAGCAGTTTAAAAGTCACCTTGCAAAGGGATTTGTGGACTGGCAAGAGAAATTTCATGGGGAGGAGGGGACCCATCACTGAATCCAGCACAGCACAACACAGGATCTGAGACAGCATGGATTCACAGCAGGAAGGTCATATCAAACAAATCTAACAGATTTCATTGACTGGGTAACTAGGGTAGTGGATTGGGGTGGAGGGGGAGACGGTGGATGTGGTCTACCTGGATTTCAGTAAGGCCTTCAATTCCGTTCCATATAGAAGACTTATGAACAAGCTGGGAAGCCTGGGAGTGGGTCACACAGTGGTAAACTAGGTTAGGAACTGGTAGAGTGATAGAAAACAGAGGATTGTGGTAAATTAAGTGCAATCTGAGGAAAGGAGGGTGACCAGTGGGATGCCACAAGGTTCAGTACTGGGATCAATCCTGGCTAATGTCATCATAAATGACATTGCAGAGGGGCTGGAAGGGAAGATGTGCCTCTTTTAAGATGATACTAAGATCTGCATCAGGGTGGACACTCCAGGAGGGGTGGAAAAAATGAGGAGGGACCTAGGTAAACTGGAGGAATGGTGTAGAGTGTGGGAGCTGAGATTCACTGCAAAAAAGTGCAAAATCATGCATTTGGGGTGCAAGAACCCAGGGGAGGACTACATTGTTTTTTTTTTGGGAGGGGGAAGAGATATACTGATAGTCACCAACAGGAAAGGGATTTGGGGAGAATCATATCAATGACCTAAAGGTGGCCAAGCAATGTGACAAGGCTGTGGGGAGAGCCATTGTGATGCTGGGGTGCACAGGGAGAGGCATCACTAGCAGAAGAAAGGAGGTGGTGCTGCCACTGTGCAGATCATTGGTGAGGACTCATTTGGACTACTGTGTCCAGTTCTGGAGGCCACATGTCTGTAAGGACATAGACAGGGTAAAGGCAGTTCAGAGAAGGGCAACAGAACTGGGAGACCTCAATATGAATACCCTGGAGGAGAGGAGAGACAGGGAGATATGATAGAAACCTACAAATATCTAAAAGGCATACATGGGGTACCAGAGGGTAACATCTTTCAGAACAGGAGATATCCAAGAACAACTGGCATGATATGAGGTTGGAAGGGGGTAGACCAAGGGGTAACGTGAGGAAGTACTTCACAGAAATGGTGGTGGATACATGGACTAGACTCCCAGCAGAGGTGGTGTGGGCAAACACAATGGGTGAATTCAAACATGCATGAGACAGGCATAGGGAACCCTAGCAATAAGTATGAGGAGGTAAAGCTGGTGATCAAGTAGAGTCTGCAGCTTTTACAGTAGGCAGAGGAATGGACAGACTGGATGGGCCTAGCGGTCCTTATCTGCCGTCAATTTCTATGTTTTTATGTCATCTGCCTTCTCATCCTCTTCAGAGGCTTCTTGAATAGGGAGGCTATGGGTGTCCACCATCTGTTGTGCAAAAGCATAACAAGAGGTGAAATCCTACTGATTTGGTAATGGGGGAGTCAAATTCCTGGTCAGGGGACTCACCCAGCTCTTTCCCATCCTCCTGCTCCTCTTCATTTTCATAATAAATACCCTGACCTGGGTCAGGGTTAGGGTTAAATGAAGAAAAGGTAGGCGGCCCAGGTGGGTCTATGAACAGGTTGCCCACAGCCTGGAAAGTCTTCTACATTTGCCAAGCTTTTGCCAACTTCTCAGAGAAAGCATATTTTGATTTGTCACTGACATCTCCTTTACCCTTCATTGGGGGGCAGAAATATGTTTTCTTTTTGTTAGTTAAGCAATGGCCATGATTTATTCCAAATGACCATCTAAACAATGTAAATTTAATTTAAACAGCCCCAATTCATTCCTATTGAAGCGCACCCCCACGCTCTACAAACCATGACATCAAAAACATGTAGGCGTGGGGCAGAATGGGGTGGATCACACACTGAAGAGCTATCAGGAAGTGGAAGGGATCTGCATTGCTCGGCTCTGAGGAGCCAGAATATGATCCTTTCCCTTCTAAAATAGGGACTATTAAAAAGTGAAGACTGAAAATACATTTCCCAAGGAGTTAAACATGAAATGATTTATGCTAAGTGCTGTGGAACCGTGAAACAATTCCCAAAACAAGGTCACAAAAGAAAGGTTGAAAATAAACAAGTTTCCCTAAAAATGGGGAAAACAGTAGAAAATGAGTTTAAAATGAGAAAATGTGGTTTTACCTCAAAATGTAGTTTCAGTCACAGAAGATATCATTGAAAGCGTGGAGCAACTCCTGGAGGAAAATTTAAACTGTTCAAGAAACACTGGCAGCCAGAAGCGTAAACAAAATACAAAAAAAAATCAACCTCAAAGCAGTAACAGTTAAAATAATATACTATACAGAAAATAACTTTCTTTAAAGCAGCAGTACTACACATCGAGAGTGAGCAGATACAGCCATTTGTAGCACCACAGAACATATGGCGGCTGCTATCTAGTCAATGGAGGGGGTGGCACAAATGTAAACAAACACAAAGGATAACTGAGCAAATTACAGGGTGATAGCACATTGCCGGCAGGAAAGAGTACCAGGTACCTGCTCAGCAGAGTACAGGGAATAAACTGTCAAAAAAGTGCAGTTTTTTTTTACATTGCAATGATGCTTTAAGTGGAGAGAGATAGAGAGACAGACTGCAGAGCCAACTGTCCACTGCTGCAGAGAAAAAAATCTGACTAGCAAATAGCACAACCTATAGGCAGTGATCTCTTACTACAATCTGACTGGTAGTTTAGTTCTCATTTACATAAACTCCTCCTCTGAAGCCAGCTGAACCCAGCTGGCCAACTGTTATAGTCAAGAATACTGAGGGATTCCTGAGGTGAGAAAAAGGAATTTGCCAAACTTAGGAGATTTTCCACCCTCTCCTGCGGAAGGGTGCCCTGCCTTGGAGAGCATCAATTCTGCTTCTATGAGCTCCAAAAGCGGCACCAGTTCCGTTTGGGATTTCTGTACATTTATGAGGAATCCAGCGATTCTAGAGTGCTTCAGTTAAGTGCAGGGAGTCGCTGAACTGCTGGTGAGACTTCCCTGTGACTAGCCAGTCATCCAAGTAGGGAAAGACCATCACGCATGGTCTGTGAAGTAACGCCACCAAAGTTAGGCACTTTGTGAAGATTCTGGGAGAAGATGAGAGACTGAAGGGAGGACTGTGAACTGGTAATGGCCAGACAAAGCCTGAACCTGAGGAATTTTCTGTGACTGGGCCCAACTGGGATGTGGAAACAAGCATTCTACAGGTCAGAGGACCATCCAGTCCTTTGGCTATAAGGAAGGGATCACTATAGCTGGGTTGATCATCTTGAACTGGGGTTTTCTTAGTTCGAGCAACCTTGAGATCAAAAATGAGTTGCCACTCCCAATTTTCTTTCAAATGAGGAAGTATCTTGGTAGAGGCCTTCCCATTGGCCAGGAGAACCCCTCCACTGCATTTGCTTGCAGTAGCTTTTGACCTCCAACTCAAGAGTATCATTTCTGTTGGGAGTGAGAGCAGAGGTAGCATTAAGGGCAGGCTCTGAGCACAGTCAGTGATTACAGGAACACATTTTCTTTGTAGAAAATTCAGTTATCTGTGCTCCTCTTATCTTTCAGGAGCACAGTTAGAGTGGGAGTTTCAGGTAGTGCAAGGGTGGTGGGATTCAGAGGAGACACTGGGATGCAGATCAGGCTGTTATTAATTTGGCATCATTCAAAGCTAGATCGGCAGAGCTACTGGCTGACAGGAAGCTGTCAATTTAGTAGGTGGGCCAGCAAGTTGTGTGTTGTGGCACACTGGCAAGGACAAGTGTGTTGACAGCCAGCACAGGCTAGTATGTACATGGCAGAGTACAAGTATGACAGAAGGTGGTAGACAAATGCCCACACTGACAGGCAGGTGGGGGATGAGTGGGTGTTATAAGGTATAAACCTCACTTTCAGGTTCTTGGCAAATTGGGGATGCAAATAATCACAGACAAGTTGCATTCAGTAATAAACAAGTTTATTACTACAACAAGGGATAAATCACAGTTGCCCTAAGCAGTTCTTACAATCGAACCGGGAGCCAGTGCTAAGTGTTCCTATACCTCGAGGTTTCTCTGTAGTCTCTTGGATCTCTCGGTTTCCAGGTGTAAAACCTATGCATAACATTATATACCTGTGATAATTACTATGGTTACTAAAGGTAGAAACATTTCTAGTTACAGAGATGAGCCCTATTGGCTAAATTAGAGGTGGCTCCACGGTCCAAGATAACATTATATAATTTTGTAAAGTCATCAGTTTTAGAACAAAGACGTTCTTATACAAAGTCTTACATAACAAGGTGAAGTGGTGTCCAACACCGAAAGATGGCAATGTTGCCTTACATATTATAATTACTTCAAGGACAGGTGTCTTGGCATCTGACAAGTAAGAAATAGACAGAAAATACATGGTATAATGTGTGTGCATTAGCAAGCAAAGTGAGTTACAATATGTATCTTCATATCTGACATCTACTCTTATACGGTAGGTGCCTTAACCCTGTGTATTAGTATAGCCTACTAAACATTAGCTGTCTACAGTGTACCCCTGAGGGTATCAATTAGGGTGCAGGGACCTCGTGTAACATTCCCCCTTGTTGCCTCAAAGGCAACACAGGCAAATAAGAGGTGTGGACAAGAGCAGTGGTCCTTTACAATCCAGAGGCACGAGCCTTGTAAAGGAACTCAAGCTGCTCACGATGTTGGTGTAGAGTATCGTAGGCAGCAAGTATAATAATCAAAGTGAATATCAAAATGCTTATAATAACAAAACCTTTAAAGGTGATTTCTAACCAGGTGTTAGTCAATCGTTATTCATATACGCCATCATTCATCAGGTCAAGAATGGCTTCATTGGCTTTGGTTATATTATTGCTGATGTGGATGAGGTGTGTGTCCTTTCTATCTAAAAGTGATTTTAGTGTAAGTGTAAGTGGATCTATGTGTACATTAAAGTAGGGTAGGTATTCTTCGAATGTGAGTAATTAATCTGGGTTACCATCAATGATATCTGCTTCCATAAGGGGGACGGGGGTTATGACAGTATGTCCAATAACAGTTTTCTGACGGGGAACAAAACAGAAGTTGGGGTAATCAATTGTACAAGTAACAGAACCATATGAATAAGATTTCACATTAGTCACTATGCAATACTCTCCATCAGAGTTATACTGTGAATGTACAGTAGGCAGTCTCCATTTTTGCAACTGGACAGGGCATGTGTAGGTCGTCTTGAAATCCGTGTTGACAGGTGATGAGCTTCCTCACGATAGGACTGGTAGAGCTGATCTGGTGTCTGTGTTGACTCAAAGAGTAAGTGCCATTGTCGTGATGTCATCATCATAGTGAAAGTCTAATCAATGCTGTCGGAATAGCCACAAACAGGGCGTATAACATCAAACACATCACATCGGCACAAGTAGATGTATTGCTTTTTCGCACAGCAGTCCGTGTGCGGTGCCACCCAGGCATCCAGGAAGGAATGGTAGACCAGTAGAGGTGGTAGATCCAGGCGTTCTCGGTAGATGTCTTCGTCCAAATGCCTTATGGAATGCGCAAGTGCCAGCTTGTTGAACAAGGCTGTAGTAGGATCAAAACATGGTAAGGAGACAGTGAAAGAGACAAACATGGTATCTGTTATAGAACTTTTCTTACTGGAAAAACAAGGACCAGTATTTGGATGTCTGGTCACAAACCCCAAATTTCGAGCTGTGGAGAGAGGAATGGACAATGTTTGTTGCATACACAGGGAAATACAAGATGGAGATTTACATTTAGGACAATGCCATTTAGATAGACATCTGTCATGTATAATATCAGGAATTCTTCCAGTTTCTAGGTCTCTAAAAAGGTTATTAATGGTAGTGAGTATCTATGAACCATATGCAGAACAAAGTATTTCCCTACCAATGTATTGTCTATCAGCTTCTCTATTGTTCTGTTGTATGAGTGCGTTAATCTTATCTTTGGAATCAGTGAAGGCTTTTGCAATGTCGTGCATGTTATATACGGTGTATCTCTTTCTTCCTGACTAAGACCATCCACACCATGCAATAAAGGTGGTAAAACATCATTAACCAAACCAGTGGAGAACTTTGCAGAATGACTCTTGATAGCAGCGATGTCTGCTTTGTTCCAAATGGACATAGCAGTACCAAAAACCTGTGACAGTACCTGTGGCACCTGTAACATCAGAACTGTCAACTTCACGTCTAGTCTTGTTGAGTAAAGTACTAGGAGGAGGTTTCCTCCTAAAATTGCCTCTATGTTCGGTAGAATAAACCCAGTAAAGGATCCTTGGTTCAAATCTGAAATGCAGCTAAACTATCAAGCAATAAAGTACTATAAAATGCAGAGGTATTGGTATTGTGACACATACCAAATTCTTTCATATTCAGTAGGTAAGGTTAAATAAAATGGGTATATGCATAAACCATAAATTGTTAATCAAAAGAACCTGGGAGGGCAGTGGCTGTGAGACCACTACAGGGGACCAGGGGTATGTTTGGACATTCCAAAAGCTGTTTTCGGTAGAAGGCAGCACAGATAAATACATGGCTGCAGAGGCCATGTGGTGCAGCACAGAATCTGCAGGCAGAATCTTGAAAGAGAGTTACAATAGGAAAGATCAATTAAAGCAGTTATGTTATACAAACCAGAGTGTCTTAATGCAGTTTGTAACAAGGACAGTGAACCATTCGGGGACAATTTAGCGTTGGGCCAACCCTGGAAAGTTCCCTTAGAGAGTTTGGCCACAGGGAGAACTTGTCCTTGTGAAGTGGTTTGCCACTCAATTTGAAGGGTGGATTTGTCAGGGCCACAACCGAGGCAGTGAGGTATGCATCGGAACCTTCCTGGACAGTAATCATAGTGTCTGGAATTTTGATGGAAAATCCCTCTGTAGGAGGTGCTGGAGGATCAAGGTGTCGAAGGAGGTCCGGTACCATGCCTTGGGTGAAAGGGATTACTCCTGCAAAGAGGAGAGATAGGAACAAGATAGCCATCTTGTCAATGTATCTGAAAAGGAAAAGGAAAAATTAGTATATTAGTACAGTTCCGCCCAGTGGGGTTAGGAAAAGTAAGTCTTAAGCTCCTTTGTACAGTTTCAACTGGTTTGCATGTAACCATTTGTCAGTCAATTTATTGTTGTGGAGGAGTCTAACTTGATAGAGTGCTGGACTGAGCTTGTTGACAATGGGATAAGGGCCTTCCCACTTATTGGAGAAGGAGTGGGTGGGATGTGCAAATCGAAGTACCATTACCTGATCTCCAACTTGCCAATCCACTTCTTGTGCGTGTTTGTCAAATTGTATCTTGGACTGTTGCTGGGCCTTGCCCATGCAGTTTGCAGCATACAAGTGTGTGTGTATGAGGTCTTTTCTGAGTTTTTCCACATACTGATCTACAGACACGCGGTCTGCAGTGGGGGTGTGCAGGTCAAAGAGCAAATGTTCAGGTAATCTCATTTGTCTTCCAGTCATTACCTCAAAGGGTGTAAGCTGGGTGGTGGCTGAGGGCATACCCCTAATTGCCATAAGGAGTAAAGGCAATAGGGAATCCCAGGTCTTGGGATTATCCTCAATGAATTTGGAAAGCATTTGCTTAATCCATCTGTTGGCTCTTTCTACTTGACCTGAGGATTGAGGGTGATAAGGTATGTGGAACTTTTGCTGAACCCAAGGAGTTCAAGGGACTCTTTCATCAACTCACCTGTAAAACTGGTTCCTTTATCAGAGTCTACCTTGAGAGGCAGGCCCACCTGGAGAAAATCTGTTCTACCAGGATTTTGGCGGTTGTTTTGCAGTGCAATTCTTAGTGGAAAGCCTCAACCCACTTGAGAATAGATCGGTCACTACAAGGGCATATTTGTTGTTTCTACTAGTGTTGGTCAAGGGACCGATAAAATCAATTTGAATGGCATGCCAAGGGCCAGTGTGTCTTTGTGGTAAAAGTTTGGCATTTCGTTTTGTAGGTACTGGGTTGTTTGTGCACAAGCGAGGCAATTATCAATGTATTGCTTAACATCTTTGGTAATCCCAGGCCACCAAGCAGTGGTTTTGAGGCGCTGGAGGGTGTTTTCAGTACCCTGGTGTCCGCCAGTAGGTGTGTCATGTACCTGGTGCAAAATTCAGATCTCAAATGTCTGGGACTACCCACAATTTGGTGGTGATATCTTCTGGCTGGAACCAAATAAGTTTATCATCAGGTGATAAGTGTAATTTACCTTCATGTCTGCGATATGGGTTGTGTGTGGAGTCTTTCTTCAGTACCCTTGTCAGGAATCTGAACACTTCTTTGAGTTCAGTGTCCAAATGCTGAGCTGCCGAGAGATCCAAGGGAAAAAGATTCAGATTTCTTTTGAGGGCTGCAACCTGTACAGCTGCATTGGCCTCTGGATGATCCATCACCCAGACATCCCCCCTCGGGCACCTTCCTTAGCAAGGGTGTCTGCCGTGTCATTAAATGCATGATAGGGATCATGTAGGGAGTCAGCTTTAACCTTGTGCACATAGAGTTTGTGTGGGTATTTCTCGGCTAATGCGTGTATGTAAATCACCAGTTCTTTGTATTTCACAGGGCTTCCATCAGAGAGAGAAGAGTTCTTCTGCCAGAAAGGAAGAAATTCTGTAAGGGAACAACAAACCCAATTGGAGTCTGTGAAAATGATGGTATCTTGAGTTCCATGTTGGATAAACTCTAATGCACAGGCCACCGCTGCCATCTCTGCATACTGTGATGAAGCTACACTACAGCTTTTAGATATCCTGACAGTGTTCCCGTAAGGATACACCACCATAATACCCACCTCTGCAATCTGTTCACCCTGACAGTATGATGCTGAACCATCGGTGAAAACTCGGCACAAAGAGGTATTCTCCAGTATCTCAGGGGTGGCAGGGAAGAACGGACCCGGATCTGGGAGATCAGGTGACTGCAAAGCGCAGTCGTGGGGTTCCTCCTGAAAGAGGAGGCCATGAGCTAGTAGAGATGGAACTTTGGTTTGATGGACCTGAATATCCCTATCCTGGAGGAGGAGTGACCAGTGTGTCAGCCTGGTGTTAGAGACTGACCCATCCTTCACTCTATCTGAGAGCAGAAAGGTAGTAGGTGTATGATTGGTGTTAAGAATCAGCGGAGGTACCCAATGATATACAGGAAGTGTGACCGCCCAATAAGTGGCCAGAAGATTCCTTCACAAAGGCCATACTTCTGCTCTAGGGTCAAGAGCTGCGATGCATATGCAATAGGTCTCAAAGTGCCATGCACCTTTGGGCTAGCACTGCTGACATGGCAATGTCGAGGTGGCACCTCTAGATGGAATGGTAATGCTGGATTGGGGTTCACCAGTGCTGGGGCGGAGGCCAAGGCCTGCTTCAGTGACGTCACAGCCTGGGTATGGACAGGACCCCAACTCCATGGAACGTCCTTTTTGAGTAGATCGTACAGGGGAGCGGCTTTTTGAGCAAAATCACAAATAAAATCCCTGGAGTAGTTTACCATACCTAGAAACCTCCGAAGAGTTGCCACACTGGTAGGTAATGGCAAGTCTTGTAACCCTTGAATCTTTTTCCAAGTAGGACTCTGGCCTTGATCTGTTATTTTCAAACCCAGAAAGAGTACTTCTTTCTGACATAGTTATGCTTTTGCAGGGTTACACTTCAAGCCTGCTCTCTGAATAAGAGTCAATAGTTCATCCAAGAGATCCAGATGTTGTTCCTGTGTGGCAGTGCCAACAACAGGTCATCTACGTACTGTAAGAGATATCGGGGGCTGAGAAACCTTGTGGGGCATCCATCATATGGAGATGGAAGAGGATGGACTGTTATGGAATCCTGTGGCAAGCAAGTCCACGTGTATTGCCCTTCAAAAGTGAAGGCAAACTTATATTGACTCTTCATGGCCAATGGTAATGACCAAAACCATTGGAGATGTCCAGTGCACTGAACCATTTCTGATCTGGTGTTAAAGTCAAGATATCTGGTGCAGATGCCACAGTTGGGGAACAACTGGGAGTAACCTGATTCAGTTTCCTGTAGTCAATAGTAAGTCTCCAGGTACCTGTGGGTTTTCTGGGCCAAACAGGAGAGTTGGCAGTGGAGAATAGGTTCTGATTACTCCTTGTTTAAGGAGTGACTTGATTGTTTCGAACAGAGGTAAGGCTTCAGTGGGAAATGGTATTGCCTTTGTCTCTCATGTGCCGGGCCTGGCACCTCAATAACAGTATGCATTCTACCGCAATCATGTTTGTTAGCTGCAAACGCTTCCAAATGGCGTTGCAGAATAGGTAAGAGTTTTGGGAAAAGTTCATGATTCTTGAATAAATCTATGACATCATATTCTTTGTTGTTAATGGATATCGTTGCTACAGCATGTGAGTCAGGAATTAAGACAGTATGGTATTGACCCTGGATCTGTATCAGCAACATGTTTGCTAGATCCACCACACAGCCGTGTGGTGCAAGGAAGTCAATCCCGATGATACTGGGGTGATCATGCAATACCATTAGTTGAAAAGCATGTGAGGCCTTTAAATGGCCCAATTCTACCGGTAAAGGCAGAGAACGGTATGCAGGTAATCTAGCACCATCAACTCCTGACATATTGGTCTTCCGTCCGGTAGACCATGGAGACGTTTCAGGGTGGTCGTCGTGTAACACAGATACAGCTGCACCTGTATCTAACAAGACGATTAGTTGGCGGCCCCCGACCTCGGCCTCGGTGCAGGGCCTTCCGTTTGTATCCAAGACCAGCTTGTTTACAATGCGGACTGGGGCTTGTAATTGTCAATCCGTATTGTTGGAAGCATGCAGAGGTTGAGCCTGGCTTGCATGAATGACTTCACGTGTTGCACTGATGCAATGAAGAGGGGCTTCTGGGTTCAGGCTGGTATGGATCTGTGACCCCATACTTCGGTGTCTCCATGTCCAGTAGTGTCATGGGTTGCGGTTGTACTTGCAAGTGTTTGTGCGGAACAGCATCCGCTACAGAACGCACTTGCCCCAGGAGCTCGAAATTTTCGATTTTCTTCAGCTATTTCTTTATAGGAGGGACCCGATCTTTGCAATGGCTTTCCTTTGCCTTTGTACCTTCTGTTTTTAGGCCAATTCCGGTTCCCACCCCATTGTTGCTGTTGTTGTTGTTGGCCTTGTTGGGGGTTTTGTTGGGTGCTAGCTGGAGGGGCCGATGGATGTTTGGGCTGTTGTTGCTGGGCCTGCCCTTCCACAGTGTAATGCGTCGTGGTCCCAGAAGCGGGTTCCACGGCAGCAACCTTTTTGGAACCGGAACCCAAATCACGGATGTACAGTTGATACACTCTCATGGTTTTCCGAAGAATATCGGCAAACCTGTCTGTATTTGGGTATGTAGTGGGCTCTACTTTCTCTCTTATGTCTGGGATCATGTTTCTAAGAACAGGGTCTTATACTCGATAAGATCTACATCCGTGGCTTCTTGTGCAGATGTTTCCTGCTCAATAGGCCATCCAGAGTCTCTGGTGGTAGGTCGCTGGGCTTTCCTTGGCATTTTGCTTCACGGGGTATGCTAGCATTACTCCAACCACACCAGGGCTGTGAGCAGAAATGAGCTCAGCTGCGACCTCGTCAAAGGTGGCGTTCCCATCCTGGCAAACTACTTCAGGGAGTTTGGCCCATAAACCAGGATCGATGGTCTGGCATAGTATTTGGACCTGGTATTCTGCGGCGAGATGAAGCATCTCACACTTGGAGCACACCTTTTCCAAATGGCAGCTGAGGTTGTCGGACGGGTTCATCCGACCAATGCTGTCAGCAATCTGCTGAACAGAGTAGGCCATTTGTAGGGGATTAGTTGGTGGTCGATCAGGCAAAGGTAGTGCGTCTCATGCACCATCCAATGCTGCTCGGGCTGCAGCTTCAGCTGCAGTTCGAACAACACCTTCCTGAGTGCCAGCTTCTTGAAAAATTTGAATCTGACTTTTAATGGCTTTCATACTTCTTTCAGGAAGAGGAACATTTCCCAATGCTCTATCAATCATGGTTTCAATCTCTTGCCTGTCTTCCACACTAATAACGGCTACCGGAGGCGCCGTCGGGACCAGGCTTGGGCCTGCTCCCCCCCATCATGGGCGCTGCCATGATGGTGTTTCCCATGATGAGCGTCACGACATTGTCTACATGTGACCTGAGGAGTAGTGGGCGGGGACCCGCCATATTGTGGATGGCTGGGTGGGGAATCTGGGCCATAGTAGGGACGTGACTGGGCATTGTACTGTGAGATGTCGTCGTCGGATGGTTCTCCCTCCAACGACGAGTGAAAGGCAGGGGCTACGCCTCCCATTGCCTTAACATTGCCAGTCAAAACCTCTTGCTGATGGCGCAGTTTATCCATCTTAACTTTACATTCATCATGATTCACACTTGCAACATCCATATCAACCTGATCCTGTTTCTGCTTCTGCAAAACACGGTGTCATGATGCTCAATTTACGTTGTCCCTATAAGCTGTTTCAAATCATTACCTACCTGGTTGATCTGTCCTGAGTTCACCCATTTCATCACTCATCTGTGCATTCGCGGCACTCAACAAATCATTCATTTGCACCACCTGACTCTTATCCTGTCTCAAACTTTCCACTCCTGTTTTAAAGTACACATTTCTTGTTCACCAGCCTATGCGGAATGATGCAATAGTGAATCCTTTTCATTACGCAGAGATTGGAGTTCTGACTCAAGTTCTGCTGTAATCCAAATGCATTCTGTTTCCTGCAAACCCATCTCCTGCAAGAGATGATCTACTGCAAATCAAGGTGAAAAACCTCGCTCGAGGCTTCCAAGCAGCGTACAGAGCAGCGACCATCAACCCTTTAGCACAGCGCTTATTGGTTGACTGTCGTGTCTGTGTACTGGGTGAAATCCCAGTACAGGGTTTTCGATTGACTCACGCCCCACACAAGTCAGCCCATCCTCCATGGAGGTAAGAAAGTCGAGACATCGAGTCTCAGTTCTGCGCAGATATCTGATACGGTGGCCATTGTGAGGAGGAAACAAAATTCAAACTGAAAAAAGACCGCATGTTGCGTATCGATCCTAACACAGTACTTTAAACACAGCGGGCTACTGTTTAAGTTGTAGGCTTGCAATTCAAAGCTGCTATGGAGTGGGTCGAGATGGCATCGACCACACCCAAAAAGTCAGCTAGACTTTGCAAGTATCTACAAATGAGTAGAAAAGACAGGAGAGGTGATACGGGAGTGTACACCTACAGTCCCCGTTGGAAAAGGGAAATAGATAGCAACAAGTGAAAAGTTACAACACCCAATATCGCCAGCACACGGTCGCCTATTGTAAGAGGTCTAAACCTCACTTTCAGGTTCTTGGCAATATTGGGGATGCAAATAATCACAGACAAGTTGCATTCGAGTAATAAACAAGTTTATTACTACAACAAGGATAAATCACAGTTACCTAAGCAGTTCTTACCAATATGAACGGAGCCAGTGCTAGCGTTCCACACTCGAGGTTTCTCTGTAGTCTCTTGGGATCTCGGGTCTCCGAGGTGTAAAACCTGTGCATAACATTATATACCTGTGATAATTACTATGGTTACTAAAGATGAAACATTTCTAGTTACAGAGATGAGCCCTATTGGCTAAATTAGAGGTGGCTCCACGGTCCAAGATAACAATATATAATTTTGTAAAGTCATCAGTTTTAGAACAAAGACGTTCTTATACAAAGTCTTACATAACAAGGTGAAGTGATGTCCATCACCGAAAGATGGCAATGTTGCCTTACATATTATAATTACTTCAAGGACAGGTGTCTTGGCATCTGACAAGTAAGAAATAGACAGAAAATACATGGTATAATGTGTGTTCATTAGCAAGCAAAGTGAGTTACAATATATATCTTCATATCCTGACATCTACTCTTATACGGTAGGTGCCCTTAACCCTATGTATTAGTATAGCCTATGCCTAAACATTAGCTGTCTACGGTGTACCCCTGAGGGTATCAATTAGGGTGCAGGGACCTCGTGTAACAGTGTGGCTTCAAGGACTTTAATAAAGTTGGAATAAAAAGTGTGTGGACAAGTGCACTGCGGCAGGCAGGGGACGAGCATATGGGCACTCTCTGACTATCAGAGCATGTGCAGGCAGGTAGGAAACTTTTGTTCAAAGAATAGCAAGGAGAGAAGGACAGTATCAACTATTGGCTAATAAGTTAAATGAAAATGAGGTTACTGACCTAGAAAAGGAAAGATTATATGTTAAGAAACCTGCATGCATACAGAAAGATGCTGTTGAGTAATACAGTATAAAAAGTAGGTAGTATCATGGCCAAGGTCTGGAGAAGTACAAATGTTAGGTTACAATTTTTGATTTATCATGCTCCTCTGATTTGGAGGAGCACACCAAGATAAATCCTTAACACCATCCCCAGTGAGATGCTTGAAGATTCTGCGGTTGTGCAGATTGGGAAATTTTTGGAACTGCAGGGTGAGGCCTTGACTCACTACTTTCAGTTTCCACTTGTCTGTGGTGATATTTTTCCATTCCTGAAAGAAATTAGTCACCCTTGCTCCCACTGGCAATGAACGGGTAACCTGGCCAGGACCTTCATGGGTTCTGTTTGGGTTCAGCCTTAGGGATCAGGAATGATCAGACCATATGAAAAGTTTTCTGCCTCTGCCCCTAAAGAAACCTCTCATCTGAGAACTGTCATAGGGCATAGGATAGAAAGGATAAGGAAAGTACTCCCTACCTCTACCGCCCCTTCTCCAAAGTCTGTAGGAGGTGTAGGCATTCTCTTTCTGGGCATTACTTTTGTAGGTAGTCTTGTACTCATCCACCTTCTTCATTTAAGCCTCTGTCTTGTCACCAAACAGGGAGTTGCTGTCACATGGAAAGTCTGTGGCTTTTGTCTGGGTATCCTGGGACAAGTCAGTAGTTCATAACCAGGCAAATCTACAAGAAAATAGCATGTGCCATATCCCTAGAGGCTGTGTCATTAGCATCTATTGCCATGTGGAAAAGGTATCTGGTGGCTTTGATGGCAGTTTTGCCTAACTCCTCCAGATCCTGTGCTGCATCCCCAGCTGTCCTGTCACTGAAGGCTAGAGCAGAATTCCAGAATGCCTTTTGATACTGGGTGGCATAAGCTATGTACATAACTTGCCTCAACAGTAAAAACACAGATGTACAAACTTTCTTACCCATATTGTTCAGCTTGGCCTTGTCGTAGGCGGCCACCTGGACTACTCCCTTTGTGAGCACAGTGAATGCAGAGGTACTCAGCATCACACCTAACCAGCTGATACTCAACTTTTTTGTCTATCCTTGAGGCTGAAGTAGGACCAGTGAGCCAGTTAAGGGCTGTATCGGAGAATGTTACACCCAGTTTTGCCCTTTTTACACCCTGTGTAGTGTCCTGGGTAGTATCACTGCCAGGTGTTTCCACAGACTTTGCACATTCGCACTTCAGTTCACCAGAACTGTGTGACCACATCGCAAAATACTACCTGGCATACCAAAATACTACCAGCTTGGAAAACTAAGTTTTTACTTCCTGGCCTAAAAAGTTATCTGGAGCAGTGAGTAGAACTCTGCAAGACCCTACAGGTAGTTCTTTTAAAAAGATTTATGCACAGGGAGGACCAATTTATTAGAAGCAGATAACCCCCATCACATGCAAAAAAGTTAAGCTCCTCCTCCTCATCTTGTGTAGAAAGACTGAGAATAATAGCCATTTGCCTCACATAAGTATAGTAGAAGAAAAAATCCTATGACTTACATTAAGAGAATCAAATTCATGCTCTGAGGATCCTTGGAGTCAATGGAGCCCCCACTGTCATGTTCTTCTTCATAGAAAAGTCTGACTCCTCATTCCTTGGTGCAGCAGTAGGGCCGGAAGGGTACCTTCCTAAAGTTCTCCATGGCTTTAAAATTTGTCATAATTTAGGTAAGTCCACCACAGAAGGCATTTTCATATTGTCCACTGCAGAGTTCCTTGCTTCTTCAGCAGAAGCTGAAGCGACATGCTTCTCTTTTTTCATTTCTTTGTTACAGGTCCTGTATCTGGGACCTGCTCTGAGGGTCTCACGTTTAGAAGCATCCAAATGTCTCACATTATTTTTACTTTCATTAATATACTTACGGGGTTTTTATGTTTATTATGCGAAGAAGGACCCTCTTCAGTAAATTTAGGTGACACAGAGGCAGTCTGAGAAGCTATAAGTACTGAAAACTTCACAACTTTGCCCAAAAAGATGCTTGGGCAAAACTTGTAAAAAGGGACACAGCACAATTCCTGTCTTTCTGTCCTCGCTAGGAGAATGAATAAAGACTACCCCCCTCCACTCCATCCCCCCAAAAAATGGATTTATATGCCTGCCGAAAAAACACAAACAGACCCTAGAGAAAAACAAATCAGCAAAAACGAAGATGAGAAAAGTTGTTCCAAGTTCTTCTTTACTTCTCCCCCGCCGAAAAAACCCTGCTAAAGTGATGACGCAATTTATCAGACCGCTGAAGTAAAATGAAAGTAACTTAAACTAACAGTATCTCCAGTTCCTATGAGACAAAAGAAGGACCAGCATTACTAAAAAAAAATACACTGTAAAATTAAGGTAAAAGAAAACATAAGTAAACCGTGGACTCCTGGAACATTGAAGAGTGCTCTCGGGGCAATGCTGCTTGCTCAGGCAGAGAAACAGATCTGTCGTGGAGCTTCCCAGCACAACACCTCCATGAACCTCAACTATCTATGTGGCTAATTTAAATATTTTAATTTGTTTTCAACGCACTCTGGGGCAGCTCAAGCAGTCAGGCTGGCTGTACAGCTGTAAGCATAATATGGGATTCCCGGGGCTTGATGGAGCATTTGTCTTCAAGACCAGAAGCACTTTTCCATGCCAAAAGTGTTATTTTACTCACCTAACTTAAAAATGGTGAGTAAATTACTCTTGCCCTGTCAAAATTATCCGGCGACCTGGGTTCAGGAACAACCTCGGGTTGTCATGGACTGCCATGGGGGGGGGTTTATTGAGGCAACGCAGTGCCCAGTTTGCCTTGCCACTGGTGGAAGCACAGGCAAAGCATCTGCTCAAGTGAGGACTGGGAGTGGAAGGTGCTGTTAGGCACTGGACGGTGGTGTCTTCCGCTCATCATTCACCTGGACTTCCATCTCCACAACAGTGCCGGGGGGTGGAGGGAGGAAATACATGGGACCTCGGCGGCTGTATGAAACCGGATCCTGGTATTCTGGGACCGTAGCCTGCCCAGACCAGCTGGGTGAGCCACGGTATGCCGGGTCACAGCCGATGACCTGGGTAGTGGTGGGAGGTGTAAGTACCAGGTGACCCCTTCCCCCGAGGGTGCCATCCGAGTTATCTGGGATAACAAAAAAAAAAGAAAGAGAAGGGGATGAAGCAGGACAAGCAGTGTGTGGCTGCTGTTGAAAGGGCCAGAGGAATGCGTGGATGGATCATAAAGTGGGTGCCGAGCAGTTCAAGGGAAGTTCTCCTGCTTCTTCAAGTCCTAAGTCCCATATTAAAAAAGTAAGTGCAGCACTATTCGGGTTAGAAACACAAGACCATAACAACAGAAAAGACCACAGCTCCATCTAGTCTGCCAGGAGTTCCTCATCTACCTGGGACTTACTGGATTTACAGGATTTTAATTCTTCCTGCTCTTCTCACTACTGCTATTGACCTTAGCCACCACCAAACCCTTCACTATGTCCCAGCTATGCTTGAAACCATTTACAGTCTTGGCATCCACCAGCTTTGCTGGAAGACAGTTCCATGGCTCTACTACCCTTTTCATAAAACAGGATTTCCTCATCTCCCTCTTAAACCTTTCCCCAACAGTTTCCACCCTTGACCTTGGGTTCTTGAATGTGTATTCCTGCCAAGTAGTTCCCCAGTTAACCTTATTACCTTCAGGAACTAGAAGGTCTCTATTATACCCAACCCCCAGCTAGGTCTCTAATGAGTACTTGTTCAGTGCCTTGAAGCAAACTTCATAAGATCTGCCCAGAAACATCTTGGTCAAGTTCCATTGCACCGTTTCCAGTCAGGTGAGGACTCCAGAACTCAGCACAACATTCCAGGGGCAGCCTCACCAGTGACCTACATAGACATAGTACTATCTCATTAGCCCTGCTGTAAATACCTCTTCTGATACACCCAGCATCCTATTATCCTTACAATAGGCCTTATTATGGCTTTGGCAGTTGGAAGGGGGTCCTGGTAGTTGGCGAGGAGAAAATGGGGACCAAAAACAGAAAGTAAACAAAAAAAGAAAAAAATAGGCCTCGCTACACTGGCTTGATTGATTGAGGAAGTCACCAATGATGATGCCAGATGCCCTTCCTCCACTGCAGTGTTCAGTTTAATCCCTCCCCTCCAGTACTCTGTTCTGAGTTTTCACTTCCAGTTGTATAACCCTGCATTTTTTTGCCCCACACTGAACTTCAACTCAAGGCAAAATTATGTAAAACATCTATCAGTGAACCTTCGCTAGTTCATTTTAAAGCTAGGAGTGATTTAAGTGGCCACGACAAGACATGAAATTATGAAAATCAATTGAATACTGTAGTTCTCGGCTCAATTTATTCATTTTGCCCCGAGAATTAACTGTCCGTTTTGAATACATCTCAGTGGACTATCAATAAAATCATCTGGTGTGACTGCAGAGGGATCCTCTCCCTTTGCATGCTGAATTTCAACTGCCAAACCTTAGTCCACCTATCTAGCCTTTGTGGATCCCTCTCCATCACTCTAATCCCTTCAGAGCCATCTACCCTACCACAGAGCTTTGTAGCATCAGCAAAGAGATATAATTTGCCCCTGATGCACTCTACAATGTCACTGATGAACATGTTGAAGAGGAAAGGACCCTGTAACACAAATAAAAAGGTCTTCAACTCCCATTTAAAAATCTCGACTACTGGACCGTCTCAAATCTGGATAAGGAAGGGAGTTCCACAGGACTGGGGCTGCAAAAGAAATGGTGCAAGCCCCCCGATGTCTTTCGGTAGATCCTGGAAACTCCCAAGAAACCCTCATCCGCAGAACGAAGGTAGGCGGTGGGCAGGTAGACATTCAGGAGATCTTGTAGGTAACTGGGCCCCTGACTGTGTAGGGCCTTATAGGCCAGCAACCCAACCTTGAAGGAGATCCACCACCTAACCAGCAGCCAGTGCAGAGAGTTCAGCACAGGTGCAATATGACACAATCTGGGTAGACAGGTCAACAACCAGGCCACCACATTCTGCACTAAATGCAAGTGGTGCAGATCTACCCCTGCTAGCCCCAGGTACAGAGCATTGCAGTAATCCAGGCACAAGGTTATAAAAGCATGGACCGGTGCAGGCAGATCAGCCTGGGGTATCAAGTGTTTCACCCTGGTGATGTTTCTCAGAGGTAAATAGAGGTCTTGACCACGGCCGACACCTGAGGTCTAAGTGTCAGGCCACAGTCCAAAACAATGCCAAGATTCCTCATCCGATTAGAGGTGAGGAACTGGGAGTCCCTGAGCCTGAGACATGACCAGATTGCACCCTCATCCCCTGGCAACTAGGTTCCAGCACAAGTACCTCAGTGTTAGCCAGGTTCAACCTCAACCAATTTGCCCTCATTTAGTCTTGGATCTCATCCAAGCAGGTGTTTAGTATTGAGACAGTCTCCTACTGTTCGGGAACAAAGGACATGTAGAGCTGAGCATCATCTAAACAGCAGCAAAAATTCAGCCCATACCACCTTATAATGTCCCCTAGCAGTAGCATATACACCGCAAATATGGGGGACAAAATGGAGCCCTGTGGGAACCCACATGACAGGGACATGGGGGCTGAGGAGTAAACCCCTGACACCACACATTGCGACCTGCCAGTGAGGTAAGATCGAAACCAGTTGCTGACTTTTCCCCCTGTCCACGACATACCCACAGGCACTCCATCAGAACCCCATGATCTATGGTATCAAATGCTGCCGAGAAATCAAGGAGAACAAGAATGGAACATCTCCCCCGATCCTTCATCGCCTAGGGCAGTCTCAGTAATTTGCCTTTTCCTGAAACCCGACTGAAGAGACTCATAGCTGTTGTGAGCTGTTAAATAGGTCTCCAGTAGAATGGCCACCACCTTCTCAATGACCTTCCATGCAAAGGGAAGATTAGAGACAGGTCTATAATTTGCCAGACAGTCTGCATCTAGTGAAGTTTTTTTATTTTGTTGTTGAGGGGCCTTACAACCGCCTCCTTCAGAGACCCTGGAAAGACCCACCCTGCCCCCAAACACCAGAGAACATTGAACTATCTTAACTAGAACCAGGCCGATGACCTCAACGCACCCTACAAGGAGGCACGTTGGTGCTGGGTCCAAACTACAGTAGGTTGACCGTAACTCCCGGATGACCCTCACAACATCTACTACAGCTACCTGGTCGAAGTCGGACCAGACAGACAGAGTACCTGCGACATCATGCCCTTCATTGTAACACCCATTTGAGGGCGCTGACTGGATTTCTGATCTGATCTGATCTAATGTCTTCATTACCCAGCCAAAGAAAATGAACAGGTAGTCTGCCAAGACCTCCTTGCTACAATCCCATGCTGTGTACTACCCTGTAGACTGTTGCTTTCCAAGTAGTCCACAAGGTCCTCTGTGATCGGTGGCTCCATTGATCTGCCCACTACAAAGGGAAGGCTGAGGAGTCTGTAATTCCCAGGTTGTTGCTGCTGCTGCCCCCCAGGTAGTGAGACTATATCCGCTATCCTCTAGTCTTTAGAACTACCCTGTCTGAACTGAACTACTGAAAAGCCCTACTGGGTTTCAATCAGTTCCACAGCTAATTCCTGAGCACCCTTGGATGCATCCCATCTGGCCTGGAGCTTTATCCACCTTTAGAGCTGGCTTTGGGGAGGCAGTATAGTGCAGTAGTTTAAGGCTATGAGCTACAAACCTGGAGACCTGGGTTTGAATTCCACAGCCCCCACTTGCATACTGTGTGACACTGAGCAAGCCACTTAACTTCCCTGTGCTCCCAGGTTGCACCTGTAAACAAGCTTTTCAGCTTAGTGTCTGTCACCTGGTAAAACAAAGGTGGTAAAAAAAAAGGCCCCTTCTGGCCCCTTTCCCTGGTAAATACTGGCAGCCTCACTTCGGAAGGCGCCAGACAGCAGTCTTTATGTCACTTTCAGGCAGGCGCCCGCTGTCTTCCCTTGTGAAGGGCAGAGAAGTCATCCTTAAAGCAATTTACCAATATTTTTCAATTGTGGTATCAATTCCATTATTAGATAACTTATGCTGGCAAAAGTAAATCCTTGCCATTTTTACAGTTCAATGTTTCATATGTACTTGGGTGGAAGGGACCGTTATATGGCCCAGACAAGGCAGCTAGCCAATCCTTTCCACTTCTCGAATTCTCTAGGACGTTCCCACGCAATGATGTGGTGTAAAGAAACATGCAGTGGCGAGCCCCACTGAAGTCAATGGGGAATGAATTTCATTACTATGTAATGCATAATGATGGCCAGTTGGAGATTAAAGAAGGCCATCGTTATGCATTGATTAGTAATGAAATTCAGTACCTACTGACTTCAATGGGGCCCACACCCACGCTCTCCCCTATTTTACATCATTATGTGGTGAGTGCTGGGGCATGCTAGAGGAATCAGGAAGTGGAACGGAGTGGCTGGTCACCCTGTCGGGGCCAAATTATGATCCCTTCCACCCAAGTACTGATACAACACTGAACTAAAAAAAATGGCAAGGATTTACTTTCCCCAGCATAAGGTGTCTACTAATGCAAGTGTTTCCTCTAGTCTCAGTATCCCCCAGTGTCAGTGTAACTGTCTAGCGAGACATCAAACTTCTGCCCCAGCACAGCGGTCCCCTCTCATCAGGTGAATGCAGTCACCTTTTAAGAGCCTCCTGCCCCAGAAGTCCCCCACAAAGTGGTAACCTTTCTCCTGACATCAAACCTTTAACCACCCACGTCATTCCTCTCTCTTTTCCAATGAATCCAAAAGCAGGGCCATGAAAAGCAATAAGGCAGTGGTGCAAGTAAAGGGCAGCCAGACCCAAAATAAACAGGTGACACCCCTAACAAAAGCTAACCGCCGAAGAGCTGGGGCAGTGGCACAAACAAAGTGCTGTGAACCAATTATTATCTACTTTTATTTGAATCAGCCTTGATTCTTTATCTTAGCAAGAATTCAGGCTCTCTGGGACTTTTCTCTCTTTCCCATCCTTACTCTACCTCATGCCCCTCCAAAATCCACACAGTGAGGACCTCAGAAAAGGCCAGGGAGACAGGGATGCTGCACGTCTGTCCCCCAGCCTCTTGATGTTCCACCTCACTTGTTCCACAGCCTGGTTAGCTAAATCATTGGTACTCTCGCCTACCAGCAATCCCATCCACCCCCTACTATCCTCATTCTGTCCCGGATGGGTGATGCCCCAGGATGGGCCCCTGATCATTCCTCACCCCATTCTCTACTCTCCTGATCTCAGAATCTCCAATCACCAAGACTGTCCTACCTGCCTTCTTCTTACTCTTAACCACTGGTTGCTATAAGGTCACATTGCCAATTCTCCCAAATGACCCATCAGGTACCAGAGTCCCCTCCAGGGCTGCAAAACAACTTGCTGTTGGTATGGTATGGTGCAGGGTTGGTTGACCTCCTTGTGGCTGCCCCTGCCACACTTCCCCCTCTCTCCACTCTCTGACCCCTGGACCAATGTGCCTGTGGAGGAGTGGAGGTATGAGTTCCAGTGGAGCCAGTGCCACAGGAGATTTCTCTTCCCTTGCTGCTACCAGTTGAGCATACAGTTCTGCAAAGATCCTGCAAGCACAGTCAACCCTTCCCCAGGGTGTAATCCTGAAAAAGCACATCACAGACCCTGCAACTGACTTTCTCCCTGCTGAACACCTCAAGCTTTAACTGGCTCTATTCTTCTGCTCTGCCTAGTGCACAATGTCTGAAATCAGAAACAAAATAGTTAGTACAGCACCAACCATGAATAACAACAGTGTTCCAGGCGGGCCATATTTAGAGGTCTCCACAGCACCACAATAACCCGGAGTCGTTATTGTGCAAAATATACTGCTATGAATATGCAAATAAGGGATCCTTAATGCATTAAGGGCACAGCAGTATATTCACAGGTCTCAGATGTCCTGAACAGCTGCCAGCGCATCACTGGTTACTGCCACCAAAACCATGACCTTAAGCAGGCGCTATGGGTAGTCTAATGGTTCCTCCAATCGCCCATGTTTCTACAGAATAACTTTTTTGCTGGTAGTCTAGTGGACCCCCTTCCTCCCAATCACCCATGTTTACATGCAATTATTTTCCTGTTAGTCTAGCAGCCCCACCTCCCCCCACCCCCAAGCATCACAGCCGATGCTCACCTCCTCAGTGGCCGCTGTCTGACATGAGTGCAGTTGTTTCTTGTAATCAAGCTCTGCGACTGTCTGACAGTGGTCATCCAAGAAGGTAAGCAGAGAGCTGTGATGGTTGCCACCGTTTGGAGAAGAACCTATGAGATGGGGTCCTAAGTGGGTGGGAAGTAGCTGGCATTCAATAGAGAATCCTATAAGAGGGAAAAATTATTCTATACAAATATAAGCAATCTGTGGCAGGGAACATAAAACTACCAGGGACATATATGGAATGGTACAACTGGGGCATTCTGGTGAGGGGTGAAATCACTAGACACTAGAGATGTACTTTTGAGCCAAGTCAGTGCGCAAATGGCCCCTTAGCACACTGCACACCCAAAAGACTCATTTGGGTTGTCGGGCTGAATAAGGCCCATGAGAGACTTGGCACTTTACCATTTTCGGCAACCCCACCACCAGTGGGCTTTCAAGGGCCATATTCAGCTATGAACCACATCAGTGCAGTGCAGTTACTCTGTGCTACACTGGCATTACCCCTTATTCAGACACTTGGTGTGAGCTCCAAGGAAGTGTACTGTCTGAATATAGCTCAGGGCCAGTAGTGCACTATGTGCCGCACAACACTAATTTCAGGGCAGCACTGGTAGCGTCTGAATATAGCTGCCTTGTCTTGCTCTACCTGAAGAAATGAATGCAACCTAGATTATCACTGAGGCAAGTGTAGCTTTTTTCTTGTGCAGCTCCAGATTTCACCCCCATCCTACATGTGGTAAAACATGGAAACAGCCAACTCAGCAGGAACCCTCAAAATTTGCATGTTCCAACTATTTCATGTTTTATCCATTTTGGCAGGTCTGGTATTCACCTAAACCAAACATGAAGATGTCAACCCACACTCTATTGAGACTTTGTGATTGCCACAGTTTTATTATTTGCATCATTTTACATGGTGCCAGAAGTTGAATGTCTTTGTCTATGGCTTGCATTAAACCCCACCCCAAATTCCTAAATGGGATTTCTAAGGATTTTGAAGCACAAATATAAAACCAATGCTACTGCACTATGTACAAAAGTGTTTGTAAGAGTATCACTAGAGAAAAAAGTGTTAACTGATGCACTACAATGACGCCACCGGCAAATTTCAGAAACCGAGATTTTCTGAGCTGGCCAACTTTTGAAGCTAAACAACTTTTGTGTTAATGCCAACCCCATTGTCACATATTTGACTATTGCAAGTTTGAATCATCTGGGAAGAATGAGGTAAAGTGTGAAACTGCCTCCCAAAAAATGTAAATGTTTTAAAGGAAACATTACACACTGCCCCTGACGGTATGGCACCATGACCACAAACCAATCTTAGGTCCCCAGTTAGACAGCCTCTTTCGGTTGCTCGCTGCCCATGGTGTTTCCAGACACTAGCCCTTGTGTTCCCTCTCAACCCTGCCTCCTGACATTCTGCTTCTATTTCTTTCTTTTGGCACCTTCCTATCACACCATTAATCCCCTTCTCGACTGGCCCAGGTGTTCCTTCTCCCGGTGCCTCCACTGTACTACTGGTTCCCACCTTCTTACTTGTCTTTCTTGGTGCTAAAAATTGAGGCCAAGTACTCTGCCATCGTGAGCCTGTCCACCTGTCTGCATGCTATGTCACTGGTTGTGGGTGTGCAAACTTTCCAGAACCCTGCAAGAAAGAGCCAAATCTGTGTATTAGCCACCCGAACATGGAGCTGCTGGGATTTGTAGTTAACCACAAGAATTATGACTTTTTCTATTATTTTATCATATCCTACACATATCCTGGTCCTGGTTATTAAGGCGCACCAAGCACCTGTTAAAAATACTAGTGTCTCTTCTGCAACTGTTTTTGGGATTACCTAACATACAACAACTCACAGTACTGGTCTAGTGGTCTGGAACTAGACCTGTAAATACCGACCATGTACTTGGAAACTACAGCTCCCATCTTGCAGTAATCAGCATCAGTGCACATGCTCCCTGAGCCCTGGTTATGAATGGCCAGCTCAAATGCAAAACTTACAAAACTTTTACTAATAGTAGTAAGTAACATGGTAGGGGATCTGGTAGTAAGGAGTGATTTTGTCCCCTGAAACTAACCAATGGGGTGGGGTAAAGACACAGCCAACAGTATGTTTAGCCGATCACGTTATCACCTGAAATTTCGTCTACCATGTTTCCTGTATGGAAGAATTGGACCTGCGCCTGTGTTTCTGCCTAATAACAAAGTTTTGCAGCCACAGTAAGCAGGCAGGGGGATTGAGAACCCCCGAAGTTGGCAGGTGGGCGGCCGCCCGCCCACCCGCCATGCTGACAATGTGGCGAGCACGCAGAAAGAGTCCGCTGCATCTGACGAGCTTTGCTCAGATTGCAGTAGACCTTTCCTTAGATGTGCTCACCACATTAGTATGCATGGTGTGGTGCCAGCATACAGGCTGATTGGGGAATGAGGGACGCACCTACTGATGTGTGCCCTGCATTCATCCAACAGTGACCGTGCCTCCAAATCTGCACTACCGCAAGATGTTGGCTGCACATGCGTGCCAGCATAAAAAGGTTACCATATACTGGTTGGCCATCAAGAGAATAAAAAATAATAAATCCCTGATCTTACTCTACCCTCTGAACTCCATGTCCAGACCCCCTGGTAGTAAAGAAAAAATAATAGAAGTCTGTGACCAGTTTATGGGAACAAAGGTTTAAAGGTGGTCTTTATATGAATAAATTGAGGTAAAAAAGATGGGCTTGGGGAACCCCGTCAAAAATATGGGCAATTGCTGCTAGGTGGCCAAATTCAAGATGGTCACCAAAAATCTCTTACATGGTAGCTATCAGCCCATAGTTGTGGTATAAAGCTGTATTTTGTGTCTCAGTGGGGGTTTTGAGAGTCAAGGAACTAATTTCTTATGATAAAAATATTCTTTCTTGAAGCCAAATTCACACACACACATACATATGTGTGTATACTGTATATATATATATATATATATATATATATATACACACACACACACACACACACACACATATCTATATATCTATATATATTATAGGGGCGAGGTAGATACTTCAATGTTAAACTCAAAATTTTGCACTTTAATACCTATACAACCGTTGAACTGATTTGCATGAAATTTGGTATGCGTCTTCCTGTGGTATAGATCTCTTGATCTGGCAAGGTTCGTTCTGGTCAGATGTGTAGGTTCTGAATTATGGAGAGGTGAAAAAACATGTTTTTACCCTCTGACTCTGCTGGGATTTTTATGAACTAGGATCCTACTTCATATGATTCTGATGCAAACAGAGAATTTAAATGTGGATTTCTCAGCCATTTTTTTGCATTTTCTCACCAAATTTTCAACATAGGTATTTTGGGACCCCACCTCATGAACGACATCACTGACATCTTGTTACTCAGTCCAGAAAGGTGATTTTGTGGTTGCTGCATGGAATCAACTATTGGGATGTGAAATCACCTTTTAGGACTGATTAACAAAATGACAGTCCCAGTATTCATGAGAGGAGGTCCCAAAAAGCCTATGTTAACAATTTGGTGAAATAAATCCTCAAAAAGGCCATTTTACAAGCAGTTTCTAATCACATTCGTAACTTTGCCAATTTTTAATATTTTCACTGCAGATTTTCAACAGTGCCATTTCTTCACATCTCCTCATGAACTGTCATTTCTTACATCCTGCTGGAAATGTGTTTTTGCACCTTTGCCACAGAATGGCGCGTCCCTGTGTGAAATATACTTTTGGGATGAATCATCAAAATCACAGTTCCAGTGTTCATGAGGGGATTTCCCAAAAAGCTCATGTTGAAAATTTGGTTAAAAAATTCCAAAAAATGGCCATGTAACGAGTGTGCATTGTGCAGTTTCTACGTGCACTCATAACTTTACTAATTTTTCATATTTTCCCTCCTGGTTTTCAACATTACACTTTTCTACACCTCTTCATGAACAGTATAGAGTTGTTATTTTTCACATCCTGCCCAAAATATGATTTTGCACCTATGGCGCAGAATGGCACATTCGCTGTGCGAACTTAACTTTCGGGACAGATTAATGAAACAACAATTACATTGTTCATGAGGTTGGGTCCCCAAAATGCCATGTTGAAAATTTGGTGAAAAAATCCTAAAAATGCCCAAGTAATGTGCATCTGTTGAACTGTGGCACCCACAGCACCTGTAACTCAGAAACATAGAAACAGAGAAACATAGAAGTTGACAGCAGATAAGGACCGCAAGGCCCATCCAGTCAGGCACATTTTTCTACCTTATGAATGTACTATAGACCTTTGCTCTGTCAATGGCCTATCTATTCATATTCAGCTGTATTACTCCCTTATGCCTATCCCATGCCTATTTGAAGCCCTGCACTGTATTCATATCCACCACTTCCTGAGGTAGGTCATTCCATGCATCCACCACCCTTTCTGTGAGAAAGAACTTCCTCACATTACCCCTTTATTTGCTTCCCTCTAATCTCATGATGTGTCCTCTTGTCCTGCTATTTTTCTTTTATTAAAACATGTTAGACTCTTTCACCTTGTTAATGCCCTTAAGATGTTTGAATGTTTCGATCATATCACCTCTCTCTCTCCCCCTCCTTTACTCTAGGGTATACATATTGAGCTCCATTAATCTGTCCTCATATGGTTTCTGAGGCAGTCCCTGCACCATTTTGGTTGCCCTTTTCTGGACTGCTTCCATTTTGTTAATGTCCTTGTAAAGGTGTGGCCTCCAGTACTGCATGCAGTACTCCAGATGGGGCCTAACCGGTGTCTTGTAAAGAGGGATTATTACCTCCCTCTTACAACTTGTGATACCCCTACTAATACACCCCAACATCCCCTTAGTCTTACCTACTGCTTTAGTGGTCTGCTTGGATAATTTCAGGTCATCTGTGATGATGATGCTCAAGACTTTTTCTTCCCTTGTGATTGCCAGCAACTCCCCTCCCAAACTATAGGTGGCTTTGGGTTTTTCTTCCCTGTGTGCATGATCTTGCATGTCTTTGCATTAAACCCCAGTTGCCACTCTTCCAATCATTTTGCCAGTTTATCTGGATCTCTTCTCATTTTGCCCACACCATCAAGATCATCTACTCTGTTGCAAATCTTGGTGTCACCTGCAAACAGACAAACCTTACCCTCAAGTCCATCTGCAATGTCACTGATGAAGATATTGAAGAGAACTGGCCCCAGGAATGATCCCTGAGGTACCCCAGTTGTGACTTGTGTCTCTTCTGACTGTATATCTTGTACCACCACTCTGTTTTCTGCCCACCAACCAGATTGCCACCTAGTTGATCAATGTCTGACCCACCCCAAGCCTAGCCAGTGTACTAATCAATCTTCTATGTGGAACAGTATCAAAAGCTTTGCTGAAGTCAAGGTAGGTGACATCAACTGCACCCCCTTGATCAACCACTCTGGTTACCCAGTCAAAGAAATTCATGAGATTAGTTTGATAGGACCTTCCTGTTGTAAACCCATGCTGTCTTGGATCCTGTGCTCCTATGGATTCCAGGTGTTGCACTATCATTTCCTTAAGGAGTGCCTCCATAATCTTGCCAACTACTGAGGTAAGACTGACTGGTCTGCAGTTCTCTACCTCCTCCCTGCTACCGCTCTTGTGGAGCAGGATCACATGAGCCCTTCTTCAGTCTTCTGGGAGCTCTCCTGTGCTCAGAGACTCACTAAACAGTTCTAATAATGGCTCTGCTAGTTCCACCCTTAGCTCCTTTAGTACCCTGGAATGTATGCCATCTGGGTCCATTGTCTTGTCTACTCTGAGCTTTGTGATCTCTTGTAGGACCCTTTCTCTTGTGAAGGGACTGGTGCACACCTCCCTCCCCCTGTGTCCATGGTGTTGAGCTGTGGGCCCTGCCCTACCTTCTCCTCATTAAATACTGAGCAGAAGTATCTATTTAGGATAGATATTTTCCTTGGTCCTCCTCCACACACTCCCCCTTATGCCCTTTGATCTTAGCAAAACCCTCTCTGGACTTTCTCCTTTCACTAATGTATCTATAGTAAGTCTTGTTCCCTTCTTTTACTGTTTGTGCTAGTGTTTCTTTGGGTTGGGCCTTTGTCTGCCTTACTACCTTCCCTGTTTCCCTTAGGGAAGTTTGGGATGCCTCCCTATCTTAGTCCTGCTGCATTCCTTATATTTCCTGAAGGCCAGCCTTTTGTCTCTAACCTTTTCTGCTACTGTTTTTGAGAACCAAAGTGGTTTCCTTCTTCTTTTACTCTTGCCTTTCTCCATAACACAGTTGGTTGTTGCTTCAGGTACTGCATCCTTAATGCTTGTCCACCTGTATCCCCTCACCTGAATTTCTTCTTGCCAGGGCTAGCTTAACTCTGTTGGCCATCTTATCAAAATCAGCTCCTCTGAAGTCCCATATTTTTGCATTGGAATGAGGTGATTTATTTCTAGTGGACAAATTGAACCATACTATTTGATAGTCACTGGCCTCCAGATGACCTTCTACCTGGAGTTCTGTTATCCTTTCCCCATTAGTCACTGCTAGATCCAGGATAGCCCTGTCTCTTGTGGGTTGTTGTACCAGTTGTTTGAGGCCCTTCCCAGCAGGGAATCCACTATGTGTCTTGTTCTGACAGATGTTTCTGCTGGTATTGATCAATCTGTATCTGGCATGTTGAAGTTTCCCATTATCAGAACCTCCACTTTAGTTGTCATGTTGTGTATATCTTCTAACAGTAATGTGTCTGTGTCCTCCTCCTGTTCTGGAGGCCTGTAGACAACCCCATTTTGTATGGTTGTCCCATTTCCTGTTTCCAGTGGGACCCACAGTTCTTCTGGCTTCTTATGTGTATTCTGAATTTCTTTTTTTTTTATATTTTCCAATTTTTTCCCCATGCCTCTCGTCGACCATCCACTCTGGTCACGGACCCCGGAGCCCCAGCCACCGGATATTGCAGTCTCCCCCGGTCATCCCTGGCATACCCCCCCAGAGAGTGGGGCCGCGGTACTGACTCCCTATATCGGACTGCGGAACTGTGACTGGTTGGGAGAATGGCTCCGGTGGCCAATCAGGGCTTTCCTGGGGCAGAGCATCACCGAGACATAAGGCGTGGGATTTTGTTCCCTCCATTTTCCTCCCCGAGGAGGCGGGATGTCATGATGCCAGCGTCCGCCCGCCTCCCTCTCCCCCATTTGAACGTCAGCAGCGTGAGTTCTCCGGCCTCCGCGGAATCCCCAACACTCAAATGTTGCCCACACCCTCCCCGGAGAAAGGCTGCCCATCGGACGCTCAATCCTTCTTCCCTGGCCGGCCTCCGGCGATCCCGGGTCCGTTCCTGAACCTGCCGGTGGCGGCCTGTAAAATTACCACTCATACGGCAACTGGCGTATTCTGAATTTCTGTAACTTAGATATTTCCATTGACATAAGGGCTACCCCCCCTTTTGCACCTCGGTCTCTTCTGAACAGTACATAGCCAGGTATTGAAGTCTTCCAAGTGTAGTTACTGGTAAGCCATGTCTTGCTAATGGCTACTGTGTCCAGTTTAGCCTCTGTCATTGTTGCCTGCAGGTCAGGGATCTTGTTTCCCAGACTGCGGGCATCTGTGTACATGATTTTCCATTGGCCAGATTTCAGTGCATTAGTTGTTGGGCAAGGTCTGTGGTTTCTCCTGCATGTCATATGGGGAGCCAGACCTTTTACCTTACCTGGTGATGCATTTGAACTACAAACATGCTGAACTCCTGTTTGATAACTAGCTGAGGGGGGAGGGGTGTTCTTCCCATTCGTGGTATCAGGTGCTACACCCCTGTCCCCATTGGCTAGTTTAAATATTCTGTAAAGATGTTAAACTTCTGCCCCAATGAACTGACTCACTCCTTAGTTAGATGCAGTCCATCCAATTTAAAGAACTTTTGCTCCCAAAATTGTTGCCAGTTACCTAAAATTTGTGTCCTTTATTCTTAGCACCATACCTTGAGCCAAGTGTTTAGCTCCCCTATCTCCCCTTATCTGACCTTCCAGCCATCTTCCCCCCTCTCCCAGACTGGCAACATCTCAGAGAAGGAGATGCCAGATGAAATGGATGACAATTTGTCGCCAAGCCTTGTCAGGTGTTCCTTGGCCTTCACAACTGACTGGCTGGAGAGATCATTAGTCCCTGTGTGTACCAGGACATCAGTGTTTTCTCCTTCTTCCTGCATGATTTTAAAAATGCAGTCAGTGCCTCTCCATGTTATTGTACCTAGGAGACATCTAACTATTAACCTGTCTGGAGGTAGATATCAACTCCCCAAATCATGGAGTTTCCTGTGATCAGAAGTGTTTTGGATTTCCTTTTTGCTTTTTTTTGTTTTGGTCTATGTTTTGGGTGAGCTTTTTTGTGCTAGTTCCTGAGATGCAGTGCTCTGATCTGCAGTGCCCTCTGCCCCTTTGTTTGATTTTGGCGCTAGAGGCAGATTCCTGTTTGTAATTTTTATATGGTTTGTGGAGGTGATACGTTGGAGAGCATTGAGTGATGGAGCACCCGATTTGCCCTTCCCTAACTAACTGCCAACCTCCCAGACCAACTACCCTTTGCAATCAAGGTGCTTCATTTGGATGCTGGGGAAATGGCAGGTGGTTCTTATTATATATTTCCTCCTGAATATGCGATTTGAGGCACACAATCTCTGCCCATGCTGCCTGGAGCTGAGCCCTTAGATCTCCAATGGTCCAGCATGTAGGACAGCATCAGAAATCCTGTATAACTGCCCTTTTGAAACATGTCCTGCAAAGCCTGCAGTTAATAATATTTATTCCACTTGAGTTGCTGAGTTTATAACCTGGCCAAATAATTAGAAGAAGAAAAATGAAAGCAAAAGTTAGATTTTGTTTTTTTTTGTATAACTTGTTATAACAAGTTCAATTACTTGTGCTCCTGTAAGTGAGGTCACTGTGTGGATACCCCTCTGATCCTCCCCTTCCTGCTTTGCTACAGGAAGTGTCAGAACTGTGCTACTCTATAAAAGGAGTGTAGCATGGGGTGGTTGGGAATGGGGGTCGGTGGGTGGGCCCTTCTCCTGCCAAAAAAGAAGAATCACGAACAAAAGAAACAAGGTAGTAAGAGGAGAAACAATCAACCAACAACAAATGCAGTAGCCCTGAAAGCTTAGCCTAATGATAGATACAACTGTAAACCCTGTAAGCACCACCCGTAACAATTTCACAGAAGATATACACTGCAAAAAACACTTTGCTACAGAGAAAAATAAAGCAGTAACAGAAGATATACCTTACGCAAAATAATTTGAATCAGAGAAGATTACAGCACTAATCTGTAAGCATAAAACAGTAACAAACCTGTAGGCACACCCTGCAATAATGCAGCAGAAGGTATACTCTGCAACAGCAATTTGAATCAGAGAAGAATACAGCAGTGAAATGTAAGCACAAAATAGTATCAAATCTTGTGAGCACAAAAGAAACTAACAACACACAGTAAATCTGCACAGCAAAAAGAAGCCTTAATCTTTTTCCTTGCTATGATAATGTTGTTCCTTGCTCTGTTCTAACAAACAAACCTAAAAGAAAAGAGATCAGGTGAAGCAAGGTGCCTTTGCCAGCAAACCTAGTCTTCCACCTCAAAAGCACCAGCTAACTTGATCTTTTAACCCTTACTTCTGTTGGAAGTTGCCAAGACTTTGTCAGTGCCACCCCCCAATTACACTCCTAATCCCCTGGAGGAGCTGTGGGAGGATCTCAATTAGCTCCTTCTATGTAAGAAGGACACTGCAGCACATTTTAGACCATACAGAAAATCTTTCAGCAAAAAAAATAAAATAAAATATTAGCAAACATTTTGCTTAGCCTAATGACAGATAAAAAAGTCCCCAAAATGTAAGCACCACCTGTAACAATTTCACAGAATATATACACTGTAAAAAAAGACTTTGCTACAGAGAAAAATAAAGCAGTAACAGAAGATATACCTTGCAAAAAACAATTTGAATCAGAGAAGATTACAGCAGTAATCTGTAAACACAAAACAGTATCAAACCTATAGGGACACACTATAATAATGCAGCAGAAGGTATACACTGCAACTGCAATTTGAATCAGAGAAGATTACAGCAGTAAAATGTAAGCAAAAAATAGTATCAAATCTAGTGAGCACACAAGAAAATAACAACACACAGTAAATCTGCCCAGCAAACAGAAGCCTTAATCTTTTTCCTTGCTCTGATAATGTTGTTCCTTGCTCTGTCCTTACACGCAAACCTAGAAGAAAAGAGCTCAGGTGAAGCTAGGTGCCTTTATCAACAAACCTAGTCTTCCCAGTGCGAGATACAGATTTTGTTGACTACGTCTTGAGTGTAGGTCTCACTGTCATGATTACAGCGACACTTGAATTATTTTCATAGCTGCTACAGTTGCTGAGATATTGGCAAATTAGTATTACAAGTGTTTGTTGCCCTATAGGGCTGCTGTATGGCTCTGTAGTTATGTGTAAGTGGGAGCGCAGAGCCCGGGAGTGCCCACACTCCCACAGACACATATCGTTATACACAAAGGGGCAGCTTGGTGGGAGTGCGGGACCCACCAACACATGCTATTTACTAGTTATATTAAACTTTTTCTGGAATAATCTGAAATAAGTTGCAGGGAAACTGCCCAAAATGTCACCAACCATGTTGGAAGTGGATGGGACCTTAACCCTCGACTCAGCAACTATTGCAAACACATTTAACACCACATTCTTGAATCTCAGCAGTGTACTTCCACATGACTTCTTTGATGCTGACCTCTCTACTACACCCCCTCTCACTACCCCGCCTCCCTCCTTGACTCATCCGTCTTTTTACTTCAAAGTAGTCAGAAGGCATGAAATGTGTAAATATGTCTGCAAAGCAATCACAGGATCAAGATCCAGCAGGGACACACTCGACCTTAAACTACTGTCCTTTACACTAGATGAAATGCTATTTCCGCTTACTCATATTTTCAACCTCTCCCTCAGCCAGTTACCTGACAGATGAAAATCAGCCACCATAACCCCAGTCCACAAAAGTGGAGGCAAGGCCCATCATGGGGACTATAGGCCTATATCCAAACTACCCCCCCCCAAAGGCCATTGAGTGACTGGTCTCTGACCAGCTGATGGAACAACTGGCCAAGCACAACATTCTCTGTAAGTAGCAGCATGGTTTCAGGAAAGACTACAGAACTACATCAGCCCTTCTAGAATTCACAGGAGCAATCCACAACTCCCTTGACAATAATCAACTAACTTGATCAGTCTTCATTGACTTGACTAAGGCTTTTGACACTGTCCATCACCAACTACTTCTTTACTTACTTCAAAATTCAGGGCTTTCCCCTGATGCTACATCCTGGTTTAAGAGCTACCTGGAAAACCGCACACAAAGGGTGAAAATTACTCACACCCTCTCCAATTCTAGATCTGTCCACTCCAGAGTCCCGCAGAGATCCATTCTCAGGCCTCTCCTGTTCAGCCTCTTTTTGAACAATCTGCCACAATTCTGTCCTGAACAGATCCTGCTATATGCGGATGATGCTTTCATCCACACCTCTCATCATGACCCCCATCTACTTCAAAAAAAGCTCCAGATGGGTTTCACCTCTGTTGAAAAATGGTTTAATAGCCAAAAGCTGGTGCACAACTATAAGAAAACAAAGTCAATGCTTTTCTGCGGCTGCCGCAACAAGCATAGGTCTTATCCTTTCGCAATTGAAAACTGCCATGGTGCTGTCCTGCACCAAGTTCATTCCTTTAAATATCTTGGAATCACACTCGACAGTCACCTATCCTATGACATTCACACTGACACTGTTGCCAAAGCTGTTAACAAATGCATTGGTCTTCTATACAGGCACAGGGAGTACCTTACCACAGATGCCTTAAGGATAGCTGTTCAGCACTCTGTGATATCACTTATCAATTATGGTCTGGTTGTCTATGGCTCTGCATCTGACACAGCCCTTTGGCACCTATCCTTGGCCCTTAACAAAGCCTGCATCTTATCACAGGATCCCACCATCTCACCCACACATGTGCACTCTATGCCCAAATGGGCTGGCTCCAACTATCTAACTGTATTAAGTACCATACCTGCCTAATGGCCAAGAAGATCATGTTAGGCCTTGCCCCCCCAGGTGTTCAAGCCCTCCTACATGCTGCACGCATACCCCGCCCCACCAGGACCTCTGAAAAACAAATTCTGCACGTTCCCTGGTGCTGCACTTCTCAGGGACAAAGGTCCTTTGCTCACTGGGCACCCTCCTGGTTTAATGGAATTAACAAAGACATCACCTCACTGTAAAGTCTTACCCAGTTCAAAACCTACCTTCTCCTCCACCTCTCTGCTGCCAGCTCCTGTGACTGTCACTTGTAATCTACTATGTCCACTTTCACTTACCTCTCCCCTCCCTCATACCTTTCCCCTCCCTCCCCGGCTGTAACACTTCTCGAAACCTGACAAGGCCCTCGGCTGCTCCTCAGTTTCTGTTATTCCCCTCTATCGCTCAACTTTCACTGTGAAACCTGCCCAGCCCTGTTTCCACCCCTCCCTCTATTGCCTTTATTCCACTGCTTGTGACTGTGTTGAATCTCATGTTATGCATTGTTTATTCAAATTTCTGTTCTGTTCTGTACATACCTCCCCTCCGATGTATGTATTCAATCTGCCTGAATTGCTAATTTCAAACTTTGTTATGTTTGTATTGTTTCTCCAATTTGAAGTGGAACTTTTGTAAAAGAGCCTTGGCTGAAAGGTACTTGTAATCCAAGAATAAATAAATAATGTGGGGAAATGAGACATTAGGGTAGAACACCTAACCCTCCACTACCCATCCTCCATAGCCTTACAGACACTGGGGTGTGTCATGGGGTAGTGAGGCCTAACTCTCACCTCAGTCTCCTTTACTATAGCATGTCAACCTGTTTAGACATGGAATGGGGTGAGAGTTGGGCCTCGTGACCCATGGCACACCCCAGCATTTGTCAGTGTGTGGAGGATGGGGGTGGGGTGGTGGAGAGGTTAGGGGCTCTACCCTAACATCTCATTTCCCACTTTTGTCAGTTTAATCCTAACTGATGCAGTAATGAAGTTTTTTGCAATGAAAATCAATTCTATATAGAACGTAAAGATGGGGCAACCTCTAGTGTGTGGTGCTGATAAATTGCAGATGGGAAAGTGGGCTGATAAAAGAAAAAAGAATGCGGGCAATTAAGGTGACTCTAATAAAAATGATACGCATCTTTAGTGGAACCCAGAGAAACAGGAGAGATTAAAAAAAAATCAATGCATTGGCTAGGTTTGAACCCAGGCTACCCAGAATTCTGTTCAAATAATAAATGAGCACTACTCAGATATTGTGCTGTGGTTATACTCATGGTTTTAACAGCTAGCAGCACCTTCCCCTTATAACTTTCTGTGCTATATGCACTTATTACCGAACTACATGATCTTAAAGACTAGACTAGCTAATTAACCAAGCTCCTCAGGTGGTGCACTGGATGTGTTTTGGCTTTATAAACAAAGGGTCAGGGGCTTGAGCCTGACTGAGGACACTTGTATACTGCCCTGTCAAGAACACTCAAGAATTATGCAGTCACTATTATCAAGATTTCACCATGCCTTTCCTGTTTTTACTTCCTTTACTGTTTATACGTAGACCCCAATGATTACCTTAAAGAAAAAAAATTGGCTACTTGCTAGGGTCTGCAATATAGCACAGAGGTTAGAGCACTGAGTGATGAACCAAAAGCCTTCGCAGTCCTGAGTTTGAATCCCACATCCACCAGAAATACATTGCTCCTGAATCAGCCACTGCTCAGGTCAGAGCATCTGATTTTGCCTCATAGTCAGCATGCAAGCCCCACCTCCAATCTCACCCCATTAAGCTCTGCCTCCAGTATCACCCCATGTAAGCCCCACCTCAAATATTAACCCATTAACCCCACCTCCAATATCATCCCCATCTCCAGTCTCACCTCATGTAAGTCCCACATCCAATCTCACCCCATATAAGCCCCACTTCCAATATCACCACATATAAGACCCACCTCCAATCTCATCCCATGTCACCCCACCTCCCATATCATCCCCATCTCCAGTCTCACCTCATGTAAGTCCCACATCCAATGTCACCCCATATAAGCCCCACCTCCAATATCAACCTATGTCACCCCATCTCCAATATTGCCTCATGTAAGCCCTGCCTCCAATCTCACCCCATGTAAGCCCCACCTCCAATATCACCCCATATAAGCCCTGCCTCCAATACCACGACATATAAGCCCCTTCTCAAATATTACCCCATGTAAGTCCCTCCTCCAATATCAACCCATGTAACCCCACCACCAATATCACTCCATGTAAGCCCTGCCTCCAATATCACCCCATGTAAGCCCTGCCTCCAATATCACCCCATGTAAGCCCTGGCTCCAATATCACCACATGCAAGCCCTACCCTCAGTACCCACCACTCACATAAAAGCCTGACCCTCAATTCTCACATAGAAGTGCTGCCTCCAATAGCTCCACATACATGCCCCACTTACAATCCCCCAAATACAAGTTCTGCCTTCAATCAGCAATACTAACAACTTTATGCAGTGGTGATACACATGGTTTTACTAGCTACCAGCTCCTTATCCTTATTCATTCCTATACTGTAGGGTACTGAGTAACAAGTTACTTGCAGTAAAAAGAATTAGAACAGCATCTTGAGCAAGTGACTTGTGTGGTATAATGGCTGTGTCTTGGCCTTATAAAAAAAAGGTCTGTGGTTTGATTCCAGGTGAAAACATGTATTTTGTTGTTGTACCTTTTTAAAAAAATATGGGGAAAAACAGATTCATTTAGAACATGCATTTGCTAGTATGAAATTGATTTTATATTATAGGGGTGCGGTCATGCCCCTATAGTTAGGGTTGAGCAGGCTCTTCAATGTTAAACTCACAATTTTGCACTTTAATAACTTTGCAACCATTGAATGGATTTGCACAAAATTAGGTATGCATATTTCTGTGGTGTAAATATCTTGATCTTGCAAGTTTTGTTCTGGTCTGATATGCAGTTTCAGAGTTACAGAGAAGTGAAAAAACATGTTTTTACCCATTGACTTTGCTGGGATTTTTCTTTGAACTTGTCTACAGATCAGATGGTTTGTTTATTTGGTATACAATTTTCAGGACAGCTAGGAACTATCCTGCAGATATGCCTTTTGCTAGTCTGGAGAGAAAACAATACTCAGTTTTTAATCTATGCAATTTAAAAATGAAAAAAATTATTTCTGAACATGCTCAGTAGGCACTTTAATATAGATGGTTGATATGAAAGAGGAATCTTGCATTGTATGAGAAAATTCCTCTGTTGTATGGCTGCCATCTTGTTTACAGTTTGCCTGAAATTCAAATTTGGAAACCTCACAAAATAATATTCTAGGGAGGAACCAACACATGTAGTTTGCTTATTGTGACCCCCTAGGTGCATTCTGCACTTTACTGTTTTAAAAATGCCCTTAAAATGTGTGTTATTTAACATTTAAATTCTTTATTCTTATCGGCATCATACGACGTAGGATCTTAGTTTGTATGACGATACGAACTAGGATCCTACTTTGTATGATTCTGATACAAAGAATTTAAATGTAGATCTCTGCCATTTTTTGGCCCAACAACTCCCAGTGCAACACAGACCATACCCGAGCAATACTTCCCAACAGTACACAGTGCATGTCACAGCAACTCCCAATGCAATACAGACCATACCTGGGCACTACCCCCCAACAGTACACAGTGCATGTCACAGCAACTCACAGTGCAGCACAGACCATACCTGAGCACTATCCCCCCAACAGTACACAGTGCAAGTCACAGCAACCCCCAGTGCAGCACAGACCATTCCTTGGCACTACCCCCACAACAGCACACAGTGCATGTCAAAGCTACTCCCTGTGCAGCACAGACCATACCTGAGCACTACCCCCCTCCAACAGTACACAGTGCATGCCAGAGTATCTCCCAGTGTAGCACAGTCCATACCTGGGCTCAATTCCCCCACACCAATTCACAGTGCATGTCACAGCAACTCCCAGAGCAGCACAGTGTCACCCTGTCCCACACCTTCTTCTGTTTTTCTCTCCTCTTGGCATCCCCTCCGTGACTCATGAGGACTGCATGGTGCCTGTATATTTGCTCAACCAATGTGTTCACCTCCTCATGTGTGAAGTTCCTCTTCCACCTCTGTCTCTAGACTGCAGCTTCTGCCATGGCTGTGGCACATCTGCTGGTGTATGTCAGGCCGCTGCTGTGTGTTACACCCTTTGATATGGTGTCTCTCGCATGTCAAGACCTGTGCAGTTGAGTTTGGCATATATCTTGCATGTTCTAGAATAGGCCAAAAATCGCATGTCACAATTGCTTTGGCGTATCTTGCGCAATTGCGTTACTTGTGTCTGGATTATTTACCATTCTAGAATTGTGCCAATAGTGGCACAGTGAAATTAAGCTCCTGTTTTGTAAGCTGGAGACAGTTTGACACATTGAAAGGGTAATGCCTTTGAGAGTAGGACTAATTAGTTTCCAGGACAACAGACATTTGCTTTCACAAAGCCAAATAAAGCATGACTACTCCTTTCACTGTTGAAGGTGCATGGCAGAACCCATTAGCCACCCCAATCCCCACTCCCCCACAAGAAGTTAGAGAACAGCAAAGTGCTAGGGCAGTCTTTCTTTTAATTTTTTTTTATTTTATTGAAATCTAGGATTACAAATACCTTTGAGCAGGAACTGCTCATTTACGAAGGTTCCACGTCGAAGGAATGGGGAGTATACATACATACAAAGGTCAACATAATAATACATAGTTACACAATAAAAGAAGTAAGAGACTGAGGCTTAGGAAATTCCAGTAATTCAAAATGTGCCAGATGTTAGATAGCATGACATACCAGCCAAGGGCAATCTTAGAAATAAGCGCTGCAGGTGAGAGGGAAGGGGGTATGCAGGCAGGAAGGCCATTGTCGGAGGGTAGTGGGCGAGGGTAAGAGCTCTAAAGGGGACAGAGGGGAGGGATAAAAGTCAGAAAATGCCCGGGGGGGAGGAAAGGGAGAGGGGGAAAGGGGTAGGCAGGTAGAAGGGGGCAAGGTGGGGAGAGGTAACTGTCAAGACTAAAGTGGAGGGCAGTGAGCAGTGGGCCTCTGATTAGGCGAGGCAGTCACAACAACTAGTTGAAATGAGATGAAGTCGGAGTTGTCTCTGTGATCGCAAATTCTCTCACTGTAAGTATTACCTGAGCAACCACTCCCGTCGTCACGGGCCAAAAACCACACCACTGGGTTTTGTCTTAACGTCGCTTTATTTGATCAAACACACATGCATGTGGGACTTCTACAACGGAGAAGTTCTCTGATTACAATTTATAGCAGCTTTTTATAAGCTAGATTTTGCACTTCTTATCTTGAAAAATACCAACATTTCAGTATAAGCCAATCATAAGACAGCATAACAAGTTTTCAGCAATGTAACAGAAAAAAAAAACAAGTTTATGTATGAGGTACTGTTCCACTACTTATTCCGTTCTTTCCCAACACTGCTTGATACATATGCCTGGGTCAAGCTGACCTGAGAGAGACAATGAGTTTTACTCACACCATAGCAACGCATAGCTTGCCTTCAATGCCACTACGTGCTGTTATTTTTATATTTTGCCCAGGCATGCTCTTATCTTTATATTTTGTCCAAGCCCATTATTTAGGCTGGTACAACCAGTTCTGCTCAGTTTTATCTATTTTTCTGTTTTACAAATGTACCTCAAGTAACCTTAGTACAAATTCTATAACCCTTAAAAAGAAAACATGAACTCAGAAATTTCTACTACATTCATTATGACTTTGTTACAGCATGGCTTTCAAAGCAAGCATAGCTTCAAGGCATTTAATAGCAAATATAGCTTTAGGATATATAAAAATTCCTCACACTCTCCCTTTGATACTATGTATCAACTAACTGATTCCTTTTACTTTTTCTCACTTTATATTTTGGCCACAATTTGGCTCGTTCTGTAATGACACCCCTCAGTTTAATGCCGTCCTTTTGTCTGGTTGTAGCAAGGGGCAGGTGGGTGAGGCCCCGTGACTACATTAGGTTGCACAGGCATTGTAGGAGAAGTTTGATTAGGACAGTCGGTTGCCAGAGTGCCAATATGACCACTTACAAGTACTGTCACCCAATGGAGAAGAGCAGCACCCCAGTCACCAACTACGCTTGTAAGCTATGACCATGGGTCCCATATTTATGTGTAGCAAGCTTAGAAAAATGCAGGTTGGAATTTAGCACATCTCGGCCATGGCCTCATTTTATGCTTTCAGCTATTTTTTTTCATTGTATGGAATTTTACAATTAACCCTTTAAAGTCTTACACCCACACATATTAAGTGACATAGTGGTATTTTCCACTTGCAGCCTTTTGCTACTAGATATACTAATTTACATGTTGGCATCATTTAGTCATTTACTAACCATTTTACCTCTTACTAGCCCTTTAGCAATTTACACTAGCCATTTTACACCTTTTTATTTCCTCAGTTTTATGGTTAGCCAACTACACATTGTTGATAAAAGTTTGGTCACTGATTACTAAAACCTTGGCCACTGACCACTGTTAATAATTTCCACCCTGAAGATAGGAAGCCCTGAGGGACTCGAACATTCACAAAATTGAACATAAATGTAAAGATATTAGTTAATAACTGAAGGTAAAAAAAACAAAACTAAACATTTCTACTTTTAGACTGTTAGACTAGGTGAATAGGTATATGATTTAAAACTGGTTGCCAGCATACAGATAGTCAAGGCATTTATAAAAAGCATCCTGTTCTGGAGTTGGTACAGGGTGGTTACAGACGGAACACAAATCGTGAGTTTGTAAAACATAATACAGAATTGAGGGATGTCAACACCACAATTGAAATATGTGAAAATGCTAACATGTGACACCACATATAACACAATATAACATAACAATTTTGTTGATGAAAAGAGTTCATGGAATTCACTTTGAGAGTGAATAAGGTAGATGCTACCTTGTGTTGAGGTGTGGCACACCCTGGGAGCTTGATTGAAGAATCTGTTGATAATGTCTCTTGACAGATAAGTCCTTATAAAACATAACAGTCCATGAAATGAACAGTTCATAAGTTCATATAAGTATCCACAGGTTGATGTAGTTACAGTACAGATGAAATGTCATTTGCAGAATGGTGGTAACCCCACAAGGCATATGAGGCAATGCAGACAGTAATTTAAAAACAAAACACCAGCATAGTAGAAAAGTCAGTGTTCATTTTGCTGGCTGGCTGATTAGTAGACACACTGGCCAGGGGTGCATTGAGTCCTTTTAATGGAGTAGTCACACACACACACTGGCATGGCATTTGTTTTGTCGTAGTTGATTACACCCCAGCATAAAGATTAACAGTCCATAAAAGGTAACAATTGACAATAAACCATTAAGAACACAGTCCATAACAGAGCAATAGGGTTGTAGAAAGTACCAGCCATGTTTGGAACAAGCGGCAGTGAAGAAAATGGATGTATTGCTTGAAGGTCAATTGAAGCAGAATCTTCTCGCTGGAGTTAGGGAGTGCCCTTCCCCAGACTTAACTTCATAGTAAGCAGAAACAATAAGCTTGATTGCAGAGTCTGAACTGACTGGACCTTCTTCAGTTGATTTAAAGTTCTACAAATAGGTGTAATTTCACTGAAAAATTACACTTGCAGAGGTTACTGCTGTTGAACTTGGAGATCTTATGTGTGCCACACCGTGAAACCTGCAAACTTGCAAAGGTGTTAGACACTGAGTTAAAAACACAAATAACAATCTTTAAACCATTTACTTTTGTTTTGTAAAGAGTGGTGTGACAGAGCCTAAATTCTGGCAATTAGAAAATAAAATAAAAATGGGACATTAACCGCACACCTGGGGTGCAGGCCGAGTTCAATTATACCATTTGACCATCTGTAAATCATGACAATGTTATGGTTACCTCCTGCTTTAAATCACAGAAGCAGTTATGACAGTGATGAACATTATTTCCGGTCTGTTGCAAGCAGGCCTGACTGAGACCTGAGTTATAAAATCTTGTAATGTTACAATACATAGATACATAGATACATAGACAGTGTCGGCAGATAAGGCCTATGGCCCACCCAGTCTGCTCATTTGAGCTTGTAAGTTCAGTTTGTTTTCCTAGAAGTCTGTTTCCTTACCCTGACTTCTAGAATTCCTTTATGTCTATTCCATGCATTCCTAAATCCGTGATTGTTTCAGCCCCACCACTTCCTCCGCAGGGTGCTCCACCCGTCCACCACCTGCTCAAGAAATTCCTCTCACGCTTCCTCTGAATCGTCCTCCCTCCAACCTCATCCCATGCCCTCTAGTCCTGGAAGATCTTTTCGCTAAAAAATAGTGTTTTCTGCACTCTGTTTCTCCCTGTAAGATACTTGATGTCTCTTATCATATCTCCTCTCTCCCTCCTCTCCTCCAGGGAGTACATGTTCAGTTCCTTCAACTTGTCTTCATAGGACTTGTGATGCAATCCATTTCTGCACCATTCTCACCCTTGTACTCCTTCAGACCCATTATCCCCTCTTCCTCAGTAAAGACTGAGCAGAAATACCTGTTCAATATGTCAGCTTTACTGTTGTCATCCTCCACGCGACTCCATCCTCCCCTTTCAGTCTCACTATCCTCCTTTGTCTTTCTTTTTTTTTTCACTTGTGTACCTGTAAAGGTTTTGTCCCTTTAACCACTGATTTTGCAATGTGTTCTTCTGTCTGAGCTTTGGCTTCCCTTACTGACTTCCTGCCTCCCTTTGTTTCTCCTGGTACTTCTCCCTATCCCCTTCTGCCTGTGTCTTTTGTATTGCCTGAATGCTATCTTTTGGCTTTCACTTTCTTTGCTACCTCTTTGGAAAACCATAATGGTCTCCTCTTCCTTTTCCTCTTGCTAACCTGCTTAATGCAGTTATACGCTTTAAACATATTGTTCATAACAATATGCCTTTTACCAATGCAATTAGTGGGACAAATACATATGTTGTTGGCCTATGCCAATTTAATAACAGTGCCTATTGCACCTGTGACAAGTGAAAAGATCTACCTTCTTTACCCTGTATAGTGAAATACTCCAAAGTACTGAGTGGGGTAAGGCTTGAAGCATAGGTTTGGAGTACAATCTAAATTCTGCATATTATAATTGTTAAAATTTAAAATGACAAAACCTGCATAGAGTACCTCATTCTTTTGGGGTACCTGTGAGTAATAAGACAAACAGAGCATTAATCTTACTTTTGGTTTTGCTTTGGAACATATTGTAGGGGTGGGTCAGCAATGCTGGTCCCAGTATTTAGGTTTGGTTATGAGCATTAAAAACGTTATACATGTGGAGCACTTTTCTGAATACACACATGATACAGTGTAGCAAGATGTATATCAAAACATTATAACATAAACATGAAACATAAGCATGTTTGTAATAGAACAATTTCAGTATTGAGCATAATGCATAATGCATAAAATACATTTTAAACAACACATATAGACTGTAAACTTAGCTTAGAGTCCAGAAATGTTAGAGTACTGTGAATTTACTGGTTGAAAAATGCATTCATTAATTGCTGTAAGGCAATGACAAAAGTTGTTTTGCATTTGTTTTAACAGGATAAGAAAGCTGAAAAGACAATCAAAAGAATGAATATGTGTGGACATATACACAACTTCACCCTCCAGCGTAACTGATTACTTGCTGAGGGCAGAAACCCTTGTACCAATAATAGGTGTGAGATTTAACTGTTTGCACTAGAAAAAAACAGAAGGGCTTGAGCTGGGTTATGCTGTAAAATACCTTGGGTCTTTTTTAAACCTGTAAATAAGAAACAATTATTGGCAAATATACATTTCTTTATTTAACCCTTTGGGGAACAGTGATGTACCTTGCAACCTTTGTGGGTACTACACTGGAAGGGATAGAGGAAGGGTAGCTTACCCTCCCCCAAGCTCCTACTGGTGGAAGAGACAGCTCGAAGTGAAAGAGACAGCTCGAACACTGTAGCAATAAAGGTTAGCTGTGGATGGTGACATGATCCCCACCTACTACACTTTAAATTATAACAAGATAATATTACAATTAGTTTAGTAAGTTTCATACCTTACTATAAAGATGGGAACTTCTTTTCTCTAGAAGAAAGAGAAGAACACAGACAAACAACAAAAACAAACACACACCAGTTTAAAAATAAAACAAGATTATTTCCATAGGATAAAAGAAGCCAAGCGTCCCTGGGTTCCCTTATCCTAAGCATGACAAAATGTCAGCTGAGTTTATAAAAAATCCAGATTGATGGTAATACCGTATATACGTATCTCTTAGAATGCATTTCAAAAAGACAAAAAAAAATGATTACACCATGGTCACACATAAAAACAAAAGCCATTGTTTTTAACTGTAGATGGTAAACTCTCAAAACAGCTGTAATAGTCCTTTTTCAAAAGCTTACTATATATATATATATATATATATATATATATATATATATAATAAAATATGGGAGATGATGAATAGTTCTCCTTCCAGCTGGAGTATTGCCTGTGTTGGCTGCAAGTCAGAAGCAGTGAGACGAGAAGAAAAGTTTGTTCCTCTTCACTTAGAATACTAGTTTTGCAATAAAAGTCAAATTACATGGTTCACTCTTGTGTGCTTTCATGAAACATACATTTTGTGAAAAGTTGTGCTTTAGGTATGGAATACACATCAAGTTTGAACTGGTAGTAACATAAAATGTTGAAACACAAGAAGGTCAAATAACGTGCAAAAGGTCACAGTGTGCATGCAAGGGTCGTTCAAACCCAGTTATTTTTTTTTTTTAGTGTCCTTGAACACTACTGATATTAAATATCTTTAAAGCATAGAATAAAACTGCTGGCCAAGACAGTACACACACATACACATACACAAAAAGAAATACTTAACACAAAATAAGACTGACATTGTTTCACACCAATTTGTTGAGGTAATGCCCATAGTTTCATTAGAAAACTGTACGTGTTTTAGATATATGTGCTGCCTCCCCCTGTCTTGTAACACTGACAATTTTTAAATCAACACATTTATACATATCGCCATGCCAAATCTTTCCAGAACAAAACACTTTTTAAACACATTTTAACTCCTTTAAAACGCAGCACAACATATCATCTGTAAGTGAACACATCTTGTATAACATGGTTACACCTTTTGGCACATAGCCAAAATATGGCACCCTGCCATTTTGCAAAAAATTTTTTGGTTATAACTAGAAGTATGATAAAGCCATTTATAGCTGTTAACACATTACATTTTCACCTAGCAGTGGCTTGGCACATTGCTTGCAAACTACAAATCTTTCTGCACATTGCAATCTATATGACGTCAGAAGAAGCCAGAAGGTGAAGGGTCAGAAGAAGCCAGAAGGTGAAGGAAGGAAACATATTCAATTCAGTGCTTCAGAGTAACTGGTAACTGGTATTTTTCTTTTAAACTTAGATTGTAGGCTTGTAGTGACACTATACTTTCTTTCTGTGTTGTCTTTACTTATAATTGTTTTTGGGCTGTTGAAAATTTAAAAAATAGTGGTGGTGTAATTCTGTGCTGTCTTTAATTGCTGCAAATTTTATCTTGGCTTGTCTGACTGTCCTGTAGCTGGGTGAAGGGTGTTAATTGTCTGGCCTCTGACCTCAGCTACGTGATAACTGAAGGTGGGGCTTAGTCACAGTTAAAGCAGCAAACAGAAGTTCATCTTCTCAGAAGAAGCCAGAAGGTGAAGGAAGGAAACATATTCAATTCAGTGCTTCAGAGTAACTGGTAACTGGTATTTTTCTTTTAAACTTAGATTGTAGGCTTGTAGTGACACTATACTTTCTTTCTGTGTTTTCTTTACTTATAATTGTTTTTGGGCTGTTGAAAATTTAAAAAATAGTGGTGGTGTAATTCTGTGCTGTCTTTAATTGCTGCAATTTTACCCCCCCCACCCTTCCCCAACTCTTAATTATATGCCCTGATGAATCTGATTGACAGGAGCTAAACACAGGGTATAGTAAGAGGTGTGAAGTAGGAGGCATAAGGGAAGAAACCACCCTCAGCACGACAAGTGTTTTGACTCATTTATTTATTTATTGGTTTCTTTTTCTTAAAATATATATCTGAGGATCAGTTACAGGATTTTAATACTGTAAATAAATAAAAGAGAACAAAGGGCTTCAGTAGCAGATAAGTAGTGGAATTGCAGTATAATGTGGGGAGTGGTGCAATGTGGTGGCTGTGGGCAGCCATATTCAGGCAGACCTTCTGGACACTGAGGTGCTGCCCATCTGCATGCATCTCTCGGACTGAGGGATGAGGTAGCCAGACTCAGAGCGGAAGTAAACTGGGTCAGGAGTACCATCACCTGTCCAGGAACCACCCAGTCCAATGCAGCTGCCTCAAAGGATGCCGAGAATGAGGAGCACTTGGATGACAGTGGCTCAGGGAGGTTAGGAGCAGTCAGGCAGAGGCACATCCCAGATCCTATTCCTCTCAAGAACTCATATGCCACACTGGCAAATGAGGACAACCAAATAGAGGTACCTAGGGAAGTGGAAGGAAAGGATGTGTGAGGTTAGGCAAGGAGGTGACCTCAGTGGGAAAGCAGTGGACCCCAGAGGAGGAGGAAGTGAATCCTGGTGGGGACTCCATCATAAGAGGGATCCAGCTAGGAACACAGGAGGGGAGGACAGGGAGGTGAGGTGCCTACCAGGTGCCACGGCATGGAGGGATGGAAGGAAGATACTGGGGATCACTGGGAAGGCAAGACAGGAGGGTGAGCTGGATGTCATTATCCACCTAGGTACTAATGACTTGGCAAATGGGAGCCAAAGGAAGTTCAGGAAGAGTTTAGGAAACTGGGGAGGGTCTCAAGCAAGTGAGCTTCTGTTACTTTCTCAGAAGTACTACCTGTGAGAGGCAAGGAGAGCATAGGGTGCATGCACCAGGAACTTTAACTCATGGTTGAAGAACTGGTGCTGTGAGGAAGGGTTTGATTCATTGGTGACTGGGGACCCATCTGGAGGGATGGAGGTTTGTTCAAGCCTGACGGCCTGCATCCATCCTGGAGGGAATCCAAGCACTCAATGATAAGTTTAAATGCTACATCGACTAGCATTTAAACTAGCAAGGGGTGGCAGGCCAGCAAGGATGGTACCTACTGCTCACCCCCACAGCTAGTAATGGAACCAGTGAACCAGAGGAGTGGCTATCTCTGCAAAGCAGTGTGCAAAAGTTGGAGATTAGTGTCCAAAAGGTGGATAAGCAGAAAAGGGGCAAAATTCAGCAGAAGGGCAGACAGCAAGGAGAACCAGGGATAAATGACAACCAAGGAAGGGGCAGGAGTAGAACAGTGAAGCAGTCTAGGGAGGTCAAATCATGGAAAGCCATGTGTGCAAATGCCAGGAGCCTTAGCAACAAGATGGAAGATCTGGAGGCTGTCATGGTACAGTCAGACCTGGACATTGTGGCCATCACTGAAACCTGGTGTAATGATAACCATGACTGGGAGATGGCCATACCTGGCTACAACATATTCAGAAGAGACAGAGCAGGCAGGAAGGGAGGAGGAGGGCACTGTATGTGAAAATGACATAAGGCCACACAGATCCAGGAGGAACAAAATGGGAGAGATACTGTGGGTTAAGCTGGAAAGGAAATGGGCCAGCCATCCGCACAGGTGTGGTCTATAGACCACCAGCCCAGGAGGAAGAAACAGATAGGGGTGATGCTAGCCATCCAAAGGATGGCTGACAAGGGTGAGGTAGTACTGGTTGGAGACTTCACATACCAGATGTGGACTGGAGCATCCCAGCAGCAGCATCAACTAGGAGCAGATTTATCCTGACTCCTTCAGGGTGCCTTCCTCAAGCAACTGGTCATGGAACCAACTGGCAGAAGGCAATACTGGACCTTGTGCTCACAAACAGGGACAGTGTGATGGGGGTAACAGTGGGGAGCACCTGGGTAACAGTGACCACCAGTCATTGTGGTTTGAAATCACAGAAAGAGCAGAACCAAACCACACAAAAACACGTATCCTGGATTTTAGGGGGCAGACTTTGGGAAAATGGGGAGATGCTTGAAAGAGGCATTAAGGGAATGGGACAGGAATCAGGGATTGAGGAACAGTGGGGTATTTAAAATGGGGATTATAAGAACAACAGAATTATGCATTAAGCAGGTTAGCAAGACGAAAAGAAAGAGGAGACCATTATGGTTTTCCAAAGAGGTAGCAAAGAAAGTGAAAGCCAAAAAGACTGCATTCAGGCAATACAAAAAGACACAGGCAGAAGGGGATAGGGAGAAGTACCAGGAGAAACAAAGGGAGGCAGGGAAGTCAGTAAGGGAAGCCAAAGCTCAGACAGAAGAACACATTGCAAAATCAGTGGTTAAGGGGACAAAACCTTTACAGGTACATAAGTGAAAAAGAAGGACAAAGGGAGGATAGTTAGACTGAAGGGGAGGATTGGAGCAGCATGGAGGATGACAACAGTAAAGCTGACATATTGAACAGGTATTTCTGCTCAGTCTTTACTAAGGAAGAGGGGGTAATGAGTCTGAAGGAGGCACAAGGGTGAGAATGGTGCAGAAATGGACACAAGTCCCTTTACACGAGAAAGGGTCCTGAAGGAACTGGAAGTAATAAGAGTTGACAAAGCAATGGGGCCAGATGGTGCACCCCAGGGTCCTGAAGAACTAAGAGAGAGAGGTGGCTGAACTCTGGCTATCCTGTTCAGCCAATCACTGGAAACAGGGAGGTACCCAAAGACTGGAGGACAGCAGATGTAGTCCCCTTGTACAAAAGTGGGAACAAAGAGGAAGCAGGAACTACAGACCAGTCAGCCTCACCTCGGTAGTGGGAAAGATCATGGAAGCACTACTGAAGGAGAGATTGGTGGAACATCTGGTTGTCAATGGACTACAGGACCCAAGGCAGCATGGTTTCACCAGGGGAGGCATGTCAGACCAACCTCATTGAATTTTTGACTGGGTGACTAGGGAGGTGGATCAGGGGAGGGCAGTGGACATGGCCTATCTGGACTTCAGCAAGGCCTTTGACACTGTGCCACATAGAAGACTATTACACAAACTGGGGAATATGGGTGTGGGCAGGACAGTAGTGTGGTGGGTAGGTAACTGGCTGGGTGGCAGGACACAGAGGGTGGTGGTACATGGCTGTCACTCCACAGAGGGAAGAGTGACCAGTGGGTACCACAGGGATCAGTGCTGGGACCGGTCCTATTCAACATCTTCATCAGTGACATTGCACAGGATATAGAAGGCAGAATTTCACTGTTCACTGATGACACAAAGCTCTGTAACAGAGTAGACACACCAGAGGGTGTAGACAGAATGAGAAGGGACCTGCAGAAACTTGAAGAATGGTCAAGGGTTTGCAGTTGAAATTCAATGCAAAGAAGTGCAAGATAATGCATATGGGCACAAAAACCCTGGCACAATATATCAGTTGGGGGTGAGGATATAGCATGCACCAAGCAGGAAAGGGATCTTGGTTGTCATCTCTGATGACCTCAAGGTAGGGAAACAGTGGACAAGGCATCAGGTAAAGCAAATAGGATGCTGGGATGTATAGGCAGGGCATCACCAGCAGGAAAAGGGAGGTCATAATTCCGCTATACAAGACACTAGTGAGGCCCCACCTGGAGTACAGTGTACAGTTCTGGAGACCATACCTCACGTAAGGACATAGACAGGGTAGAGAAGGTTCAGAGGAGGGCAACAAAGATGGTGCATGGGTTGCATCACAAATCCTATGAAGACAGGTTGAAGGAACTGAACATGTACTCCTGGAGGAGAGGAGGAGAGAGGATATGATAGAGACATACAAGTATCTTACAGGGAGGAACAGGTGCAGGAAAACACTATTTTAAGCAAAAAGATGTTTCAGGACTAGAGGGCATGGGATGAAGTTGGAGGAGGACGATTCAGAGGAAACATGAGAAAGAATTTCTTCACAGAACGGGTGGTGGAGAAGTGGAACACCCTGCCAGAGAGGAAGTGGTGGGGCTGAAACAATCACGGATTTAAGAATGCATGGGATAGACATAAAGGAATTCTAGAGGTCAGGGGTAAGGGGAAATAGACTTCTAGGAAAACAAACTGTACTTACAAGCTGAAATGGGCAGACTAGGTGGGCCATAGGCCCTTATCTGCCGACACTGTCTATGTATCTATGTATCTATGTATAACTCTTCACCATCAACACTACCTGCTCCAATCCAACAACTACAAACAAAAGTTCTTCACTGACCCTATCTAGGCAGCACAAATGTTCCATTAAAAATAAAGCCAATTAAAACAGTCAGCTATGAGGCAAAGAAGCTTCTTTCTTTTTTTTACTGTAACATGTTGTGCACTGAAGGCAGTCAGTCCTATCTCGCAACCTTGACAACAGAACATAATTACAGAACACAGATATAAGCTAGAAAATATGCACGAGAAAGACGGAGCATTACCTTGTTTAGTATATGTATTACAGAAATAAAACAGACAGACATAAACAACTTTGAATAAAAATTCAGACTTACCTGGTGCCAAGTATTTTTTTCTTCTTCTTTTCCGATACACTAGTTTGAGTAAGAAAACTGACTGCAGGACCTTCATGATAATTTCCAAACACTGCAGCTATTAACCCTTTCAAAGGTTTTCTTTGCCATTTTAGTAACCTGCCAAACCAAGTCTTTTTCCAGAGCTCTGGTTTGCAGTTTAAAAACAAAACAAAAAAATCTCTAACAGTACTAGGTTGAGATCCATCTGGTAGAGGTCCCCAGTACTTGGGTTTGGGATCAAATGTTTTAGCCTCTATAGGAGGCAAGGGAACTTGAAATTGATACAGAAAAACTTGAAACTACACAGATAGGCAACATGGTGGGGGGATTTTCAAATCATCCAGTCTGTAGTCACCTACTGTGCGTACATCCACAGTAGTTTATTTTTCTTTCTCTAGATGTTGCTTATCTAACTTTACTTAATCAGCCACTGTTTTCTCCTAAAAGCAGCCTGAACTGTGAAAGCCATCATTGGCTCTAACAGTATATACTTGCAGCAAGCACAAATTACAAGTACAAAGGGCAGTGCAGTTGCCCTTGTAATTTGTTTGGTCAAACTTGTCCAAACATACATTTGCGGTCCAGATAATACTAACTCTGGACCCAGCTATTTTTTCCCTTGTTTCCCATATTATTTAGGCCTGTCCTTTATAGTGCACACTCGCCCAAGGTATTCTTGTACTTACAGTGATGATGAGTGTCGCTAGCCCCTAGGCTCTACATCCTGGGGTTCCACAAAAATGTCCTTCTTTTTGTCCAAGGGAAACAACCCGATCATGAGGTGACATGGACCGAAGAACTCATCCTGCCGACTATGCCAAAACTGTGATCACAAATTCTCTCACTGTAAGTATTACCTGAGCAACCACTCCCGTCGTCACGGGGCAAAAACCACACCACTGGGTTTTGTCTTAACGTCGCTTTATTTGATCAAACACACATGCATGTGGACTTCTACAACGGAGAAGTTCTCCGATTAAATTTACAGCAGCTTTTTATAAGCTAGATTTTGCACTTATCTTGAAAAATACCAACATTTCAGTATAAGCCAATCATAAGACAGCATAACAAGTTTTCAGCAATGTAACAGAAAAAAGAAAAACAAGTTTATGTATGAGGTACTTTTCCACTACTTATTCCATTTCTTTCCCAACACTGCTTGATACATATGCCTGGGTCAAGCTGACCTGAGAGAGACAATGAGTTTTACTCACACCATAGCAACGTACAGCTTGCCTTCAATGCCACCACGTGCTGTTATTTTTATATTTTGCCCAGGCATGCTCTTATCTTTATATTTTGTCCAAGCCCATTATTTAGGCTGGTACAACCAGTTCTGCTCAGTTTTATCTATTTTCTGTTTTTACAAATGTACCTCAAGTAACCTTAGTACAAATTCTATAACCCTTAAAAAAAGAAAACATGAACTCAGAAATTTCTACTACATTCATTATGACTTTGTTACAGCATGGCTTTCAAAGCAAGCATAGCTTCAAGGCATTTAATAGCAAATATAGCTTTAGGATATATAAAAATTCCCTCACATCTCTTAAAAGGGCCAAGAGCAGCAGCAGTAAGAGTTTCTTTGTTGTACCACTGTGGTGCTCTGTGGGCAAAGGCCCTCTGGCCCATGGTAGTCCAGCATCTGGGGACAAGGAAGGTTAGTTGTTGTGAACTTCTAGTTTGCTGGGTGCTGTGGTGGTCAATGCAGAGCTTTTCAATGCTCGGGGTCATGACCCTGAGGAGGACTTTTTTGGCTAAGAGGCAGGTTTGATATTGTATCTAGCTGATGAAAGGAAGCCATCCTGCCTGAGTGTACAGGTCACAAATGTGTGTAAGTCGGTCAGCCCCAGTTAGCAGCCTGTATGCTTTGTTGAGTGCAACTGTAATTCTGCAGAGGGCAGAGGCAGAGGCAGAGCCATAAATTACTAGCCTATAATCGATGATGGATGTGACAGAGCTGTTGATAGCCAACCGGACAGTGTCAGGAGTCATACAGTGTTTGTGCCTGTAGAGCAGGCCTATATGGATGTTGGTGGCTTTGGCAACAGAATCTATGTGCTGATGGTAGGAGAATGAGCTGTCCAATGTGACACCTAGGTATTTAAAATAAGAAATGTGTTCAAGTAAGGTCCCTGTTTGGTTTAGAATGGTGAGGTCACAGGATCTGTATTTGCTCCTGGAGTTGTAGAGGTCATAACCTTTGTTTTGCTGTAGTTCATGACCAGTTTGTGTGGCTTGAACCATTCTTTGAAGCGCATGAATTCAAGCTGTAATTGTTTCTCGAGGAGCTCTGCGTTTTGGTGGTTGGTGAACATGACTGGGTCATCGGTGTAGAGCAGTAATTTCTGGTGGCAGACGCTGGGAAGGTCGTTGAGGAAGAGGCTGAAGAGTAGCGGCCCCAGGATGGACCCCTGTGGGACCCCTGAAAGGACTGGCTTTTCTTCCGAGGTGACACCGGCAATCCTAACCTGCTGGACCCTCTCCCCAAGGTAGCTTGAAAACCAGAGTAGCGCTTCATTGGAGAGCCCAATGTTTGATAATTGCTTGAGTAGGAGTGGGTAGTTCACAGTTTCAAAGGCTTTTGTAAGGTCGATGAATTCTGCCCCTACACAGTTTCCTTGATCGAGCGTGGTATGGATGAAGCCAGTGAATTCTAATAGTGCAGTGGTGGTACTGTACCCTTTTCAGAAACCATGTTACTCAGGACACTGGATGTCGTATTTTTCCAGGTACTTGACTAGTTGGTCTGAGGTGATGCGCTCCAGGGCCTTAGACAATGGTGGGAGGATGGAGATAGGTCTGTAGTTGGAGTGCAATGATTTGTCTCCACTTTTGTGTACCAGTGTAATGGTTGCCTGTTTCCAGTGAGATGGGAACTGGGACATCCTTAGTGATAGGTTGAGAACCTTTGTCAGGGGTTCAAGGACTCCTTCAAGGACAAGTGCTAACAACTTCAGGTCAAGGGAGTCACCGCTGTAGCCTGCATTGTGAATGGCCTTCCGAATATAGGTTCTGGCTTCATGCACTGGAATTTCCTTGAAGTAGAATTGTGGGGCAGGGTGTAGGAGAGTAGTAGTTGCAGGAGGGTTACTACCAGAGGGGCATCAAAGAAATTAGAAGGGAGGACACTATCCAAGTTGGAGAATGCATTGTTAAAGGTGTTGGTGATTGTGTACAGGTCAGATGTTGGTGTTCCATTTATGTTGAGCATGGTGGGTGGTGACTTAGGATACTTGCCTGCAAGGTCTTTCAAGTTACTTCAACGTTTCTTTCCATCACCCCAGGAGTTGGAGAGAGCTTCCTTGAAGTATCTGCATTTGGCAACAGGTGCTTATTCGAGCAAGGTGCTAATTCAAACTCAGGCACTTATTAAACTGGCAGAACATCTTAAGAGAAAATAAAAACAAGCACTCAGTATTGGCATCTGCACTTGAAATAAATTTTATTTTATTTTATGTCATTTTTTATGTCTTTTTTTATATGAAAAAAATTCAAGGGTTTCAGAAACTAGCCGTTATTAAACTGGCAGAACATTTTAAGAGAAAATAAAAACAAGCACTCAATATTGGCATCAGTACTTAAAATAACTTTTATTTTACTTTATGTCATTTTTTTATGTGGAAAAAAAAACTTCAAGTGTTTCAGAAACTGTCCGCTGACCTCCTCTTTCCAATTTTGGATGACCTTGTGAAGCCATTGCCCAAAGCTGGTCTGCTTACTTACTCCATTCCCTGATGCGTTTGGCATCCACACCAAAGTTGCGCGCTGCACTCTCCTTACTGTCACCACTTCGGACATAATCAACTGCCTGTAGTTTGAAATCTATATTGTAGCTGTGGAGCCATTGTTTCTTACAATTTGGCTCCAAAACAGGGTCTGGTGAGTGCTCTGTCTCTCTTTGTCGCTTGTCTGGTTTGATCATAGCTGTGGTGTATTCAGTAGATGGTGGCAAAGGTTTCAGTAGCAAGTAGTGGATTAATTATTTTAAATAAAGTGTGTTGCATTGCACTGCAATAAGCTAATTGTTTTAAATAAATGTGTGTTGCTTTGCACTGTGATAAACAGCCAGCAGTCGCTAACCAGGTGCTTAATGAAACCAGGCCCTTAACTGAACCAGGCACTTAATTGAACACAGGTGCTTATTAATTTTGGGGTGGCAATTGAACAGGTGCTTATTCAGGCAAGCGCTTATTCAAGATCCGATGGTAATTCAAGCATTTACAGTACCTACTGTGTTATTAAAAGAAAGTGCCTTAAAGCTATATTTTTTTTATTTTATTGAAGTTTCGGAATTACAGTCCTTTGAGTCGAAGACTCTTTTGCAAAGGCTCCACGTCAATACAAAATAGACACATTACTTAAGACAGTTTTGAACATACTACACTAAGCTGAACATCACATTAAGACAATTTTACATGGTTACATTGTACAGGAATTTACAATGCTTGGTTAGTATCTCTAGGGTTGTTAAAGGACCCTGGGTCATTGAGGTGAAGTGAGACAGCTTACCGATTCTGTAGGCCTAACCAGGCCTTGAGTTTGTGGTTTAAAGTCCCGCCTGGATTGTAGGCTAGTTTTAGGACATGAGACACGCTATTTCTCAATCGATACCAAATTAGGGGGATTGTTCTTAGCACCCACATGACTCCAAGTTAAGGAGAAGTCTCTTAATGCTATTTTTTAAATAGGCCAAGGCTAGGGGAGCCAGGGAGTGGAAGAGGGGAAGGTTGTGTGCAAGCCAGAGAGCTGTCGCAGGAAAGACCTTTGCCCTAGCGTAGTCCGACTAAGAGGGGGGTGCTAGTCAGGTGCCTAGGGGTGCTCCTGTGAGGGGTTGGTTGGATGAGGGGGTGAAGGCTAGCGGGTGCAAGATTCATTAGGATATTTTTGGCTTGGAGGCACGTGTGGTACTTTAATCTCCCTTCAAAGTTCAGCCAGTCTGCTCGCTTATAGAGTTCGTACATATGGGTTAATCTATCACTGCTTGTGACTAGTCGTCAGGCTTTGTTGAGGGCTACATTGATACTGTTAAGGGCTGTGTGGCCAGCCGTAACGTAGATTATTATCCCATAATCGACCAGTGATAGGACTGATCTGGTTACTGACAGCCGTAAGGCCGGGGGGGGGGGAGGCAGTGTTTGTGTATGTAGAGAATCCCAAGCCGGGTGTTTACCGAGGAGGATAGGTGGTCAATGTGTCTGTGGTAGGTGAGGGATGTGTCCAGTGTGATGCCTAGATATTTGAAGTTAGGGACGGCAGGGTGCAAGGGTGGGTTATAGCAGCAACTGTTCCCTATTCCAAAAGGGCTTCTGCAGTAACCCACTTAAGCCATTCCAGAACCTGATATGGCGTAGGGGGGTTAGACCAGCATGGAGGTGTTCTTAGGGGCATCTGTTAGGGATATTACAGAGTGCCTGATTCCAAGTCGCATGGCACAACTCACAGGCATATGTGAGTTGTGCCATGCGGTGCTATGCTTGGGATCCTACACCCTATTCTAAGACAGGTAGGGTCCCCAGCACCTATGCCCCATGACTTGCAGCAGGGTTGCACCACGGAAATGGAACAATGGACCTGAGTGCTGCAAGTCGTGGCCAGCAGTTAACTGCCCCACCGGAGCCCCACTGCCCCATATCACTGTGGTACTCATGTGGGGGTCTTGGGGGGGTCTGGCCAGGTGGCACAGGCACAAGGGGGGGCACAGAAAAATACAGACCCAGGAGGTCCCCAAACCTCGGTGGGGGGGCATGACTGCTGGGGGTGTATGTGGGATAAGTGTAAGTGCTTTCTGCAATGCTGTGGGAGAGGCATCCATCGTTGTGCCAGGACAGATGCACCTAAGACCACCTCCATGCTAGTCTAACCCCACTATGCCATACCAGGTTCTGGAATGGCATAAGTGGGTTTCGGCAGCAGCCCTTTTGAAATAGGGCACAGTTGCTGCTGTAACCCACCCTTGCACCCTGCTGCAGTGGGTTGCGGGCATAGTGACTGGTGGAGCCCACCTTTGATGCAACCCGCGTACATCATGGTGCAAGTCACCTCTTGTAATCATGACTTGCGGAACACATGGAGCAAGGTGATATTTAAACCATAGGGCTTGGCGTAAATCGTCTTGCACCAGGTGTACTGTGTTCTGGAATCAGGCCCAGAGTATCTCCAATGCTGAGGTTATTTAAAGCAGCATACACATACATAGCCACAGTTTTAAATGTAGCAATCTCCTTATTAATAAAACAATTTTAAATTTGACTAGCACGCATTGGTATCTCGAGTTGTTTCTCAGTTACAGTTTCTTACACATAAACTGTTTTATCTGTTTGAAAACCAGAAGTGCTATGGTCTCAGGACCCCCAGATGTATGCGAATTTGAAATATATATATGTGTAAGATGGTGGCCATGCTGGGCCATGCGTCAACTTAGCCCGCTTATGTTTGTCTTATCGTTTTTATTTTAATCTATTTTGTTCACTTTTAATACTCTCTGTGGCATTTTTTATGTCTGTAACGCAGCTGTAAAGTCAAAGATATGTTTTTGCTGGACTGTTGTGGATTTTGCTCCATCAGCTCTTGTAACTGGTGCTGTCATGGCACACTACGGACTTTGGAAATTGTATGTAATCACCCCTAATATCGTACGTAGCACTGAGGCAGCTTTGGAGGTCCAATTGTTTAATGCTTAATACTGGTGGAGAGTGCTGACTGTTATGGTGCCTGAGACCTGGACTGCTTCGGGACTTCAGCCGGTGTGAGAGAGTCGTGGTCCCGGTGCTTTAGGGGTGATTACTCTATGCTCCCTTGGATTGGAATGCCTGCCTAAACTGGAGTGAGAGTCAGTATTCTGTGTGAAATTGTGTAAGTCATGAATTTTGTGAAGTGACTCCTTCTGGATACTGGGAATTACCTGAGCAGTTTTGCTGTCATGGACCAGTGAAAACGTGGTCAGTCGGACTGATTTATCCCGTGGATTAAACTCAGATGTCCTGGTAAAGGAGCTGTTTGATGAGGACTGCTCCATATTTCTTTTACTTTTATTGATCTGGTGTTCTCTGTGTAGTATTTCACTAGCTGATTTCAGGTTCTGACTTTGTTCCGTATTTTAATCTGTTGGCTATTGTGGTGATCTCAGTGGTTTCTGGCTCCCACAGGGTTTGGGGAGTGGGGCCAGCCGGAGGACTGCTGTCCTGTTTCCCCTCCCCTAGACTTGCAGAGTGGTCAGTCGGAGGGGTGGCTTTGCCCACAGTTGTGGTGGTGTGCCACTAATCCTTCCAAGATATTTCCCCTTGTTTTATAGCCTGAAGAAATTGGTGTGACTTGAGAGAACTCTGGATTAAATTTTTGCAACCAACTTCCTGGGATTTCGATTTTTCCCTTGATGGGATATTTATATCTGACACTTCAATCCTTTGGAAATAACTGATTGGAATTAATGTTTTTAATTTTTGAGTTTTTATGTTTTTTGGACAGCACGTATTTTTCTTTTCCTTTTTTATGTTATTGTTTTGTGTTTATTTTGCTGTTAAGGGTCTATTTTATTTTTCCTTACTATATTATTTCTGGAAATTAGTTTGGGCAGTGAGAGGGCTCAGTATCAACATATATTTTCACCCTCTTTCAGATAAGTGTGTGAGAGACTAATCTGGGGGTGGATTATCAAACTATTTTCCTTTAATTTTTTGGTTTGTTTAATTCAGTTTACGCTTGTTTTTTTTTTAATGATCTGTATTATTTGCCCTGCATTGAGATTTGTGACAGAGTTTTCTGGAGGGTGACATTTGGGTTTTATTATTTTTTATGGTATGATTTAGGTCCTGTTAAGTCAGTTATTTGGTAGTCTTAGGTATCTAGTTGGGTGACAGCCCATAAGTGGTTGATTTTTAGGATTACGATACTTTGTTTTTACATTGCTTAGTTTTTAGTGCTGGGCTAGGTTGTTGTTTTAGGAGATGTGCCTGCCTGTTACCCCCCCCCGGTCATGTGCTACTCAACCTCTGCTCTTCACTCCCTCCACCCTTTTCATACCCCTCCTCTTGTTTTTTCTATATATCAACGTTGTTGGGCTTTAGGTATTGCCCACAGGAGGGGGGGAGGGGTGGGGGGTGAACAGTGGAGGCTGGGGGAGCAGAGCATTCTCATTAGTGTGGTTAAGCCCAGGAGATGTCCTGAGGTGAAATGGAGCCTGGAGCGTGGACAATCTTGTTTGGTCTCCATACCCCAAGGGCACCATTGTTGGTGATGGACAGGTAGCCAGGGCAGCCCAGGAGTTTTGTCCAACCTGGGAACTGTTGTGCAATGCTAGATCTGTCCAGAACAAGACTGCTATGATTTCAGATCTTGTAGGCTCGACAGATCTGGCTTGCATCACCGAGACCTGACTGGATGATAATGGGGGACCAATACTTGAGGCAGCAATTCCAGCCGGGTATATGGTGATACATCGCCTGAGGTTGGACCGCAGAAGGAGAGGTTGCGGTCTGTTTCAAGACCGAACTGGCACTCACTAGTGTTCCAGTTGAGGAGACCATCTCTTTTGAATGTGCTGATGTGGCAGGTGTGGGCTATCGAATTGCACTCATCTACCGCCCACCTGGAGATGGGAAGCAATTCCTTAAGGAAGTAGCGGACTTCATCATCAACATGGCATTTGAGTCTCTCAGGCTGATGGTCCTAGGTGACTTTAATGCCTGGATTGATGATGAACTATCGCAATTTGGACAACTCTTCCTCCAGTTAATGGATTCACTGGACCTAACACAGGTGGTTACCACTGCCACAGATAAAGGTGGCCATTCTCTTGATTTAGTCTTCCTCCTGGGGATCAAGGCTTCTGACGTGGGGGTGGAACCAGTCGGTGGGTCCGATCACTACACTGTGAGATTCAATTTTGGCACCCTTCCTTGTAGACCAACCCCTGTGGAGATGGTCAAGTACCGCCCTTTGTGGAATATTTCTTCTGATGTCCTTGGTGCAGTCCTTGACCTATCACAATTCCCTGTGCATTGCAGTGATCCAGAGGCACTGGTTGTGGCCTATAATAATACCATCACCTCTTCCCTGGATTCTACTGTTCCAGTTCAGGTGTGTCCTCCTCTCCTTCTGACCTCGGGACCCTTGGTTTGATGGGGCCTTGAGGGAGTTGTGGCAACTTGGATGCAGGTTAGAATGCTGTTGGCAGAAATCTGGCCTGTATGCCGACCATCTTAGACTGTTAGAACACTATCAATTCTATCAGTCAGAAATCTCTTGTAAGAAGGCAGAGTTCCTGTCCGGGGAAATTTCTGCTGCTCAGAACCGACCAGCTCAGCTGTTCAGAACTGTGGACAGATTGTGCAACCCAACCTGTCTACAGCTCCGTAGAGCATTTTTACAAGTACAGTGTGATGAGCTTGCTCAGCTCTTTGCTGATAAGGTGGCTGACATTAGGTCTGAGATCTGGTTGACACCTTCTATGCGGATTGCTAGTGGTCAGGTTATGGTCACCACACCTTCATTTTCCTGGAGTACCTTTGACCACCCAGAAATCATGGATGTTATGCGGATTGTCCAAGGGTTGCACCCTACCTGCTGTAGTTTAGATCCAGGCTCTACTTCCCTGATTTTGGGATGTGGGGAGTTCATTCTCCTGGTTCTAGCACAGATAGTCTGGTGCTCCCTTGACTTGGGTGAATATCCCTGTTCCTTGAAAGAAGCAGTGGTGTCACCCTTGTTGAAGAAAGCTTCCTTGGACCCAGACTGTCCTGCCAACTACAGGTCTTTCTTGAACCTTCCCTTTGTGGGAAAGGTGATCGAGAAAGTAGTGGCTGGCCAGTTGGAGAACCACTTGACCATCCATAGCATCTACGAACCTCTCCAATCAGGTTTTTGAAAGAGGCATAGCACCGAGACAGTGCTGGTTTGGGTGCTCAATGATCTCCTGATGGCGAGAGACCAGAGAAAATGGTCCATTTTGGTACTATTATATCTGTCATCAGCATTTGACACCATTGACCATGGGGTCCTACTTGAGCACCTGACTTGTATTTGTGGGCTTTCTGGGATTGTTCTCAGATGGTTCATTTCATACCTCACTGGAAGAACTCAGAGGGTGATTTCAGGGGTCTTTTCCTCTGATCCCTTCTCTCTGTCTGGTGGAGTTCCTCAGGGCTCTATATTGTCCCCCATGTTGTTTGCAGTGTATATGCTCCCCCTCGGAGACATTGTGAGATGGTATGAGCTGAGATTTCATTGTTATGCCGATGATACCCAGCTATACCTGTCCTTTGCACCCGACAAGGAAAGAGCTGTCTCTGTGTTTAACAGTTGCCTAAATGAAATCCAGGACTGGATGAGGTCCAGTTGGCTGAAGTTGAAGATGGAGGTGTTGGTTCTGGATCTGGATCACCAGATAGGGGGACCTGGAGCTGGATCCCCATCTAGATTGTCTTTAGGGGATGTCAAGCTACAGGTCTCTGAATGGGTGCGAGACATGGGGGTGATATTAGATGTGGGGCTGACTCTTCAGTCCCCGGTGTCAGTGGTGGTTAAGTCGTCTTTCTACCATTCTAGAAACATCACTAAGATCGAGCATCTTATTCCATCCAACCTTAATCCATGTCTTTGTGACCTCGTGCCTAGACTACTGCAACTCCCTTTACTTTGGGCTTCTGGGGGTTGATATCCACTGCCTGCAGGTGGTACAGGATTCCGCAGCATGGGTGTTGATGGGTACTCCTTGATCTGCTCATGTTACACCAGTGTTGCGGGAACTGCACTGGCTACCAGTTCAGTGGTGGATCACCTTCAAAGTTGGTTTACTGACATTTAAAGCCCTGCATGATATGGGCCCTGATTACCTGAAAGAACTCCTGATCCCTTACCACCCTGTGAGACCACTCCGCTCAGCTGACGAGGGGTTGCTAGAGATTCCAAGGGTGACTTTAAAATCTGCTGGGGACATGCTTTTATGTTTGCAGCCTCTTCCCTTTGGAATTCTCTACCCCATCGGATTAGGGAGTGCACGACTGTGGGGAGTTTTAAACAGGCTTTGAAGTCTTTCCTGTGGGAAAAAGCTTATGGTTGCACTGTCTACTGATTTGATTTTGTTTGGTTTTATGATGTTGATCTTTGCATTTTTATCTTATTATACTGCACCTTGATTTTTGAAACGCGCATAATAAATAAAGGATTATTATTATTATATCTATATCTGTCTATCTAGATATATATAGATACACACATATATACATATATGATGATATGATATATTAAGGAACAGTACATGTTAAAGCTGCTGACAAGCACTGTGTTGCAGCCAAAGACATGGTCAGATATTTTTTGAAATTTCTGTGATATTTCTAGAGAAATCTCTTACTTTATCCAGTTCCACAGTAGTGGTAGCAGAGAGAAACTCTTTAGAAATTTTAAGAAATATCTGGAAATATATGACCATGTCTCTGGCTACTACTGCACGTTCTTTTTTTATTTGCCTTTTTATTAACAGTTATAACTGTCATCACCATTGTATGAATTCTTGAGGCAAAGCCTACTGAGATCACTCCATGGTGCTTTGTTTCAACTGTAGATTATCCTTTCTTTTGTGTTCCTTTTTTTATTCACATACTATAACATACTTCTGCAGAGTGCAATACACTGACATTTCAGCTGTCTTTCTGATATGCAATTTATGCTAGAAATATTGTCAGCATAGTGCTAAACTCACACGTACTATCCAAATGGTGACATATTTCATTTTTACTTTGAAAGTACTATGATCTCAGCTGTTTTTTAATTGTCTCTAGTTGGACAGTTTCAGCTATTTTGAACTGAGCAAATTGCTGAAATATGGATGGTAGCCTGCAGCACAGCTTCAAATTTTTTGCAGTAGCTGCAGTGATGCTGAAAGAAAGGATGCATTCAGTATCGATTGCAATGTTTTATTAGTGGTGTTGGTTTTAAAATACAAAAGGGATGCTTCCCCAGTGTCCATAACAGCATATTTTACCACATTCACCAAATGCTATTTTGGAATAATAAAAATATTTATAATAGTAAAGAAAATAAATAAACGCTTTGAGTTTGTAGAGCTCATCAAAGCTCCTGGGTGTAGCAGAACATCGGAGACAGCATCTAGCTGGAATAATGATTTATTTTCTTCACTCTTGGGGCAAAGAACTTATAAGAGCACAAGAACAAAGCCACAACACCAGAGGCCAGCCACAAGCTCAATGGAGTTTGAACAGATTTTGATTTTTGAAAATCGGATCAGCCCATCAACAGCTGAGAAAAAAGGCACCAACTTCCAACATCCTGGGCAGCCTAATTAAAATGGGGATGATTTATTTTCCCTCTGTTTTACTTTGATGAGCACATTGGACCTTTTGTGTGTGTGTGTGGGGGGGGATAGCAGAACACCACAGAATGCATCTAATTCATCAGAGCTGGTATAAAGATCTATTTTCTTCAGTCTTGCAGCAAATAGCTCATCAGAGTTCCAGGAAGAAAGCTGCAACACCAGAGGCCAGCTGCAAGCTCAACACACCCTGCCACTCCTGATTTGTGGTTGGGGGAGGGGGTGGTTGATATCACTTTTTTCATGTATTTAATTACTCTTGTGGAAGATTGGGGATTGTGGGAGGATATACCACAAGGGCTTCTGCATCAGGACTGGGACTCAGTGGGGGGGCAGTTTCACTTCAGGGCATGATTTTGACAGTAGTGTGGCAGCAGCACAACTGTCACTGTAGCAGTTGTAACAGCTCCCAGGGCTTCTGTGCCTGTGATATTGACACTTCCCTGGTGGATACTGCACTCCTCCCATCAAACCCATGGCAATTGCTCTAAAAATGAGTCCATGATAGATAATGGGACCTTCCTCCTTCTGAACACATGCCTGCAATTTATGAAGGATAATTAATACCTGATGGCTAGTGTCCCATTTCCTCCTCACCAGCAATGGAACACACAACCACAGCAGGTACAGTACTTCTTCCACACAACCTCCCCAGCGGGAACTGCACTTCTTCCACACAACCTCTACCTCCAGTCCCAATGCAAGCAAATTACAATCTTAGTCCATTACTTGCAGATACAGGATAAACCAAGCAAAGCCATTTCAGCAACCACGAGCTCCTGTTATGAAGTTCAGCCAGGCAAAGCCGTTTTGGCAACCACCCACCCTGGCAACAAAAATAACAATTAATGCATGCCACCTGCTGGTGCACCTGCTCAAAAAGTAAAGAAAGAAAAAATGTGGCACTTAATTGCTTGGATGTGTTGCTGTCACCACCACCTGGATAACAGATGAACTAAACTCTAAGGTTAACTATATCGCACAGAGGAATTGCAATAACTGCCACACTGACTTGTGTGCCAAGTGGTACAGTTCTTCAGCGACTGGCATACAGTGGTACCAGCCAACTAATATATAGCAAGCACTGTACCTTCAATGATCAACACTGTTTTTTTTTCTGGACCGGGACACATCTGCACTCTTCAAAGCTGAACCATGAACTGAAGAATCTTAGGTAAGCATGCTATAATGCCATTCAATGAGATTTTCAACTTATGCTGGTAAATCAGCCATTTGTTTTTGAATTTTTGCCCCACATTTTCAACATGGGGTTCTTGGGACCCCACCTCATAAAAACTGTCACTGTCATTTTGTTACTTGGCCAAGAAAGGTGATCTCACAGTCGCTGCATGGAATTGGCTTTCAGGACTGATTCATGAAATGACAGTGCCACTGTTCGTGAGGTGGGGTCCCAAAAAGCCCATGTTGAAAATTTTGTGAAAAAGTTAAAAAAAATGACTGTGTTATGAGCATGCATTGCACAGCTTCTATGCATGCTCCTAACTTCTCCAGTTTTTAATATTTTTTGTCCGCATTTTCAAAGTTGCAATTTTTGCACACCTCCTTCAAAACAGTACAGTTGTTATTTTCCACAACCTGCCCAAAACATGTTTTCCATCTGTGGCACAGAATAGCACGTTTGCTCTGCAAAATCACATTCCAGAACAAGTGAACAAAATAACACTGGCACTCTTCATGCGGAGGGGTCCCAAAAAGGCCATGTTGCACCAGGACATTGAATAATTTCTACGCACATGTGTAACCTTGCTCACTTGGTAGCTCTTCACAGCCCTATCAGCTCTGGCTAGCATGTGTAACAACTTTCATCACTCTATAAAACTCACCATTGATTACTCCAGCACCAGCATAAATGTTCTAGATACCACAGTCAGTATCACTAAAAATGGAAGTATGCAAACTGCTCTTCACAGAAAACCCACTGACAGACACCGCTAGCTGCATATTTCCAGCTTCCACCCAAGGCATAAAAAAAGATCTATAATCTACAGTCAGGCAATTTGATACCATTGAATCTGCTCTGATGAGAGAGCAAGAGACAGACAGCTCCCCTCATTATGGAATTCCCTAATCCAGCCTGGCAACTTCCCAAGACAAATTGACAGAGAATTTGACTGGGCTATACAAATATCACAAAAAATCTGCTGGAATACAGGCACAAAGATCAAACTGATCATGCACTCCTAGTTGTCACTTATAACCCCGTGTTAAAACCACTTCAGCAAATTGTTAATGAACTACAGCCCATGCTGAGAGAAAATAAAATACTGAAGGGCATCTTGCCTGAACCACCTGTCATTGCATATAAGCAGCCTCCCCATCCTCTTGAACATAATAAATCATAACAAACTCCCAGCAGATCAAAATAACCAGAGATCAAGGGGGACAGCACCATGCATCATGGCAAGATGCAAGATCTGTACCCACATGCCTGTATGCACACAGACCACCATCAAGACAAGCCAGAATAGCACAGTAAAAATCAATTGATCCTACATATGTCAATCCAGCAATGTAGTTTACCTAATTCAGTGGAAGAAGTGGACTAATGGATGCAATATTGGGGAAACTAGGCAACCACTGAAAACCAGGATGAACCACCACTAACACACAATAGTAAACCAAGTTAGCAGCACACCAGCTGGACAGCATTTTTCACAGACAGATCATTCCCTCTCTGACATATATGTTCTGATACTAAAAGGCCACTAAAAAAGCACACAGGACAGAAGAACATGGAAATTGAAATACATCAAATAATTTAGATCTAACATTTGTGGACTGAATCGGGGCATTGGGTTTATGACACACTATGCTAAACTATAAATCTTATGTTACTTATTAACCAAGTTTTTTTTTTGTGTTGCTGACTGCCCTGTTTCTAATCACCTGTTTCAAGCTTCCCTCCTGCCTCTCTTACAAATATCTTTACAGCTTCAGTCCTGCCCACCCTTTGATTAGTTCTCACACCTCACTGTGTATACTAATCTAGGCCTTTGTGTTTGTGCTCCTTCACAGCTTCCCTTGCGTTTCTTCACAATTCCTATTTACCTTTTCTGCATACTTTAAACACCTTCTATCTCATGTCTTTCTTATCTGTGTTCCTGTCTGATTACCCCTTCTATTGCCACCCTTTGTTTTTATTACTTTGCAACTTGTACAGACTTTGATCTCAGGACCTCCTTATTCTGTGTTCCTTTCATCATTTCCAAACATCACACTTCCTGCCATTCTACCCTTCCTATTATTTTTTTACATTGCTTCACAGTATATTTAAATTCTACTTATATTGTTCAGTTTAGTTATGCACCTGAAGAGGGGACCTGTGAGGCCCTGCAAGCTTGTGTACTGTACCATCGTTGTACAAGACACTTGCTGGTCCAGTAAAAGGTATCAAACATTCTAGCATCTCCTGTCTTATTATAAGAAGTGAATCATATATTAAAACAGTCAAGGGCTTTTCCTTTCTTTGCACACACTTGATTGCATCAATAAGGTCATTGCAATTTTCATCAATTAATGCAGTTTGCACCTATAGCTCTGTGAACCACTCTTCAAATAGCTTCTTTAGGAACTTATGGAGTTAACATTGCTGGTTTCATCCTGTAAGAACTCTCTCAGGTGATCAAAATAAATTGACTGGTACTTGACTGCTTCAAACCAGGTGTTCCAATGGGTCAAGACAAGAACAGGAGGCAGTATATTTCTTTCCACTCCACCCTCTCCTCCAGGAATGCTATGTACTTCTGCTTACATTTGGGTGACTGTTGAAATGCATATTTTATAAGTGTCACAAGCTTATTCACCTGCTCAAAGTGGTCAATCCATGTGTTGGCCACCAGTGATAAGACATGTGCCCAACAACCCACATGGATTACATGGTCACAGTAAGTTCACATAGTGCACTGTTAAAGCACTTTGCCACATATTGTGCAATATCACTGATGATGGTGACCATGTGATTCATCTTCATACCATATTTTTGCAAGGTCCAAAACATTTTGAGCAACAGAAGAGTGGTTCATCGCTGGCTGCTCTGCTGTGTTAACTATTACAGATGTTCTACCCTCCATAAAAAAAAAAATAATGTTCAGGACACAGCAGGCATCTGTATCAGTTGTTTTGTCACACATTACTGTGAGTGTCTTCCCTTTCACAAGCTGGTAGATCCCCTCCTTCATTTCCCTATTCAGTCAAGGAAGTAGTTTTGTCTTAAAGTGTCTGCCTTTGGAAGAGCTCCAATTTCTTTGATGTACTTCCTCATCCAGTCTGTAAAGCAGGGCTGATCCGTCTTTTCAATTGGTATATTTGCACTATACGAAGCACTCAATGTATCCAATACAATTTCCTCCTGTGCTGCAGCTGCAGAAGTTGTAGTGCTAAAGCTGATGTGCAGGGTCACCTGTCTCATGTTATTCATCTGGCTTTTATTCTTGGCATGTTTTTTACTTTTGCAGTGATCCACCACTGTATCCTTTCTGACATAGTCAACACGGTGATCACAGAAGTGGCTGAACAGCTTCTCACCATCCTCATACATGCCAGTTGACAATCTGCAATGCACGGTCTATTGCAGTGATGCTGAAGATTTTTGCCAATTTGCGTGGTAGTGTGGCCATTGTGACGTGTAATGAGGATGACTCCAACAAAAAAAGAACCACAGCTGAATATATGAAAAACATCTTCTGAACAGTACTACATTAAGGATCAAAATCTCACATCTAATTCCTGCCCATGAATGAGAGTCAGGAGAAGCAGCTACAGAAAACATACTGACCTCAGCAGCTCACAATCTGTGGTAAAATATCAAGAGAAGAATACCAGCATCAGAATCTCTGCTAATTCATGGTCATGGATGAGAGCTGGGAGGAGAAACTACATAAATCACACTGACCTCAGAAGTTCACAGTCCACACTAGAATATCAAAAGAAGAAGATCGGCATCAAAATATATGCCTGCTGGTAATTTCTGGTCACAGTTGAGAGTCTGGAGGAGCAGCTAAAGAAAGCATGCTGGCATCAGCAGCTCTTACAATCCAGACTAGACTATCAAGAACAGAGACTGGCATTAAAATGTATCCCTGCTATTAATTCCTGGTCACTGCTGAGAGTCTGGAGGAACAGCTACAGAAATCATGCTGGCCTCAACAGTTCTCACTATCCAGACTAGAATGTCAGGAGTAGATGATTGACATCAGTATATATCTACTAATAATTCCTGGTCACATTTGAGAGTCTGTAGGAACAGCTACAGAAATGATGCTGGCCTTAACAGCTCTCACAACCCAGACTAGAATATCAAGAGTAGAAGATTGGTATTGAAATATATCCCTGCTAAATAATTCCTAGTCACTGATGTGTCTGGAGGAGCAGCTACAGAAATCTTACTGGCCTCAACAGCTCTCACATTCCAGATTAGAATATCAAGAGTAGAAGATAGGCATCAAAATATATCCCTACTAATAATTCCTGGTCACAGTTGAGAGTCTGGAAGAACAGCTACAGAAATCATACTGTTCTCAGAAGCTCTCTCAATCCAAGCTAGAATATCAAGAGTAGAATATTGGCATCAAAATATCACTATTTATTTCTGGCCATGGTTGAGATTGAGGAGGAGCAGCAACAGAAACCACTATGATCTTAGAAACTTACAACATGACTAAAATACATCAGGATTAAAATCACACAGTCAATTTGTGATCATGTGAGCCATGAAGAGTGAGGAGAACAGCAACTGGAATCAAGGACTGCACCAATGTTTGCCATCAAGACCAAAATACCACATTGAACTACACTGGCAAGAGTCAAGATGAGCAGTTATACATCATATAACACTGAAGAGGATGAGCAGAGGTGCACAACATAAAAGGCAGTAACAAGAATAATATGATGACAGCAGCACTTCATGATATGGAAAATCTTTTGTACCTTCAGACACGTTTGGTCCACCATGTGCATGGGGCAATGGACAAGCTATTAAGCAACATACAGTTACACCAGCATTGGACACCTGGAATTATCAAGATCAAACTCATGTCTTAACAGTGATAAACATAAAATGTAAAGCAACACAATACTAATAGGTCTAGTACAAAATCCCAACATGTAAGTTCCTGACACACAACATCCTGACTTCATTTTCTCGACACTCAACTGCTTGACAAGCGTAAAATCCCAACTTGACACTGCCCAACAATTGAAGTGTGACCACCATGGAGGTGATTGTATTTTAGTTATGGTAGGAAGGGGGGCTCCACCCTCTGCACCCCCCCATAACTAAAATATAATCACCTCCTTGGCACTCATACTGCCATTGCGGGGCAGTTTCTTGTTAGGATTTTATGATTGTTGGGCAGTTCAATGTTGGGAAAAGGGAGTCAGGATGTTACGTGTTGGGAACTTATAAGTCAGGATTTTGTAAGGATACCAATACGAACATATCTATGCATGGACTCAAAAGCCAATATATTAATTCTGTTATTTGAGTTAATGTGTAAATACATTTCATTTTACACAGCAGCTACATGGTCAATGTTTACGTACATAGTAGTTGTGTCATGTAGCATTTATGTGCACTGTAGATACACCACTGCTTCCCTCTCACCAGTCGGCCAGCCCTACTTTCATTTTGAAAAACCTAAACTTAAAGTGTTTACTCCCCATCCGCTATCCTTTCACCTCTCTCCCCAGCCCCTTTGACATAGTCACATAAGTAGCTCAAAAAAATATCAAAGGTGCTAATTTTCTTTCTTTTTTTCAATCCCTCATAACCACAGCATTTTTCTACTTCCAGTCTGCCTGCTGAAATCACTACAAATCCCAGACAGCCAGACAGGTCCTCCTCCATTTACTTCCAAGGACACCCATGCCTCCGTTACCTCCTTGCACTATAAAGGTTGTAGCTCCTAACGTTTCTACTTCATGTCTGTACCTTCTCAACACTGATGGAAATGACTCTTGTCCTCTCCTCCTGGCTCTTACACTTTGCTCAATGCCCTGCTAGCCACCACCTCTGTGTTTGCACCAAAAATTTCAGAAAGCCACTAGCTCATCCAATCACCATCAATGTCTCATGTCAATGGTAGTGTCACAACATGGTATCCATGGCAATGGCCATGCCAATGAGCTCCTCAAAAGCAGAGTAGCATGCTTTCACAAAAGAGATCATGGGACTTTTAAATATAAAAAAATATATATATTAAAACACACACACACACACACACACACTGCCTGACTATTGCAGAAATAAAATACACAATTGGGACCTTGTGGAATAAAGGATTTATTTTCACTCATGCTGTCTGACCTTGGACACATCATTCATGGCTTACACCACTCGTGAGGTGACTCAAGGTCACACAGCAAGGGCTGAATTAAGGCATAAGCAACATAGACACAGGCCTATGGCTCCTGCCTGCCAGGGGGCTCTCAGCAATTCCCAACATCTATTTTCTATATTGTCTTTTCTTTCTGCTTATGCTGCATTTTTTTGTTGTAAAGAACTCAGACACTGAATAATCTGAATAAGGCAGGGGCTGAACTGTGACATGACTCTCATTTCCCAGATTCGGTGTTAAGATCAGTTGATAGCGTCCTGGGGGCCAGGCCAGGCTGCCTTTTAAGGTGTTAACAGGCCCATTTCCTTTGCTTTGTCTCCCACCCCATTTAGAATCCCCACTTAGAATCAAATCTTATTCTTAAATAAAAAGGTTAACAGTGCAATTCGGTGCGATTTATATTTAATCTAACTCCTAAAATTAAGAAATTAGAAGTGCATTTAAATGGTACAATTAAAAATCGTACTTTTTTAAATTCCCTCATCTCACTCATATTGGAATTCTGACCTTGATATAGCTCCATTTTTAGGGTGAGCAAATGAACATATTTCTAGATTCTCTATTTTTGGCTACCTATGGCCCAAACAAATAACATCCCCCTTAAGGAGTGGCTAGCTCCCTCTCCTTAGGTTAAGACACAGACATGGCACACTGGTGAGTCCAAATAAGGATGAAACATGTGTATGTGTCTGCTGTTCTTAGCCTTTGCTGATTGCACTGTGAGGCCTTCTGGTACTATACAATTCTGCTGGGGCACGGCCTAGATGGGAAAGGAGATGGACATCTGACATAAGAGCTCCAAATCAATCTGCATAAAATCAGAACCATCATGCACTATAACTTCAAGAAAAAGAGTGAAATATCTCTTGTAAGGTCTTAGACATGTCTTCTGTAGTGAAATTGTCTAACACCCAGGCAGAAATATCATTTAAACAAACAGGGGACCACTCTAAAAATTTGGGCCTGTATGCTCCTGCCACGAGAGGTAATCCATGTCTTGTATTAGATGACCTGGACCCGAGAGATAAAAAAAAAAAGTACCTTCTAATCCATCCTATGAAGTACTGGAAAAGCTCTTTACTGATCTCAAATACGAGCTTACTATGGAGATACAAGCTGGCTTCACTAACATCTCCTCACAACTCCAGCACCTACAGCAGACTGTAAACTTGGCATCAGAAACAGTAGACCAACATGAAATGAGGTTGCAGGAGTTAGAAACCCGCACCAGTGACCAGGAAGACAGTGTGGCTTGACTCACCTCAGACTTGCAGAAAGTCATGAAATAAATCACTCAGCTGAAGCATGTCATGGACGACCACAAAAATAGGGAGAGAAGGTGCAATCTCCAAATAGTGGGCATGTCAGAAGGTGTGGAGGGAGCCAAATGTGCTCAATACCTTGACAGATGGCTCTGGCAAACCCTGGCGCTCCCCAAAATGGTCTCATTGGAGATTCAGCATGCGCATCGGTCTCCTGGTCCTAAATCAATGGTGGACCAGAGACCGCAACACATAATTGTAAAGTTCATGTGATACCAGGACCAGCAGGCTATATTGGAAGCAGCCAGAAAAAAAGGAATGATCACAGTTAAACAATCCAGAGTGAGCATTTTCCCTGATTTCTCAAGGACCCTACAATCACAAAGGCAGACCTTTTTACTAGTGAAGAAGAAACTCCATGATCTGGACTAGCCATTTGCTTTAGTGTACTCAGCTAAACTGATACTTCATAGGCCGAGGTCTCACCAAAGGGTTTTCTCAGATCCTGAAGCAGCTTTGGTTTCCATCATAGGGTAAAAGAAGAAGACAGATAATCATGAAGCCCAAGCCCAAAAAGAACAAGAATTGTGACTGAATAATAACCTGGAGGTACTGTAATATCTCAGATTTCTTGATCTTAGGGTTTTTTGGGGGGTGATTTATCTCATACCCCCATAACACCTACTATATGTGATCTATAATGGCAGGGCCACTACACCTCCCCCTCCAGCCTTGAGGTCAGATGGGATATGATGGTTCACAGGAGTGGCCTGGTAGAAGTACTTTGGGGTTTAACTCCATTAAAATGCATACAATCAACCCTGACTCAGCACGAGCCTATGAACTGCAGGCCTATGGGGCTAATAAGTTTCAAACATGTTGATCTACAAGGTTATATTAAGTAGGATAAAGTTATGGAAACTTTTATCTGGTTATACTGTTAACTTGTTGAAACTGTTTTGATGCAGGAAATTAGCCTTTTCATGCTAATAGAATGGGAAGATAGTTATGTAGGGGATATTGAAAAGATGTAAGAATTGGGGGATATATTTGATTTAGTAGAAATGCAGGGGGGAAGGTCCGCACAACATTTATCTTACCTGCGGAGGGCAGTAAGCACTGAGGAACACCTTCAGCTTGAATAAACAACACTGCTGTGGCGGGGGGCTTCTGGCTCTGACATATCTTGGATGCACAATTTCAAAGTAAAGCAGTTTTTTGCACATAGAGTAAGTGCTGGAGATTCCAGGGTGGCGAGCATGCCCTCCATGGCCCCTGACACTCCTCAATGGGTTTGATTTGTGGCTGCTTCCTTCCCCTTGAACTGCTGCGATAAGCCCTTTGGGGCCCACCTTTTTCAACCACTGGACAAACACTACTGTGGGAACCTAGACCCTCACTTTATATGCTTTTAAGGGTTGTTGTTAACAGTAAGTAAGTCATATGGAATGTGAATCTCATTTTTAGGGATCAGATCATACAAAGACGGTTGTGCAAATCATATCTTTCATTTATTATTTACAGGTGAATGGATGATCCATCTCCATCCATGAAAGGAAGTGGGAATGAATGGTTGCACTCAAAGGGGACGGGGGGTGCAGCATCCAAAAAGGATGTACATGGTTGTCATGCAGTAAGGGTTATGCTCTGGTTTACTCTGGCAGGAGTCCTCCTTGGAGGACTCTTGGGAAGATACCCTTTCTTTTCTGAGCCCTTTCTGATAGTGAAGATGGGGTAGCCTATGTTTCAGTTGTGGAGTCACAAGGGGGAAGACAAGAAGAGACTAGAAGCTAAGAGAAAGAAGGGGTGAGGGAGAGTTTTTTCTTTAGGGAGGGGAGGGTCTGGAGTGAAGTAACTGTTGGCTCTTTACTCTAAGAGAGGGATCTGCATTTCAAGACACCCTACAAGGGGTTGAGGGAATTGTTACCTTGTGTTGTGGGGAAATTTAAGGGTAGAAGGGAAACCTACTTTCAAAAAGAAGAAAAATTAATCAGCAGAAATGGAATCTGACCGGATCTAAGGTAACATTTAATGAAGGAGTTATGTGGATATGTGTATAGTGTACAACAATTCCATGGGTAGTATAAACTTTGTGATGTGGAATGTCAATTGACTTAAAATTGTGGTGAAGCATAAAAGGGTATGGTCACATGTTAAGAAAATTAAAGGGGATTTCTTTTGCAAGAACTTCATATTACACTACATGAGGTCACTAAGTTGGCAGCCTCTTGGTGGGGCAATCTGATAGTAGCTGCCTTTACCTCTAGGGCAAGAGGGGTGGCACCACGGCTCTGGCCTTCCCTTTGAGTGGACATACATAGTGCCCTAACTGATAAACATGGCAGATACATAATTGTGGATGTAACAGTTAACCAAGTAAAATTCACCCTAGTTTCCCTCTATGGACCAAACTTTGAGTCCCCTGATTTCTTTCACCACCTCTAGGTTGCCCTGGCACCTTTTTCTGGGACCTTGATTTTTGAAGGGGACTTTAATTCATACTGGGACCATATTCTGGACCATTCAGGTACACAACGCAGGTCCCAGACCAGAAGTGTGGGGGCAATGAGGGACATGATAGAGGAGAGGAATCTAACAGAAATATGGAGATATAAGCACCCCCATGAAAAAGAATATTCATTCTACTCCCACTTATACAAAGTCTACACTACAATACACTATATTTTTGGTCCAAAGGTGGCTCCGGGGGATGTGATGAAAGCCAAATATGGCCCTATTTAGATCTCAGACCATGCTCCTCTCATAGTAAATATGCAGAGAAATCAGGATTCTCCCCAACCTAAGCTCTGCAGAATGGATCCCACAATATTAAATGATGATGATGAGTTTGTGGAGTTTATTTCCCCCAAGATCACAGAATTCATTTCTTTAAATGATATGGGTGAAGTGGGTTTTCAGATGGTATGGGATGCCATGAAGGCTTTCATTACAGGGAAGGCAATTTCATATGCCTCTTATACTGGGAAGCAGAACCTCTGGGAAGAGGAACAGTTGGAAAAATAAATTCTGACACTGAAAAGACAGAATATGGCAAATGGAAACCAGCTTTCATTACTTTAAAGGGGAAGCTCAATCAAATGGCATCTAAGAGATTAAAAAAAAGACTTACTAGTCACACACTCTCGTGCCTACTTTGAAGGGGATAAGACTGGCAAATTCCTGGCATGGCAAATTATAAAAAAAGAACTGAGAGAACTATACTAGAAATAGAAAAGTTAGATGGTTTATTAACAGCTGACCAGCATGAGATAAATGAAGAATTTAAGGATTTTTACCAAACCCTTTATACTTCCCATACCACCAAAAACATCTCACCTGAAACTTTTCTGAATACAATAGAACTACCCAAACTGTCTCTCATCCAGATACATCAGCTAGATAGTCCCATCTTGGAGAGAGAACTGTGGGAGGCAGTGTGGGCCATTTGGGGGGGAAGGGCTCTGGGTCCTGAAGGTATCCCATCTGAGTTTTATAAAAAGTTGTGGAGCTCTCTCAGTGGATTAATGCGCAAGATGATATGTGCAGCTCTTGAGAGTGGTGTCCCTTCTGAAATCCCAGCTTCTGGCCATGATTACTGTTCTACTGAAGCAGGGCAAGGATCCCTAAAAATGTGGGTCTTATAGGCCAATATCGCTGCTAAACGCAGATTATAAAATCATGGCTAAGCTGTTGGCCCACTGCCTAGAAGGGATTCTCTCAAAACTGGTACACCCACACCAGGGGGGCTTTGTGGGAGGGGGGACAAGCCAAACATAATTTGTGAAGAGCCATGAACATTATTTGCTACTGGTCAAAAAGCAAAACAGGAAATAATCATGGCCTCTTGGCGCTTGATGCCGAAAAAGCCTTTGATCGGGTGGAGTGGAAATTTATTTTTGAGATTCTTAAAAAATTTCAATTAGGCCCCAAAATCAGATCTTGGATGGGCTGTTTCTACAGAAACCCGATGGATCAAATATTAATAAACAACCCGGTGTCTTCTCCCTTTGCACTTATCCGGGGTACCAGACAGGGTTGTCCCATATCACCCCTTCTATATATTCTAACTATAGAGGTGCTCGCATCAGCAATCTGTGAAAATAAATACCTGGAAGGCTTCAAGTGGCAAGGGGGAGAACCACATTGTCTTATTGTTTGCTGAAAACATTTTTCTGTTTGTTGCTAAACCAGAGAAAGCCCTTCAGGCCCTCACAGATTTTTCTCCATATATTTGGACATAACATTAACTGGAGTAAATGTAAGTGGCTCCCTTTGGGCACAAGGAGGGATCTGGTGGAAATGGGAGGAACACTAGTGCACCCATCCACAGAAATCAAATATTTGGGAGTTAAGCTAAGATAGAAACTATCCAAATTAGTGGGTACAAATTTTAAATCTCTAGTCTAAAAGGTGAAGCAGGAATGTCTAAGATGGCAATTCCACCCCCTTACATTAATTTAAAGAGTTAATCTAGTTAAAATGTGTAATTTACCACAATGCTTATACTTCTTTCAGTCCACCCCTGTTCAAATCCCTTTAAAATATATTTGAGCCTTGAAGGGCACTCTAACCTCCCTTATATGGCAGGGCAAATGCCCTAGAATTAAAAAAACAGCACTATGGCTCCCAACGAGACAGGAGGGCTTGGGGCTACCCAACATACATTTGTACTATTTAGCAGCCTAGTTAGCATTTGTAGAAGATTTAATTTCCAACAATAGAAAGAAAAAGCTTGGACCCAGATGGAAGAGGGGTTAGGAGATTGTTATCACTCACTTCTGGCACCTAGCCTACTACACCAAAGCACTTTAGAGATTAAAAACCCCTTCATGAGGAATCTAGTCAAGACATGGGCCAGAGCTCATAAAACTATAGGATTATCAGGCTGGTTGTCCACAGACATTTCCATGGGGGCTATAATGCAGCAGTGGGGACTGGATTCGATAGAGGATAGGAAGACCCTAAAGGACTGATCCAGAGAGGGAATCCTCAACCTCTCTCATCTATTTGAAGGTGAAGATTTTACGTCTTTCCTGATGCTGAGAAAGAAATATGGCCTGGAGGTCTCGAACTTCTTTACATATTGTAAGATAAGATCCAAGCTAATAGAGAGAGGACCCCTGACCATCCCTAAGCGCACTCCCCTTGAGGACATTTTTTCATCTACTGCACTGTATAAAATAGGTAGACCCTTAGTAGATGCTACAAAGTGATGCACTACCAGACTTCCTGGCTAGGCCGAAACAAAAGTGAGGTGCAGAACTATTACCCAAAAGCTTGACAAGGGGAGGTTGGGAGGGGCTACTACAGTGTAGCCTAAAATGCTCAGTTAACACTAGTCTGAGAGCTATCCAACTTAACTATCTATACAGGGTATATTTCACCCCTGAGGTAGCCCATAGAATCAATCCCTCAACTCCAAACATTTGTCTTAAATGTAAAGCTCTTCCTGGTACCTTTTACCATATGGTATGGGACTGCCCCCGAGTGCGACCATTTTGGGTGGAGGTTAATTGGATTTTATCACAAACCCTCTCTATTCCATCAGATCTAGACCAAATAGAAATTTTGCTGGGCCTCCCAAGGGGACCTACTTGAAGGAAGAAAGGAAGTGACAACCTATTAACACTGGGGTATGTAATTGATAAAAAAAAGTCCTAGACATGCACTGGAGATTAACTTCTATTCCCAATATTGCCCAGTGGGCCCAGGCTCTCATCCAGTGTACGCAACTGGAACATACGCAGTATGCAGTCATATGGCAATTAGACAAATATTCATCCATTTGGGAATCTCTAGAGTTAGCTATACAGAACAAGACATTTCCATCTTATTAAAACTCTGTCCAAAGAGTTACCTTCAGTTTCCATTGATGAAGACATGGGTAATACAATATGTTCCAAATATGAATACTAGTTTTTTGTATTCTATGTGGTTAATAAGTTTTATTGATTTGACTTATTAAGATGATGCAAACATTAAAACAGTCGGATACATTTTAAAGCTCTTACAGACTGTTACATATGTCTGTAGAAGCAGAGAACGGAACATGCTGGCCAAATAGTAACGAACTGAATATACTAGCCAGATAAGCAGTAGGATAATACCCTGTGCCTGGATGTACAACACCTATCCATCTGGAGATTAACTTTGAAAGTATTAGCAGTTGGTGCATTGCATTATGGCTAACTCAAACAAACATATCTTACCTGGCCCCATCTTGCTAGTTTCTGCAGTGCTTGACAAAGCATCAGAAATTATGAGAGGTTCAGGGCTACTGTCCTCTACTTTAAGCCTACAAAATACAAGAGATCACACACATAAAGCAAACAGGTCTTCATTGTCAGCGAAGATACTATCTTTTACTGATATTATACCATGTCATCCGTAGAGCAGGGTCCCCTATAACTCAGTAACAAACTCTCCAGCACTTGCCCCTAAATGTACCATGAGAGGAGACCATTGTAGTAGCATAGTTGTGTCTATTCAGCTGATTCCCTCCCTAGGTTTCAAAAACAGAGGAAGGGAGTCCAGAGGGCAGTATATTTAAAGAGGGTATTGGTCACAGTATGTGGTATTCTGGCCCAGTTGGCAACTTGAGCCATGGAGGTAAGTACTTCCCCCAGGGAGGGTATTATCTGGGACCACCATTTACACAGTAGGAGTCTTTTAACCTGCATACTGAGTGTCAGAAGTAATTTCAACTCGGAGTGACGAAGGTGAGGGTCCGGGGTCCAGAGTCCTATTAACAGCAACTCAGGAGACTGAGGCACAGGCCTCCTAAGTATTTTGGACCCCATTTCACAGGTAGCCTGCCATAGGGGCTGGAGCAGCCTGCAGGACCAAAATATATGGAACTGGTCACCAGAGAGTTCCTGACACCTCCAACACAGGTCAGACTGAGCCAGCTTTGCCTTGGCAAGGACTGCAGTAGTCCTTTACCAGGAGTGAATTATCTTGTTCTGTATTAATTGACTACTGGTGTCAGGATATGCCCCGTGAGCTAGCTTTAGGCAAGACTTCCACTCCAGGTTTGTAATAAGGGCATGCAGTGCTTTCTTCCATTTATGCTTGGATTCCTCTGCTTGAGACAGGATGGTGCTCCGAATGGCCACATATACCTGGCTTGACTGTCCTCTTTCTAGGGCCAGCCATGACTCTACCTGGGAGATTTTTTGCTCTTGATGCTGCTTATGCCTGTACATAAGGATGACACTTCTTATTTGAAGGAATCACCAGAAGTCTTTGGGAGAGATCCCATAAGAGCTTCGCAGGCCCTCAAAGGAATTAAGGGTATCTATACCAGGAATGAGCATATCTCAAAGCAATGAGATACCACCATGTTCCCATGAGGGCCATGCAATTGGTTGTTTATTGATGATAATCTCATTATTGCCCCATAGTGGGGTAAGTCTTAGGGTAGATGGGGAGGTGCTCAACTTCTTATGCACCTTGGCCCAATATTCCAGAGAGGGACCTATAGTAGGATGAGAGCGAGTGCCCTTAGGGGGATGGTTAAATAACAATAGTACCAAGTGAGTATGCTGACATACCTCTCTCTCTCCATATCCAGCCACTGGGGAGCATTGTGTTCAGGGAAAATGAACCATTTTAACGTCTGAGCCAGCTGAAAGGCCCATTTATACCCCTCTAACCATGGAAGACCCCAGCCCCCTTCTGAGCAATGAGCTCTGACCTTATTTCTGCTGTACCTAGGTTTCTTACCCTCCCACAAAAAGGATCCCAGCAGGGAGTCTAACTTAGTAAACCAATAATGAGGAGTTTTCAAAGGAATGTGGGAAAGAAGATACATAATTTTTGGCGCTGTGACCATTTTAATTGTGAATATTTTACCTACAAGTGACAGTCGAAGAGATTTCCATCTGTCCAGTTCTGTATGAATGGACGCAAAAAGTGGTTTCATATTCAGGTCCCAGATTTTACGCAAATTAGGAGAGATAGTAATGCCCAAGTAGGTAATCCCCTCCGGGGACCATCGGAGCCCATGCTGAGTAACCATTTCAGAGGTACACTTAGAGTTTAAAGGTAGGACCTCCATCTTGGCCTGGTTAATCTTGAGCCCTGAAAATGTAGAGAAATCTGACAAGGTGGACAGTAGGGGAGGGAGGGAGGTGACGATATTGGCTATAGGGAGAAACAGGTCATCTGCATACATAAGAGTAGGGTATGCCCTTGTTCCCACCTGGACCACGGAAATTAGAGGATTTTGCCTAATAGCAGCTGCCAGGGGTTCTACTGCCAAACAAAAAGTAGTGGGGAAAGTGGGCAGCCCTGAAGGGTACCCCTACCCAGTATGAATGGGGGAGACAGCATCGTATTGGTGAGTATCTGTGCAGCTGGTGATGAATATATTGCTCCAATCCAGGCCCGAAACCCCGCCCCCAAGCCCATAGTGCAAAGTATTTGTTGGACATAGTCCCACTCCAGGGAATCAAAGGCCTTTTCAAAATCTATTGCAATGGTGGAAATTGATTCCTTCTGTAAAATATCTTACTACAAGTTAAATCGAGTGAAGACGAAGATCCTTCCCTTAAATAACAAAGTTACGAAGTCGGATTTGATGTCGTTTGGCCTTTGTTGGGAGGCAAAGTCACTTATGTACCTAGGAATAAATATCTGTACAGAATTGAACTCCATGATCAAGAATAACCTGGGTAGTCTAGTTAGAACAATAATGGGGGATATGGATAGGTGGCGACTGCTCTCTTTTTCACTTTGGGGAAGGCTGAGTATTATTAAAACGAACATATTGCCAAGATTATTATATCCCTTGGGTGTGATGGGTGTATATCTCTTGAAAGGGTGGTTTTCCAATTTACAGAGGGCATTTAACCTATTTATATGGAACGGGAAAAGGGTTCGTAGATCTTACATTAAATTGGCAGCCCCGAAGCTAAAGGGAGGATTAGCCGCTCCCTCCCTTTTCCTATATTACACTGCATAGCATGTAAGCAAGCTGGGTTATTGGAGTGGAGGGAACAGTCAGTTGACTTACTTACCTTTGTGGGTAGACATAGAGCAACATTTGGCGAAGAGGGTGAATTGCTCGCTGCGGGCCCTGCTATATGTTTCCCCTTCGGCTATCCCTAAGCCCTTGAAAAGCAACCCTATGGGATGGTCATTAAAGGCCTTTCACCAGCTACAAAAGTACCTTACAGTAAAATGGTACCATTCGGTCGACCAACCCATTTTTGGTAACCCACATATTAAGGTTGGGGGTGAGACATTGTCCACTACATTTTGGCCCCAGGTAAGTCACCTTAGGGTCTCGGACCTTTGGGTGAATGGGAGACCTCTGCCCTTTGATCAGCTGATGAGATTTTTAGGAGTTACGCATCAGGATTTATTTAAGTGGTTACAAGTCAGCAAGGCCCTAGCCTCTTTCTTTTCTCGGGTAGCACCCGTCGACCACGGGGAAAGAGATCTTAATACACTTTTATGTATAGCTTCTCAGCCGTGCCCAGTCTCCAAGATATACAAAACACTCCAGGAGTGGGACTTCAGACTTCCGTCAGGGGTGTGTTTTTCTGGCGAGGGAGTTGGGAATACCTGAGGTACCCAGTCTTTTGGAAGAAGCTTTGTTTACAAATGTATAAATACGTAAAGCAAGATAGGCTGAGAATGGTACATTTTAATATAATGCATAATATGTACCTAACTCCAGCCCAGTTACGTAAATATGGGGCAAAGGGTACGCCCCTCTGTGGCAAATGCAGGAAGGACGATGGTACCTTGTACCATATGGTCTGGTTATGCCCCTCTATGCAGGCCTTTTGGTGGTCCATTAATAACCTATTAGACCCTATCCTTGGCTTAAAAACCATGTTCACCCCTGAGGTATGTCTGATGAGTCTTTTCCCAGTAGGTATCTCTAAGATCAAAAAGGCCCAAATGTCGCTCGTATCAGCCGTTGCTAAATTGATCATTTTGAGGCATTGGGCTAGTGATAAATCCCCCTCCTTGATGGAGTGGTACAGAGAGTGCATTCTGCCACTGCAGCTAGAAAGGCATATTGCTTGTATGCGAGGTAGACTGAAAATATATACGTCACTTTGTAGTTCATTAGAAACGCTCCTAATGGCGTGGAAACCTGACGATCAGACTACCTCAGGGAAGACAAATTAGGGTCTGTTTATGTGTGTAGCCTTTGTAGGGGGGAGGAGGGTTTGTTGTGAATTAAATGTGCGAGTTAAAATTTAGCTGTGAAATGTTACAATAATTCGTACCTTTAACTCTGCCTACTAGGTTATGTTCTTGATGAGACTTTGGTGAAAACAATAAAGATGCTTTAATAACAAAAAAATAATCTATTGCAATGGCAGCAGCGGGGGAAAGATACATTTTTGGGCCTTATGGATTAAATTTACCAACAATCTAACATGGTCCACGCTAAAGCGGCCCTTAACAAAGTCTACTTGGGATGGGTGGATCAAACTGGGAAGGAGAGGATTAAGTCTATTTGCTAGTATCTTAGCTAGCACCTTGCTATTAGCTTTCAATAGTGAAATAGGGTGGTAGCTGGATGCTTTAAGAGGGTCTTTACCTTTTTTTGGTAGGATAGTAATAGTTGCCTCCCTAAGGGATGAAGGGAGAGACCCTGTTTGCAATGACTCAGTAAATACTTGTTGCAGTACCGGAGAGATTACGGGATGCAACAGCTGCCACACTTCAATAGAGAAACCATCCCCTCCTGGGGCCTTTCTATTTTTAAGGGAGAGGATGGTGTCTGCCACCTCCTGGGTTGAGATCGGGGCATCTAGGGCATTAGCATGGGCTTCTGAGATTTTTAGGAAATATAGGGACTCTAGAAAGAGGTGGACCTTTGGGGGTCTGGGGCTCTGGAGGATTTATATAATGAGGAGTAAAAATTCATCATTATTTGATTAATACCTTGCGCTGAGGTCTGGGTCCTACCCCCTGCATCCTCTAAAGCTGCTATATGCCTTTTGTCTTGCTGCTTTTTGAGACGGTATGCCAGTAGCTTACCCCCCTTTTCTCCCCCTTCCTAATATTTATGCTTGAGTCTAATGATCAAAATCTCTGCCTTTCTAGAGACCAGCTCATTCACTTGATTATTCAGAGAGGTGACCTTGTGACCTGCCTCTGACCTAAGGGAAGGGATGCGAAGGGCCTTAAAAGCAAGATCCGCTTATTGGAGTTGTCATTCAAGCCTCCTCAAATGTTGTTCCCTCCTCTTTCGACGCCAGCTCGCATACCCCATTATCGCCCCTCTTAGAGTAGCTTTGAATGCCTCCCATGTGGTACCTGCAGAGGTATCTGCTATGAGGTTATGCCGAAAAGATTTCATTGCTTCCTTTTGAAGCCAAGAGAGAAAGTCTGGGTCACGGAGTAGCAATGGGTCCAGACTGCAAGCTCTGGAGACTTAAGGAGAGGGGGGAGCCCCATGTGAAGGCAAGATGCACAGGGGCATGATCCTAGATAACTAAGGGATGAATAAGGGTATTAATTCATTGCCTCCACAGGCTCACTCTAAGATTACACCACTTGCCTCCTGAATCTCCTGTATACTTCTAACAGTGAATCCTGGGCCTTTCTAAGCAAAATCAAGCCATAGTCAACATGTCACAAACAAATGCTAATAGCTCAATAACTGTACATGCTAGACACAAAGTATGAGTGGCAGAGTTATTCAGCACAAAATTGCCTTTCCAATGGTGGCATGCATGTAATAATCAGTAACTTTGTTTTTTTTTTCTATGCTGGTCGAAAGAGCAAACTAAATATTTTTTCACTAAAAAAGGGCAACATAAGCCATTTTTTGTTGGAAAATATGTAAAATATCAACACCAAATTAAGCATACAGACATTAGATGGTGTTTTAATATTATGTTTGTTAAAAAAATATATATTTTTACTATAAAACATAATTTTTCCCCATTTTAGTCAAGGTGCTTTGGTGAGATTTGGGGTATGAATCTCAACCACACACACCATGTCATAAACAAATGCGTATAACTCCAAAAGGATACATGATACACACAAAGTATCAGCATGAAAGTTGATGAGCACAAAAATGCCTTTCCAATGGTGCTATGCAACCAGTTGTAATCAATACGGTTTTTATTTTATACCTGCTGAAGTGCCAAAAAAGTGAATTTTATTCAAGCTACTTAGTTGAATCTTGATGGAAAACATGTCAGCCATACACACCATACCATAAACAAATGTGAATAACTCCTAAAGTATACATGATATACACAAAATATCAGTGGCAAAGTTGTTCAGCACAAAATTACTTTCCCAATGGTGGTATGCAAATAATAATATGTAATTTTGTTTTTTTTTTATTAAGCTGGTTGAAACAGCAAAAAAAAAATATTTTTTTCACTAAAACAGGCAACATAAGCCATACACACCATACCATAAACAAATGCAAATAACTCCTAAAGAATACATGACATGCACAAAATATTAGAGACAAAGTTGTCCAGCATAAAATTACCTTTCCCAATGGTGCTATGCAGTCAAATATATATTATATTCTGTTACACTATATATTAAAATATATAAGTGACTTCTCCAGACGTTGCAAGGGCACATTGGGAGTCAGTAGCCGACTTCTGCAGATGTCCTCAGGACACACCAGTGTATTTTACTGACGACTACAGGCATCTGCTAGGAGACAATGAGTTAACAGTGTTAGTAGTAATAGTAGGACAGGTGAGCCAGAAGTCTATTCTACTAAGAGAACTATGTACAGGGGAATGAAAGGTGTAGTCCCACTGGGAGGGGTTAAATATTCTCCAGATGTCCATAAGGGCCATCTCGTGTTGTAATTGAGCAACTGCCATTACAGCCCTGGAGTGAGGCTCAGTAATGGAAGGGGATTTATCCAGGAAAGGGTCCAGAGTAAGATTAAAATCACCCCCTAATAAAATGGGGCTGTCTTCCGGAGCTATGGACCAGGGCCAACTTGTGAAAGAAGGAGGGCAAGTCCTCATTCGGAGTGTATGCGTTACCCAGGATCAGAAGACACTCCCCAGTATCCATGAGTACCACCACCCATCTACCCTCAGGTCTCTCACTTGTCTCTGCAATTTCCATTGTAGTTGCTTGTAAAGCAGAATCGCCACCTCTCTCTTTCTAGAGGAGGCCGAGGCATGTATGACCTAACCTACGCACTCCCTCTTCAGTCTCTCAGGATCCCCCCCTGATAAGTTTGGTCTCCTGCAGGAAGGCAACCCTCACTCCCAGTCTCTTAAGGTGGCCCAAAACTTGCTTCCTCTTGTTTGGGGTGTTAAGCTCCCTGATGTTCCATGTCAGACAAGTGATATCACCTGTTAGCAATAGGCAGCAAATATTTAATTAAGAGATATATCAAGAACAACCAGCAGATAGGGAGTGAGGGCAGCCCAACCAGAAGAGGAAAATTTCTATAGAACACCACCAGATATGGAGAGAGTGGGTAAAGCCCATATACCCTGTCCCTACCAGATGACCTCATACTAACAAATAACGAAACATCTGTGTGTGTCTCTTGTGAAACAAACATACATAAACACATTAGCAAACTATATACATTGTGCACAGTGTACCATGCAATTTGGGGATATAGAGGCGTTTCTTTGGCTGCAGAGCCCTGCTGTAGGCCAGCCCCTATTCCCAGGGCATTATCAAGTGGTATCCATCCTTCCTTAGCACTATGGTGAGTGCAGAGGGGAGGTTCCCCCTGAGAGAATCGAGCAACCCAATAAGAAGGTTGGACTACGTGACTCATTGCAACCCCAGAGGGTTGAGAGAGCTGCTTCAGTGGTGTAGCTCAGAAGCTGGGTTAGTTAAAGTGGGACTACACAACGCTCCTAATGAGGTGGGAGTTTGCAAGAAAGAAAGTAGGGGAGAACTGCCCACTATTTCGGCGAGCCTAGGGTTATTGCTGATGGATGCCAATGTGTTCTTACAACAAAATTCTTGGTGAGGTCAGGCTCATCACACCTATGAAGAGTGTACTGTAAGCCACCCAATGCGGGGGCTGGGAGACCTCCCCTTGGTAGAAAATAATAAAAAAAACATACCAGAGGGGGACAGGCCTGTGCCATTCACCACTTAGGGCCTCATGTAAAACACATCCTGGCTACCCATTCAGCACAACAGTTTATGTATGCCGACAAATACTTTCATATTATATGACTCAGCTTCCCAGTGGATCTCACCCCTTCCAGACACACAAGTAAGTGAGGTAGAATCCACAAAAGTTCTGCTGTTTAATCAGATGGTACAAAAAAGGCCTTCTTTGCCATCTAGACATGCTTGGACCTTTGATCAGGACATCCACTGAGAGCTTGTTGGTAGGTCTCGTTGAACCCTTCCCAGTGTAGGAGTGAGAGATCTTTTCTGCCATAAGGCAGTGCAATTCGGGGGTCAAGGTTGGGGTGAAGAGGGGCTCGACAGTTCCCTTACGCAGTTAACACAGAGAAGGGGTAGCAGACAGGTCAGCCAAGGAGATTGTCCACTGACGATCAGTTCAGACACACCAAACTCACCCCATACCTACAACTCTCTGGGGATTAAAAGAACAGCAATAGAAAGAAAATAGAAGGATGGCTACTTATCTGACCACACCGGTGGGTTTTCTCTGATCGATTGCCCTGAAGATGTAGTGCACTCAGGACAGTCCACACTGAAGATGAGATCTCTGCTGGTAGAGGAGGCTTCCCTGGTAGCCTTTGGTGGACGCTGCCCTCTGCTATCTATAGCTCCGTTCTGTGGCTGGTGAGGAGTTGCTGACAGGGACAGGTAGCTGGGCTGCAACATAAGAGTAGGCCTGCCTTCTACGGTCGAATCCATGATCCCTGGGTGTTGATCCAGAGAGCTGGGGTGTATAGCTTCATCTATATTAGTGGTGTGGTAGGTCTGTAATGGATCTGGAGCTACAGTGTCCATGCTTGTGGCCTCCTCTTTGTCGTCTTACCCTCTCTCCGAAGGATGCTCCCAGCGGCCGTGTTTCTTTGAGGATTGCCTTTTTTGGCATGCTTTTAGAGGGAGTTCCCAGTGTTGCTCCCTGAGGTCTTGCCAAACTGCAGGCCTGCTCACTGATGGAGAGGAGTGGCAATCCAACCCACGGTAGCAGTATTTGCTGAAGGGGCTCCCGGGGTAGTGGTGGTGAATTCTTGTGGCCAGTTGCACCATAAAAAAATCCATGACTGCATCAAGAGATTCAGAACTGTTCAGGACCCCATTATGTATAACTCGCATCATGGCTGGGTAACACAAGGAGAAGGACAGTCCAATACTGTGCATTGTATGCCTTGCCTCAGAGTATGCTCAGCGTTTGTCTCACAGATCCTTAGAGACGTCCTGAAAGATGTGGATCCTATTCGATCCCCAAACTACATGCTGTAACTCATGAGCTCTAGCTGGGATCTTCTCTTTGTCCCTAAAATCAATAAATCAGGCTATGATAGGTTGTGGTCTGTCCTGGGCCTGAGACATGGGGGCTAATGTACGGTGTGCACCTTCCACCTGGAGCAGTATCAATGGGTCCAACTGCAGCATTTCAGCAATGGCTAATTGTAGAAATCCCTCGGTATCTTTGCCTTCTACATACTCGAGAAGCCCAGGAATCAAAGATTATTACGTCGACTTCAATTCTCGAGGTCATCCATCTTACTGCGCAGCATCTGTATGGTCTGTTGTTGATCTCTTAATTCTGCCCTTAAGTCCTGAACATGTCCCTCCATTGCCGAGACCAGCTGTTTGGTATGCAGCATCCTGGCTTCTAAATTTTGAACCACTTGGGTATTTTGATTAGTTGCCAAAGTGACTTGTGCCATCTGGGCCATAAGTTGGCCGAACATCGCCTCAACTGACGGTTGCTCCCAGGTTTGTGGCAAGCGGCCTTTAACAATTTTTTCAGGCCTACATCGTCCAGGAGGCTCTTCAGTAAAATAACAATTTCCAAACAGCAAATTAAGGCTTTTTGTATCAATGAAGCTAAATTAGTGTAGCTTGAGTATTACCTCACAATTTACAGTAGAGTGAGGATATAATACCAGCTGGTAGAAAAAGGATTTTAAATGATATTTCCCTCTTGGTTGTGAAGCTGATCTTTAAGCTGCCATCCTATTTAGGGCCCCTAGTGGCAGTCCATTTTTAGTATTCTAGATCATGAATATGAGCTGCATAAAGTTAATATGACGATGACTGCCACAATGTACATAATGTATTTCACAATTGTCTGCAAAGATTATATAATATACGTTATACAGTATGTATGTATGATTTTTCTCTCTGCTGATTTTAATCAAATAAAGTTTACAAAAATCAAATAAAGTTTACAAAAAAAAAACACATGCAATTCTGCTTAAAGTTGAGCCAGTCCAAATTCTCTCATGGGGATTTGTATATGTTTCCCATGATGCTTTGCATTACTGAGGTATATGCAATTGTGTTTTCTTTAAAATGTGGTTGTATGGCCAATATCCTCCGAGATAACCCATACCTCAGGGCATTTGATCTGGGGTTCTTTAGTAGTTATACTTCCAGATTCCCATCAGTAAGTATTTGCATTTACTAATCCTGGCTTAGTTATCAATACTAGATATAACTGATCCCGGGAATGATTTCTTCCAACAATCACTCACTTTGCAATAGTGGGCCAGATATTCAGAAATGTGCCAATGGCTGGCACAAGTCCGGTGCAGCACAAATCCAATGCGCCATGTTGCAATGAGTTCCATATTCAAAGGCTGCACATGGCGAAAAGTGCCAGCACATCACGGCTGAATATGGTAGGGATGCGCCATGGCACAACCAGACATGTGCCACAGTGCAACCAAACATGCGCCATGGCACACAAAGATAAGCCCCATGCAATGGTGGAAGCACAGCAGCAGAGTAAAAGTGTGGGACACGGCAGAGGAATACACCCAGGGACAATGCCAGGGATGCACAGTGGTAGGCCACAGGTGGCCACCACCAGCAGGTCACACAGGCAACCAGACACCCCCAGCCTGGAACACAACAGTGGAACAGAAAGCATGTAACAGGTGGTACCAATGACCAAAGGAGGGCCACCAATGGAGTCCCCTCCAACCACATGGTGTGCACCCACCCTCCCAGACCCCAGCAAGCCACACCAAGGACCATTCTGCCAAGCTCACACATGCCACACAGCCCAGACAGCTGCCCCTTTGGCCACCCCAAGGCACAGCCACCGACCAAGGGACAGGACACCACTATGCACGACCCACACACCGACACATGCACACCACACAGACGCATACATGCCACTGCAGAATGGCTCCTCACACCAGCTGCAAAGCAAACACTGACACAGGCAGGTAAGTCAAAATTTCTGTATTGTACAAAACTATATACAAGTGCAAGGGGTGGGAATGGGTAGGAAAGTGAGGCAAGGGGACAGGGAACAAGGACTGTACAGTGGGAAGGGGGACAGAAGGGGAATGGACAGCAGGGAAAAGGCTGGTGCTGAACTAAGGGCAGACATGCCCTGTGGCCTGGTGCCTCTGTCAACACCAGTCCATCGGGATAAGCTGGTGCACATGCAGGACTACCTCCATTGTTGTTGATGTAATTAGAATTAGCTGCTGCAGCAGTCCGCAGTACAGAGGCAGCCTCGACCTCCACTGGATACCTTTGACAAAGGACAGGAGAGGTGATCAGTGCAAGGTCACATGGTACCATGCCCACACACTGTGCACAATGGGCAGTGGGAACACACACCACTGGAGTGGTGCCCCAGCCACCCACAGGGGGTGGGCCAATGCCTGCCAGCAACTCAGCATGCAATGGCAGTGCACAGAGGTGGGCACTGCTGCCCAATGGCCACCCGACTGTGCAGCGACCGTCAGGTGGCACAGGGTACCAGCAGCACCACTGCAACATAAGTGGCAGCCAGGTGCACACCCACCCTACCAACAGCTGGTACACATGTGCAATGGCCACCCACAGTGGTATGCACCACGCACAGTGTGCAACACACAGCTGCCATGGCACATGGCACAGGTGGCCATGGCTGCACCCACTCCCCCACTGACCATCCGGTAATGTGCACAGGAATGCAACAGTGCCTACCTGCCCACTGAGACCCCACTGGTGCCTGTCCTACTGCTGCACCACCACTGCCGGGTCCTGCTGTGGCCTGCTGGGCTGGCCCAGGTGCTCCTGCCACTTGAGCTCACTGTCAGTGTTCAGGTCCTGGGAATGGAACATAGACAGGTACACATCAGAGTACACCCACAGCATGTGCCCACCAACTCCACCCCTGTGCACCGTGTGTGCCCCTGCCCAACTTGTCCCACAAGGCTGTAGTACAATGCAAGCTGTAGCTGACAATGCCATGCTGCAATGCACATGATGACAGTGTACTCCTCTGCAGGGTATGCCAGGCAGCCAAGCCATCACTATAGTACAGCATTAGGGCACACATGCAGCATGGGAAGACTTACTTGGCCATGGCACAGCCCCGCTGTGGACGTGTGCCTGCAGCTGTCTCAGGCACTCTGGGTCCCTCCACCTGAGGTCCCCATACCGGTGCAGGCATTGCTCGCTGGTTCTGGCCACCCCAGTGCTCTGCACCAGGCTGGCAGTGATGCCTGCCAGACCTCCATCCAGGGCTGTTGCATGGGCACCTGCCCAAACAGCCCTGGTGTTTGTGGCTGCACACAGGCCACCAGATTAACCAGTTCAATGTCTGACCAATTACGGGCCCGATGAACTCCCCACTGTGCCATTACAATGTCAGAGATATGCGGAGACAAAATGGAAGCCAGAGGTGCATGTGTGCATGAGTGCGGGATGCATGCCTTGCGGAGGCATGCGCTGTGTTTGCCAATCGTGCAATGCCGGAGATGCATGACATGAGCGTGGCCCGACAGGAACATGGTGGTGGAGTCCCAAGGGGTCAGAGGGTCACAGTAGGGGTCAGAGGGTCACAGTAAGGGTCAAGGGTCGACTGGCACACTGTGCACCAGTGCACAATAGAAGCCATGGCGCACTGTGCACCATGGTCCCTATTGCGCAGTAGGTGCACAGTGCACAATAGGCAGTAGCACACTGCCTGATGCATGCGCACTGTAGTCCTGCACACTGCGCATGCCTGGTCATTGCACCATGACTTGCTCCGGAGCAATTCCATTGCTCACGGAGCAAGTATATGATATTCAGCCACCACATGCAAATGGGGTCATTAGCCAATGAATGGTGCACTAGTGACATTAGCATATCATTACCATTACACCAATGCTCATTTGCATGCATTGCATCATAAAAGTGCCTCAAACCAGCACAGGCCATGGACCTGTATTGCAACCATCTGAGGTAAGTTGTGCTTGCTGCTGAGCACAGCCAGCACAGCAGGGTGGATGGGGAAGGCTGCTGCTGACACTGACACACATTTTCATGTCCACAGGTAGCACTATGTCGGAACATGAAGAGAGTGAGAAGCAAGACCCTGCTCACAAACGCAGGCCCAACTTTACCAAGGCAAAGGCAGATGCCCTGTTTGAGGCCTATTTCGATAGGGAGTCACTGCTGAGTGGTGCCAAAGGCACACCACAGACCAAGGCCGTGGCCTGAGAGGAGGTGGCGATGTGTGTCAACCAGCAGGGCAGACATCAGCAGTCCATGTAGGAGTGCCAGAAGAAGGGGGCACTGATAAACACCACATCAAGGAGAAGGTGGTGGCTATACATGCAGCTCAGACAGCCACTGTAGGGGGGAGAGCTGCTGTGCCACAGCACAGAGCGCAGAAGGAGTTGATGGCAGCCACCATGCACCGCAGCACTGTGGAGGGTGTGCCGGGTGGTAGTGTTCAGATGGGTGGAAGCCCATCACTGCATGGTATGTATGATGGGCATGTACTGCAAGCAGTGGCCAGGGGGAATGGGGGCCTTGCATCACTAACACATCTGTTTTCTCTTTCAGCACCAGCACGCCTTCATGCAGTGGATGGAGCACCAGCAGCAGCCGTGGAGGCAGGCTCAGCCCTGGACGACCAGCCGTCATCCTCCACGGGCATCCGGGGGCCTGATTGGCTGCAGCACACCACCACTGTCAGGCAATACCAGCCCACAATTTCTGTATCGGTGTAATTCTCGAAGGTGGTGTGAGCAAGGTACCACCTGTTCTAAGCATACCAGCGATGGGCTCTTCCATGGCCATGTCATTGTTCCTCCTGCCTCCTCACACCCCTCATTATGGCCTCCATTAGAAAGTGTGCACTGGCCATGGCCCCTGATGACCTGACTCCCCCTGGGTGGTTGGCTGCTGTGGGCTGTATGCCACCCTGGTGCAGTGCATGGCACTTCGCCTGCCTCTCCCTCTCACTCTGTCTCAGCCCCTGGCTCACTCTCCACTGCCACCTCTGTCCCATGCTCCTGTGGCTGCCTGTGCCAGTCACTCTGTCCCTCACAGGCTCTGTCTCCCTTGCTCTGTCTGTTTCTGTCCCTCCACCTTCTCTTTCCACTCTCTATCGCCCCTGACGCAAGTGCTGTCTGTGTGCTTGTGCCTGTATTTATGGGCTCAAACCTGCTCGGTGCATCCAAGAGTTGCTCTGCACTTGCGCCATGGTTCCACAGTTGAATATCACACTGCACCACATATTCATGGGTATGACTCTGCTCTTGCGCATGCATTCATTATAGTTGTGCATTGGCACGATGGGGACTTGCACATCGCAGATGGCTCCTGCTGAATATCGCCCTTACAAAAGTTCAAGATTCTGCGCTTGGCACAACTCGCTGTTATGCGCAACTGCTTTGAATTTCACAGCCTGAATCTCTAAAGTTCATGTCTCCTATAGTAAACAACCAACTTACAGTACAGTAACTCCTACACCACCCAGGACCTAGTCTCTTTTAGAGATGGGTCCTGATCCTACCCAACAAAACTTCAACATCCTGGTTCTTACTACCTGACAGAACAAAATTATAATACCTGGACTGTGAGAGCACAGATTTGTGTTTTTTTGAGGGGGAGCTTTGAAGAAGTGCAAATCATAACATTGCACACTGCCAAAATTATTTTTACCAGGCCAGTTAGTAATTATTTTCTTTAAATGATCAAAACTCAGACTGTTGTTATTTTCCATACTGAAATTATTAGTTTCATTAATTTTGAAATATTTGACTTAGGTTATTCATGTTTTATGCCACATTTTAGGGACAGCAAGACCTTTTTTTTTCAAATTTCAGTAACTGATATGCAATGGCCAAGAAGTGCAGTTATGGTGAAAGAGACAGTCATGGCAAAAGGGCATGGCTATGGTGAAGGGGGCCTCAGATTTCTCTTGGGCATAGGGCCCCAGGTGGTCTTAATCTGGCCCTGCAAACAGTACCAGTAAAAATATACCTTCTATTCCACAGGTACCCATTGTGTATCCCTTATTTATTTTAGTAATGAAAACCACAATAAAGATTGTAAAGAAGCACTACTGGCTGTTTGAAAACGGCAAGGCTAACCGCAGCACATGGATACACAGCACTTTCAAGGAATGTCCTAAAAACCAAAAAGACACAGTAAGGACGCATTCTGAGCCACAATCAAAATATTAGCATTTTTAACATGAAGGACCCACTACTGGGCCAAAAGAAAGCAAACTGCACCTTTTAAAAATGATAGACTCACAGCAGATCATATGCAGCAGCACTTTAAGACCTAAAAACATAATTGAAAAGTTAATACATAGCCCACAGAAAAAATTTATACATAACCAATTGAAAGACTCATACATCACTCTCCTCATCAATGTGTTTTCCTATTTTCAATGAAATGAGAATAAATAATGGACAGTCCTACTAGTCAAACTAGTAGACTTCTGCCTCCACCCAAGTGAGACCTGGGCCAAAAACCCATGTAGGAGGCCAGATTTATGGCTCTAACCAAGGTTGGATGGGTCAATGGGGGATGGCCTTGTCATGGTGGCCCAGCATTCTACCAACACTCCCTTGCCCTCAGTCAAATGGCAAGCCCGCAACCCTCCCTTACCATGCTGAAAACCAGAATCCCACATATTTGATATTTTGTGAGTTACAAGCCTGATTTCACTTGAGATGGTATCCCTACAGGTACATCCCAACCATTCATTTGTGAACGCTCATGCACACACACACACACACACACACACTCATGGCCATCTTATCACTGGACCACAAAACTCTCCAGGATGGCCACTAAGGACTACCAGAGCAATGACTCCAGTCAGATTTGGAGCCAGAATTCAAGTAAATGAAGCATCTTGTTTGTATTTATTTTCATTTGTGTTAATAGTGAAGCCTTGTGGCAGCTGAGCTTGCCACTAGCAATTCCTCAGTCAACCACCTGAAAAAAAACACTCCCACAGATAGCTGTCCCCCCCCCCAAACACTGAACCAGGCACACCCACCTTCTTACTTGGAGTATATCAGCAGAAGCACATGGTGAGGTACCATTAGCAGGTCTGGGGTTCAGGCAGCAAGGACTGGCTGGTGGTTCAACAGCAATACAGATTTATAGCAGCACAAGCTCTTTAAAGTTCAGAGCTCACCAAGACATCAACTTCCAACTCGAATTGAGATAAAGCAGTGATCTACAATGTTCATCCTTCAAGTTGGATGACAACAACAGCACTACATCCCCCATCCCTCAGGCATGACAGCAGTAGCAACAGCACTACAGCCCCCATCCCTCAGGCATGATGGTAGCAGCAACAGCACTACAGCCCCCATCCCTCAGGTGTGACAGCAGCAGCAACAGTACTATGGCCCAATCCCTCAGGTGTGATATGAACATACATAAATGCCAGCAGATACAGGCCTATTGGTCTACCTAGTCTGCTCAAGTGTGCAGCATTTCAGTCTTTCAGACTGCAGCTGCCCCCCTTCCCCTCACCTGCCCCCCATTGATTTTGCCCATGTATCCTTCACTCATGCCCCTTGCCCCCCATGGTTTGAACCCTCCCTCTGAACATGTCCCACCCCATTTTGAAGCTGTCCGCTGTCTGCAGTGATATCACCTCCTCCAGCAGTGCATTCAACCCTGTCACCACCCTTTCGGTGAAATAGTGCTTCCTCATTTCCCTCCTGAATCTGCCTCTTTCCAGCTTCAGACTGTACCCACTGGGTTCCCTTCCACCTTTTAATTTGAAAATACTTCTGGTGCCTACTCTGTTCATACCATTTGGGTACTTGAAGGTCTCAATCATATCCCTTCTCTCCCTTCTATCCTCCATGGAATACATATTGAGCTCTCTCAGTCTCTCCTCATAAGATTTATCTCCCAATCCCATGATCATTTTCGTTGCCCAGCACTGTACCCTCTCCAATAGCTTTATGTCCGTTTTCAAGTAGGGGCAGCAGTACTGCATGCAATACTCCAAGTGCAGCCTCACCAGGGACATGCACAGGGGCAGGATAACTTCACCTATCCTAGAAGTAATTCTCCTTATGATGCACCCCAGCATCCTTTTGGCTTTTGCCGCTGCCTTCCTGCATTGGGCTGAATGGTTCACTTCCCCTGTTACCAGTACACCCAGATCCTTCTCCTTCTTTGTCTTGGATAACAGCATTCCTCCCAGCCAGTTACTATTTCTGGGGTTCTTGGCTCCCAAGTGCATCACTTTGCACATCTTGGCATTGAACCCAAGTTGACATGTGTTAGACCATTCCTACAGTTTTGCCAAATCCTCCTGGAGTACTGTACTGCCTTCCCCTGCATTAGCCTCCTTACAGATCTTTGTGTCATAGAGAAAAAAGAGACTGATCTTACTCTTTATCCATTCTGTGATGTCAGCAATCAAAACATTAAACAGCACTGGTCCCAGCACAGAGCCCTGTGGGACCCTACTTGTTACCACCCTGGGTTCAGATACCTCACCCCCACTACTACATTCTGCTGTGTTTCTTGTAACCAGCTCCTGACCCATCTAACCAGTTTCCTCCCCACTCCCAGGTAGCTCAGTTTGCTGGTCAGTCTACCATGTGGCACCAAATCAAAGGTCTTGCTGAAGTCCAGGTATAGGACATCCACTCCATGACCCTTGTCCAGTGTCCGCATCACCCAATCAAAAAGTCCACCAGATTCATCTGTCAGGATCTGCCAGAGAAAAATCTGTGTGTCTGCCATCCAGGAGATCATTATCCTCAAGAAATTTTGCCAGCCTTTCCTTGAAGATAGTATCCATTAGCTTACCCACAATTGAGGTTTGGCTGACTGAGCTATAGTTTTCTGGTTTGTCCTTTGGCCCACTCTTATGGAGGGGCACCACATGTGCCACTCTCCGATCCCTGAGTATGCATCCTGTTTCCAGAGAGACACTGAACAGGTCCACCAATGGCCCCACCAGGACAAGTGCCAACTCTCTCAGTACTTTAGGATGAATTCCATCTGGCTCAGATGCCTTATCAACCCTCTGGGACTTAACACCCTCCAACACCCTTCCCTTGGTGATTTCCCCATCAGTGATCTCCTTTCCCCCTACCCGCACCCCAGCCTTCCATTTAGGTATGGGCTCCTTCCCTCTCTTTGGTGAATACTGAACAGAAGTACTTGTTGAATACTTCTGCCTGCTCTGCCCCCTTTTCTGCCCAGCTAACTGCCACTCTTGATCCTAACAATCTGATTCTTACTCTTTCTCTTCTCTCTTATATACCTGAAGAAATCCTTTCACCTTCTTTAATCCCCTGGGACAGCCTCAGTTCTCTCGAGACTTTGGCTGCCTTTACTGTCCTACTCACTTTCCTGGTTTTCCTCACATATTCCTCCCTGTCCTCTTCCCTGTTAGACCTTTTGTAAATTATAAATGCAGCTCTCTTTTCCCTCACCCTCTCCCCTACCTCCTTGCTCATCCAGCTCATCTTCTTGGTCCTGAATTTCTTCCTCTGGCTCTTGACACAAGTTCTAGTGGCCTCAGCCAGGTCCCACTTGATGATTGCCCATTTTTGCTTGACAACCATATCCGGGCAGATGCTAGCTATGTGCCCTTCTAGTATACTACCCATCCTGCTAAAGTGTGCCCTTTTGAAATCCAGGATGTTAGTCCTTGTAGTAACTACCTCCTTACCTAGACTGATTGAGAACCACACTGAGGTGATCATTTCCTGCCAGGGGATCCTCCACTCCAACAACCCTGAATTGTTCCCCATCCTCCAGCACCAGGTCCAGGATGTTCCCCTCCTTAGCTAACTCTGTTACCTTTTGTGTTAGGAAGCTGTCTGGAAGACTTCCAGGAGGATCTGCTTCCTGGCACATGAGGTAGTCAGGATGCTCCAATCCACCCCTGATAGATTAAAGTCCCCCACCACCACAGTGCACCCTTTGCCACTAAGCCTCTTTAATTGCTCTCTCAGCTACATATCAATCTCCTCATTCTGTGTCAGAGGCCTATGAAATACCCCCAGTCTAACCTAGCTACCCCTAGGATTGTAAAGTTGCTGCAGCAACACCACTACGATCCCCATCCCTCAGGTGTGATGGCAGCAGCAACAGCACTATGGCTGTTAATCAGTGCAGACACAACAAACCATAAAAGCCAAACAAGCATTTGTCAATGCCGAATGTTTATTGTGCTGGTCTGATGAGCTCGCTCAGTGGCCCTCTGTCACTGGCTCAGTCTGTTTGTCCCGGTGCTGCAGGCTGCTCTTTTGTACTGGACTACTGCCTGCATTGGCACCTTGTTCTGCTGAGGAAGAAATCCGCAGCTGTCCCGACAGAGCTCCATTGAGGTGGCTCACTCTTCCTCTCTCACTCGCTCATTCTGTTTCTCCTAGTGCTGCAGGCTGCCATTTTGTACTGGGCTCCTGCCTGGGTTGGTGGCTTTTTCTGCCCACAAAGAAATCTGCAGCAGTCCCGACAAAGCTGTGTTGAGCTCGCTCACTCCCCTTCTCTCACTCGCTCATTCTGTTCTGCCGGTGCTGCAGGCTGCCATTTTCTACTGGGCTCCTACCTGCGTTGCTGCCTTCTTATGCTCACAAAGAAATTTGCAGCAGTTACAATACAGCTTTGTTGAGCTCACTCATTTGCTCATTCTGGTTTTTCTGCCACTGCAGGCTGCCCTTTTGTACTGGGCCCCTGCATGCATTGCTGCCTTTTTCTGCCCAAAAAACAAATCTGCAGCAGTCCCAACAGAGCCCCGTTGAGCTCACTGACTCCCCCCCACCTCACTCGCTCGTTCTGTGTCTCCTGGCGCTGCAGGCTGCCCTTTTGTACTGGGCTTCTGCCTGCATTGGCAGCTTTTTCTGGCCAGAAAGAAATCTGAAGCAGTCCCGACACAAGTCCACTGAGCTCGCTCTCTTCCCCTCTGTCACTCCCACATTCTATTTCTGCCGGTGCTGCAAGCTGGCCTTTTGTACTGGGCTCCTGCCTACATTGCTGCATTTTCTGCCGACAAAGAAATTGGCAGCAGTCACACTAGAGCTCCGCTGAGCTCGTTCACTACGGCTCTGTTACTCGCTCATTCTGTTTCTCTTGGCGCCACAGACTGCGCTTTGGTATGGGGCTCCTGGCTGAATTGGCACCTTTGTCTGTCCACAAAGAAATCCGCAACTGTCATAACAGAGCTCCGTTGAGGTTGCTCAGTCTCCCTCTCTCATCACTCATTCTGTTTGTCCTGGCGCTGCAAGCTGTCCTTTTGTACGGTGCTCCTGCCTGCATTTGCACCTTTTTCCTGCCCACAAAGAAATCCCAGCAGTCCTGATAGAGCTCCGTTGAGCTCACTAAGTCCCCTTGTCTCACTCGCTCCTACTGTTTCTTCCACCGCTGCAGGCATGTCTTTTTTACTGGGCCCCTGCCTGTACTGATGCCTTTTTCTGCCCACAAAGAAATTCGCAGCAGTCCTGACAGTTCTTCGGTCAGTTTGCTCACTCCTCCTCCCTCACTCATTCTCTCGTTCTGTTTCTCCCAGTGCTGGAGGCTGCCCTTTTGTACTGGGCTCTTGTGTTGGGGCCTTTGTCTGCCCACAGACAAATCTGCAGCAGTCCCGACAGAGCTCAGTTGAGCTCAGTCACTCCCCCCTGTCACTCGTTCAAACTTAAGGGAAAACAGCATCCTCATATCTTCTAAATGTCATTTGCTTCCTTGTTAACAGACAACTCTTTTCATGTAGCTGTTAAAGATGTATGCAATTGTTTCAGTTAGTTTTCACACTTCATACTAGGCCCTGTCACTCTCCTGGGAGGGTCTATTGTGTGGTTGTTGAAATCTCATTGTCCCTGACAGTTGCATTAGCATATGAGAACATGATGTCAGATCAACCATTTATACCATGTATCTCTATGCTAAAATAATAAATACCCTGCAAAAGCTCTCTGGAAACTTATAAACCGAATGGAGTTTAAAGGGGAATAAAACTTCATTACAACTCAGGTAGCTTGTAAAACTCACTGAAGGTAAATGTGGCATTTCACACCTTCTTGCAGCTTGGTTCTTTTAAAACTACCTAAGCAGACAGGCATACTGGGGAGTTTAAAGGTTGGTTATGCATCACATTCTCATATGCTAATGCAGCTCTCAGGGACAATGAGATTTCAACAACCATGAAATGGACCCTCCCAGGAGAGCGACAGGGCCTAGTATGAAGGGTGAAAACTAACTGAAGCAATTGCATACATCTTTAACAGCTACATGAAAAGAGTTGTCTGTTGACATGGAAGCAAATGACATTTAGAAGATATGAGGGTGCAGTTTTCCTTTAATCTGTCCCAAACACTGATTTCCCAGAGTGACCGTGCTATTGTCCGGCCGGAGTTCAAAAACATATTTTAGCCAGGATGTGAAAAATGACAACTGTAGTGTTCATAAGGAGTTGCGAAAAAATGCCACTGTTGAAAATGTGGCATTACAGTATTACAAATTTGCGAAGTTACAAGGGTGCATGGAAACAGTTCAACGCACGCTTGTAACACAGTCATGTTACGGAGTTTCGTCACCAAATTTTCAACATAGGGATTTTAGGACCTCTGCTCATGAACAGTGCCACTGTCATTTTCTTAATCTGTCCCAAACACTGACTTCCCACAGTAACCACGTTATTCTGCGCCAGAACTGTGAAAACACATTTTGGTCAGGATGTGAAAAATGACAACTATACTGCTTATAAGGAGGTGTGAAAAAATGGCACTGTTGAAAATCTGGTGTGACAATATTACAAATCTGCGAAGTTACAAGGGTGCGTGGAAAGTGTGCAATGCACACTTGTAACACAGTCAATTGATGGGCTATCATCACCAAATTTTCAACATAGGCATTTTAGGATCTCTGCTCATGAACAACATCATTGTCATTTTCTTAATCTGTCCCGAACAATGATTTCCCACAATGACAGCTCTATTCTAAGCAGGAAGTGCGAAAACATATTTCGGCCAGGATGGGAAAAATGACAGCTGCACTGTTCATAAGTAGGTCTGGGAAAATGGCAATGTTGAAAATCTGGAGTGAAAATATTATAAATTCGTGAAGTTACGAGCGTGCGTGCCAACTGCGTAATGCACGCTCATAACACAGTCATTTTATGGAGTATCATAGAAACATAGAAACATAGATTTTGATGGCAGATAAGGACAGCTTGGCCCACCCAGTCTACCCGTTTCCCTACCTAATGGATAAGCTGCAGATTCTAGTTAACCAGCAGCCTACTTCTTCCTACCCCCACCCCCTAGAATTACCTTATAACTGTCCCATGCATGCTTGAATTCCACCACTGTTTTTGAGTCCACAACCTCCTCCGAAGGCCATTCCATGCATCCACAACCTCTTGAGAAAATACTTCTAAATTACCTCTGAGCCCCCTTCTATCTTCAAATTGTGCCCCTTGTTCTTGCACACCTCTTTTTGAAAGATGCTACCCTCTTGGACTTTGTTGATTCCTTGAGATACTTGAAAGTTTCTATCATGTCTCCCCTCTCCCTCCTTTCCTCTAGGCTATACATATTCAGCTCTTAAGTCTCTCTTCATATGTCTTCAGTGCAGACCCTGCACCATTTTAGTTGCTCCTCTGGACAGCCTCCATCCTGTCTATATCCTTATGGAGATTGGATCTCCGATTGCACGCATACTCCAGATGGGGTCTCACCAACTGTCTGTACAGAGGGATAATAACTTCCTGTTTTCTACTGGTGATGCCTCTCCCTATGCATCCCAGTATCCCCCCAGCCCTCCTTGCTGCCCTCTCACATTACTTGCCCACCTTTAAGTCATCTGATATGACTACCCCCAGGTCCCTTTCCATTTTTGTTGTTGTTAGTATCTCACCCCCCATTGTGTACTCTTCCCCTGGGTTTTTGTTTCCCAGGTGCATTACCTTGCACTTCTTAGCATTGAATCTAAGCTGCCATACATTTGACCATTCCTCTAACCTTGCCAAGTCCCTTCTCATCCTTTCCACCCCACCTTGTGCATCAATTCTGTTGCAGATCTTTGTGTCATCTGCAAAGAGACATACTTTTCCTTCCAGTCCCTCTGCAATGTCGCTTATGAAGACATTGAAGAGGACCGGTCCTAATACTGAACCCAGTGGTACCCCATTAGTAACCCCCCTTTCTTCAGAGTGGACTCCATTTACTATTACTCTCTATGTCCTGTTCTCCAGCCAATTCTTTACCCAGGCTGTCATCTTGGGACCTACTCCCAGGCTGGCTAACTTGTATATTAATCTTTTGTGTGGGACTACGTCAAATGCCTTGCTAAAGTCTAGGTAGGCCATGTCCACAGCCCCTCCCTGATCTACTGCTTTGGTCACCCAGTCAAAGAAATCTATCAGATTTGTCTGGCATGACCTTCCTGCTGTGAATCCATGCTGCCTTGGGTCCTGAGCCCCTCTGGCCTCTAGATACTCAACAATTCTTTCCTTCAGAAGTGATTCCATCATTTTCCCTACCACTGAGGTTAAACTAACAGGTCTGTAGTTTTCTGCTTCTGCCTTGCTCCCACTTTTGTGAAGGGGAATCACATCTGCCCTTCTCCGGTCCTCGGGTACCACCCCATCCTCCCATGATTTGTTAAAGAAGGTAGTCAGTGGTGTCACTAGTTCTACCCTTAGTTCTTTTAGAATTCTGGGATGAATCCCATCAGGCCCCATTGCTTTGTCCACCTTCAGTTTTAAGAGTTCTTTCAGAACCCTTTCTTCTGTAAATGGGCTGGTATCAACTTCTGTATCCAGAGTGTTTCTACTGTTTGTTTTAGGTACCTCCCCCACTTCCTTTCCAAATACTGAGCAGAAATATTTGTTTAGTATCTCTGCCTTTTCACAGTCACCCTCTGCCCACCCTCCCTCCTCTTTATTAAGCCTCACTAGCCCTCCCTTGGTCTTCCTTTGCTCTCTGATGTACCTATAAAAGGTTTTATCCCCTTCTTAACTGAGTTGGCTATCTTTTCCTCCGTTTGGGCCTTTGCTGTTGTGACTGCCTTCCCAGCTTCCTTTTGCTTTAACTGATACAGTTCCCTGTCCTGCTCCTTCTGTGATTCCTTGTACTTCCTGAATGCTTTCTTTTTCTCTTGAACCTTCACTGCCACTTCCTTTGAGAACCATAGTGGTTTCTTACATCATTTCGTTTTGTTAATTTGCTTCACACAAAGGCTTGTTACCTCTGTGATGGCAGTTTTTATTATTTCCCATTGTTCTTTCACCCCTTCTTCCTGCCCATTTGCTAGTGCATTCCTTAGGCACTCACCCATTTTGGCAAAGTCAGCCCTCCTAAAGTCCAGTACTTTTGCCTTTGTATGGCTTGACTCTATTGCTGTGTTTATTGTGAACTATACTGTTCGATGGTCGCTAGTTCCCAGATGGCTACCCACTCTACATCTGTGATCCTCTCTTCATCTCCATTTGAGAGAACCAGGTCTAGGATTGCTCCTCTCGAGTGGACTCCAATACTAGTTGTCTAGGCATGCCCTTGTAGGGCATCTAGAATAACCCACTGTTTGAAGTGGCTGCTGCAACTGCACTCCAGTTAACATCTGGCATATTCAGATCACCCATCAGCAATATCTCCCCTTTTTCTGCCATTCTAAGTATTCTTTCTATCATTTCCTTGTCCATTTCCTCCCCCTGAGAACGGGGTCTGTATACAACCCCTGTGCGGATTGTGGTGCCATTGCCGGTCTCCAAATTTACCCACGGTGCTTCTTCTCCTCCCTGTTTTCCATTTTGTTCTGTTGCTTTGATTCCTTCCCTTATGTAAAGAGCTACTCCTCCTCCTCTTTTACCCTCCCTGTCCCTCCTGTAGATAGTGTATCCTGGTATGTTTATGTCCCAGTCATGGTTTTGTGTCTACCATGTTTCTGTGACTGCCACGATATCCAGATGTTCCTCCTCTGTCAAGGCTTCTAATTCAGGAGGCTTGTTTCTCAGACTACGGGCATTGGTACTCATTGCTCTCCATTTTTTGATGGCTTTATCTTCTTTTGCAGCATCCCCCACTGACCTTTCTACCTCGGTCTTTTTCTCATTTAGTACCCTGTTTTGTAGGGAGAGGCTGGGATTTTCCTGCTACTTATCAGTGACTCCTCCCTTGACTAGTTTAAAAGCTTGCCAATGAAGCATTTAAACTGATTGCTCAAAAGACTTGTTCCCTTCCTGGACAGATGCAGACCATCCTGCCAGTATAGGATGGTGTCCCTCCAGGTGGAACCCCAGTCCCCAATGAAGCCAAACCCTGTGCTCCACACCATTTTTTCAACCATTCATTAAACTGCATGGTGCAAAGTACCCTCGCCTCACTCATGCCATTGACAGACAGCACCTCAGAGAATCATTACCAAATTTTCAACATAGACATTTTAGGACTTCTACCCATGAACAGTGTCACTGTCATTTTCTTAATCTGACATGAACACTGATTTTCCACAGCGACCGCGCTATTCTGCGCTGGAGCTGTGAAAACATGTTTCAGTCAGGATGTGAACAATGACAGCTGTACTGCTCACAAGGAGGTGTGACAGAATGCCAGTGTTGAAAATCTGACATGAAAATATTGTAAATTCACTAACTTGCGAGTGTACGTAGCAACTGTGCAACGCACGCTCGTAAAACAGTCATTTTTTGGATTTTTTCCACTAATTTGCAACATAGGTCTTGAGAGCCCACCTCATGAACACTGCACTGTCATTTTGTTAATCAGCCCCAAAGGGTGATTCCACACAGTGACCGCGAAACCACCTTCCGGGGCTGATTAACACTATGACAGTTAAATAATTCATGAGGAGGGGTCACAAAAACTCCATGTTGTAAATTTGGTGAAAAAAATTCCCAAAAATGCCTGAGATATGCACTTAAGTTGAAAAAACCCTATTTATTACATTATACAGCTTACTGGCATTTCCTCAGTTCACGGTCAGCTTTGAAGAATGCAGACATGTTCCCGGTCCACTGAAGATCGTTGAGCCAAGCTCTGGAGGTAAGTATGGGGTGAGGGGGATGTGGGGAGGCAGGGTGTGCAGTGGGTGGGTGCGGGTTGTGGGTGGGAGGCAGGGCGAGCGCCGAGGCACAGTTTCCTTTTTTTCAGGAGAAAAAAAAACAAAAGACGTCATGGGACCATTTTTCCTTTCACAGGGGCATCTGGCATGCTGGGGTGGGCTCCCAGCATGCCAGCAGAGACTTTAATTTTGGGGGCCAGCAGTAGCCGACAGAGGATTGGGCACCCCCATCACAGGAATAAAACCGGGGGGGTATCATTATGCCAACGGGGATTGGGCACCCCATCAGCAGGAACAAAACCAGCGGGGTATCATTATGCCAATGGGGATTGGGCACCCTGTCAGCAGAAACAAAATGAGGGGGTTACAGAATGCCGATGGGGAGTGGTCTCCCCCGTCGGCAACAACAGAAACACGGGGCAACAAAGCTGATGGGGATTAGGGCCCCCGTTGGCAAGTAAACATGGTGTGGGGGGGTTATATTATTTGTGAACACGGCGGCAACCTGCTGCCATGATCAAAAACAATATCAGGGGTTTCACATCCTGCCCTGCAATGATGGGTCACTCCCTCATTGCAGCGGAGGGCTGACACTGCACTGACAAGGCAGCCCCTGATTGCAGCAGCTACTTTTTTAGAAGGTTGTGGCACGCTGGCTGAACTAGTGCCAGCAGCAGTGTGCCACAGCATTGGGGGTTGGGGGACAAGCCTCTGAAGGCTGTGGGGGCATTGGGCACAACAGTGACACGCCTCCACAACCTGCTTGTGGAGAAAGCTGACGCAACATGTTTCTTGCGCATGCGCGCAATCAACATAAAAATGTATAAGTTATGGCTTCTCAGCACAAGAAAAGGAAAACACCAGTAAAAGCTCTGTCCACCCCTTAACACTGGTCTGGAATTTAATTATGTTAGTTTAGTTATTTTGCAGAGTCAAGTAGCATCCTAACAGTGCCCTTATAGTCAGTATACACATGACCTATTCTGGACAGTCTCCAGTGCTGGGACAAAATAAATCAGTGCAGGTACAGCGAGCTGCAAAAGCCACAAAATTACTAAGCCATGACTTCCCAGCACTAGAAATTATTTTGCAGAGTTAGCTGTACAATATTGAGACTAGACCAAACAAAATCACAGAGCACAGGCAGAACACCAGGAGGAAGGAGCTGCTGGTATAAATAAACTTCTCTACTGGGACTAAGAACTAGAACTCTACTACTGGGACCTTCAGTTTAGGGTACAAAAAAGTTCTTGTGTTTGTCAGAGTTAGTTGAAGTGAATAGCTATCTGTGTAGTTATCTAGGTGCTTGTCTCAGGTGGCTGAATGGAATTGTTATCTGTGCCATTAACTAAGTGTAGAAAGTTTTTCAAAGTAGGGGGAGTGGCTTAGCTAGAAGGAAGCCAGGTTAAAGCCAGATTTAAACACTGCCCTAAACAGCTTCTGCCAGAGAACAGCAGAACACCAGGAGGAAGGAGCTGCTGGTATAACTAAACTTCTGTACTGGGACTATATTACCCTCCCCTTAACCCCCCAAAACCAGTTCTACTTTTATAGGCACAGGATTTGACTGACAACAGGAAGTTCCTGTTTGTGAGCAGGAAGTGAGCGGTCACAGAGCCACCAAAGACTCAAAATCCTAGAAGGATAAGAGTAGCTCCCCATCCCCCGCTAGCTGCTAGAGGTCTGACTCTGAGCAAGTAAGGAGACTATTGAGAAATATAGGAACTTATTGTCTCAGAACATGAAGATCAGGAGCTTAAACTGCACAGAGGCAGTAAGTAAGCAGGGAGGAAAAAAAAGAAATAAACAAACAGAGGAAAGAGTAAGTATTCCAAACAACAGACAGGAGGCCAGAAATAAGACATGATGGGGGTGCTGCAGTGCAGTGGCTGTGGAACAGTAGTCTTCCTAGAGAAGTTCTGGAGGATGCAGTGTTGTCCTATCTGCAGACACCTCTCTGGGCTGAGGGAGGAGGTTGCCCATCCCCAGGCTGAGTTGGCAAGGATCTGTGAAACCTCCTCTCCCACCCAGGGACCACTAGGGCCACTGCCGTTGCCTCAGAGGTTGCCAAGAAAGAGGAGCAGTTGGATCACAGTGGGATCAGGGAGGGTGAGGGTGGTGGAACAGAGGCACATCCCTCCAGTTGTACCTCTCCACAATTTATATGCCATTCTGGCAAAGTGTGGTTCCTCTATCGAGGTCCCCACAGTGGAGACCAAAGAGGAAGCTGGGAACCTCCACAAAGGAGACCCACAAGAGGGTGGCATGGAACCCCACAGGGGAAGGAAACAACTCCTTGTGGGGGACTCCATTGTTTGGAAGGTAGAACTGGGGGAAGAAGGGGAGAGGGAGGTAAGGTGCCTTGGAGGGAGAGGGAGTGAATCCTCAGGATTGCCAGAGCACCTGCACAGGGAAGGGAGCTGAATGTCATTGTCCACCTAGGGACAAGTGACCTGGCTAAGAAAGGGATCAGAGCAGTGCAGGAAGCATTTGTGGAGTTGGGGAGAAGCCTTAGACAAGTAGTACGCATGGTAACCTTTTCGGAAGTGCTGCCTGTCTATGGCATGGATGAGGCTAGGGTGCTCCACACCATGGGATTCATTCAGTGGTTGAAAAAATGGTGCGGAGCTCAGGTATTTGGCTTCATTGGGGACTGGGGGTCCAAATAGAGGGATGCAGGCCTATACTAGCATGATGGTCTGTATCTGTCCAGGAGGGGAACCAGGATCCTAGGTAATAGGTTTAAATGCTTCATTGGCAGGCATTTAAACTAGCCAAGGGGGGAGGCACTGGAGAGAAGCAGGGAAATCCAAGTCCCCCCAAAAAATCAGGGTACTAAGTGAGGTAAATACCAAGACAGAGATGTTGATAGGGAGAAGGGCAGGGGTAAAAGGAGAAAATGACAAACACAATAAGGATAGAGATGGGGCAAAAAGGGGTAAGGCCATCAATAAATGGAGGGTAATGAATACTAATGCCCATAGTCTGGGCAACAAGCTCCCTGAACTGGTGCCCTTGATGGAAGAGGGATGCCTGGATATTGTACCAGTCACAGAAACATGGTACACAGAGAACCATGACTGGGATGTTAACATACCAGGGTACACAACCTACAGGAGAGATAGGGAGGGGAGAAGAGGGGGCAGAGTCACACTTTATGTAAGGGAAGGGATAAAAGCAACTGAACAAAGGAGTTAACAGGGAGGAGAGGAGGCACTGTGGGTCACCTTAGAGACTGGAAATGGCACCACAATCCACACAGGGGTTGTATACAGACCCCCATGTCAGGGGGAGGGAATGGACAAGGATATGATAGGAGGCATCCTTAGGATGGCAGAGAAAGAGGAAATACTGTTGATGGGGGACGTTAATATGCCAGATATTAACTGGAGCAACTTTGCTGCAGCCATATGCGAAAGTGGGGACATTCTCGATGCCCTTCAGGTGGCATGCCTCAGACAGCTAGTGTTGGAACCCACTCATGAAGGAGCAATCTTAGACCTCGTACTCTCAGTTGGGGACAGAAGAGGATCTTAGATCTAGAAGTGGGTAGCCATCTGGGAACAAGTGACCACCAAACAGTGTGGTTCATGATAAACTCAACTACAGAGTCAATCCATACAAAAGTGAGGGTTCTGGACTTCAGGCGGGCTGACTTTGGCAAGATGGGAGACTGCCTTAGAAAAGCACTAGCAAATAGGCTAGAAGGAAAGGTAGAGCAACAATGGGGAAACATCAAAACTGCCATAACAGAGGCAACAAGTCTTTGAGTGAAGCAAATAAACAAATCAAAATGAAAGAAAAAGCTACTATGGTTCTTAAAAGAGGTGGCAGTGAAGGTTAGGGAGAAAAAGATAGCATTTAGGAAGTATAAGGAAACACAGAAGGAGCAGGACAGAGACCTGTACCTGTTAAGGCAGAAGAATGCAGGAAGGGATTCAGAATAGCAAAGGCCCAAACTGAGGAAAAGATAGCCAACTAGGTTAAGAAGGGGGATAAAACCTTTTATAGGTATATCAGGGAGCATAGAAAGGCAAAGGGAGGGATAGTGAGGCTGAATAGAATGGACGGTGGGTGGGCAGAGAGGGACAGTGAAAAAGCAGGGATGCTGGAGTGAATACTTCAGCTCAGTATTCACAAAAGAAGAGGAGGGGGAGGTGCCTAATCCAATTAAAAGAAGCACCCTGGATAGGGGCTCGATCCCAGTCCTCTCACAGAAGAAAGGGTTCTGAAAGATCTCCTAAAACTGAAGGTGGACAAAGCAATGGAGCCTGATGGAATTCACCCCAGAATTCTAAAAGAATTAAGGAGAGAACTAGTGACACTACTGACTAAACTTTTTAACAAATCATGTGAAGATGGTGTGGTACCTGAGGACTGGAGGAAGGCGGATGTGATTCCCCTTCACAAATGTGGGAGCAAGACAGAGGCAGAAAACTACAGACCTGTCAGTTTGACCTCTGTGGTACAAAAAGTGATGGAATCACTTCTGAAGGAAATAATTGTTGAGTACCTAGAGGCTAGTGGGGCACAGGACCCTAGGCAGAATGGGTTCACAGCAGGAAGGTCATGTCAGACAAATCCAATTGATTTCTTTGACTGGGTGACCAAAGTAGTAGACCAGGGAGGGGCTGTGGACAAGACCTACCTAGACCTTAGCAAGGCATTTGACACAGTCTCACACAAAAGATTAATAGTCAAATTAACCAGCCTGGGAGTGGGTCCCAGGGTCGTCACCTGGGTAAAACATTGGCTGGACAACAGGACACAGAAGGTAACTGTAAATGGAGTCCACTGTGAAGAAAGAAGGGTTACTAGTGGGGTACCACAGGGTTTCAGTACTGGGTCCAGTCCTTTTTAATGTCTTTATATGTGACATTGCAGAGGGACTGGAAGGAAAAGTATGCCTCTTCGCAGATGACACAAAGATCTGCAACAGGGTTGATACACAAGGAGGCATGGAAAGGATGAGAAGGGACTTGGCAAGGTTGGAGGAATGGTCAGAAGTATGGCAGCTTGGATTCAATGCAAAGAAGTGCAAAATTATGCACCTGGGAATCAAAAACCCAGGGGAAGATTACGCAATGGGGGGAGGGTAGTAACAACAACTAAAATGGAAAGGGACCTGGGGGTATTCATATCAGATGAACTTAAGTTTGCCAAGCAATGTGAGAAGGCAATAGGGAGGGCTGGGGGGATACTGGGATGTATATGGAGAGGCATCACCAGCAGAAAACAAGAAGTTGTTATCCCTCTGTACAGACAGTTGGTGAGACCCCATCTGGAGTACTGCATCCAGTTCTGGAGACCTCATCTCTGCAAGGACATAGACAGGATGGAGGCCGTCCAGAGGAAGGCAACTAAAATGGTGCAGGGTCTGCAAGAGATGTCATACAAGGAGCGACTAAGGGAGCTTAATATGTATACCCTTGAGGTGAGGAGGGAGAGGGGGGACATGATGGAAACTTTTAAGTACCTCAGTGGAATCAACAAAGTCAAAGAGGGTAGCATCTTTCAGAAAAAGAGATGTGCAAGAACAAGGGGACACAATTTGAAGACAGAAGGGGGACGGCTCAGGGGCAATGTGAGGAGGTATTTTTTCAAAGGGAGGTGGTGGACGCATGGAACAGCTTTCCTGAGAAGGTTGTGGGGTCTAAAACTGTAGAAGAATTTAAGAATGCATGGGACAGACATAAGACAATTTTTGTGGGGGGTAGGAAGAAATAGGCTGTTGGTGAAATAGGATCTGCAAATTATCCTGTAGGTAGGGAGACGAGCAGACTAGGTAGGCCAAGCGGTTCTTATCTGCCATCAAAGTCCATGTTTCTGTTTCTATACTAGTCATATAGTTCATTTACAGACTGGCATAACTACAGTACCGCAAGAGGAACTCTACCAGTTTGGATCTGCAAATGCGCCACATACTCATTCCTGCTCCTGGTGTTCACCTCCCCAGACTCTCAGTGACCACTTTTGAAATTCAGTTTATAATCCACTGTTTTTTTACTAGCAGAGGATAAAAACAAGAAGAATTTTCTTTGTAGACATGCTAAATGTCATAAAAAAGAGCATAAGTAGTAGCAGAGTGTAATAAACAGCTAAAGGTCTGTGTCAGTCTGTGTCGCATTAACACTTAACATCACATTAAAACATTTTTTAAGTTACTATAATTTGGGCAAACATTTTAGTTGCAGTTCAGCAGAGAGTTTGCCAGAGCAGAACAGCAGCAACTCAATCACAGCAGGAAAAGCAATGAGAAAGCGGACTACACGCATTGCTGTTCCTTTTTCATTTTTTTATTTTTATTTTATTCTTTGGTAACTGGATATGGCCCATTAAGTACAAGTGCCTGTTTTCAGGGGTGATCTGGGAGCACTGGGATGGTTAAGTGACTTGCTCAGTGTCACACAGAATGCAAATGGTGGTTGTGGGACTCAAACCCCCGGTCTACTAGGTGTACTAAGCTCATTCCCAGCTCCTTACTCAAACTTCTAGGCTATACTGCAAGCTTTTTTTTCAATTTAATATACTTTATTAAGCATCTTGAAACATGAATACATATAATTCAACCAACAGTTTCCACCAGAGTTGAAATGAGGACAAAGAGCTTTACAGCACCATGAAAAACTGTGACAATAAACATAAAAGGCATTGAGAATACCTGAACTACAGTTGACAGTGATAAGGCCTAAGGGAACAAAAATACCTACATCCTGGAGGAACTGTTAGCCTGTTTGAGGATCGAGAGGATGACGGCTATCCTCCAGAATAAGCTTTCCAGGTTTGACAAGATTTGGGGTTCCTTTTACGCCCTTTATTCCCTTTAGGGAGTATGGATTTGCTAGGAATGGATGGTATGCTATCTCTTTGGACTTGTGCTGGGAGGGATGGGGAGAGGGTTGGGGGAGATTGGGGGGGCATATTACAGGGTTACCTTCATTGGAACATCTATGTATACATGTATGTGCTACTGTCTGTTTGTATTTGGTACTAGCGGATCATATCCCTGTAACTAAAACCAAATAAAGAGTTAATGGAAAAAAAAATACCTACATCCTATCCTCCCTGCCACCCCTCCTCTTACCCCTACCCCCCACTCACACCCACCCAAACCTCCCCCCATCAGAGCACATAGAGGTTGAGAGTATGTTGGGAGCTTATCCGGGAAGAACTGCTTGTAAAAATCCATGAGGATACTGTGAGGGTACCAGGCAGACTGGAGTTAGAGCAACAGCCCTTTTCCCACATGAAGAAACATGTGGGGAGCCACACTGCCCCATGTATATCTAGGCTTAATTAAGGGCAACGTATGAGGGGTAAAAGGGCCAGTATTGGAGCCCGCTTCCTATGGAACCCCTCCTGGTGATTCTGCCATCAGGCAATGTGTTATTTTATTTCAAGGACCTGGAGCTATTCTGAGTACTATTCCCTAAGGGAGGACCTGGTTTGATCTAAGCAGTGTCAGATGACAATGAGTTTGGCCACCATCAAGATCAGGGATATGAAAGCCTTGCGGCAATCTAGTATATTCATGGAAAAGTGACCCAATAGACCGATCTGCAGTGTAAATTAAGAATTCAAACCCAGCATTGGATCCAGAGCATCACGTATTGCCAGCCAGAAAGGGGACACCGGGGCAGAATCCCAGATAATGTGTTTTAATTACCCTTTTGAATTACTGCATTGGATACAGTGTGGGGATGTAGATCTATCCATCCTATATAATCTAGAAGGGGAGTAATAGAGATTATGTAGTATGTAGAATTGGAGAAACCGAAGGTGGTCCTGTTTAATGTATTTTTATAAATGCTGTCATATTTGCTGCCACTCCCTCCCACTCAGATTAAGACCTAATTCAAGCTCCCAGTAGAAGCATATCCCCTGAGGACTGTTCGGATCGTGGTGTTGAGGAAGGTCATAAAAAGTGGATACAGGGAGAGAAAGAACAGGCGTGTCAATGAGCATTTGCACCAAAAGGGTTAGAAGTGTCATGCCATGGGGGGGGGGGACCCAGAAACAAAGAGATTACACTCTTCACTTGCAGATGATTAAAGGGATATGTGGTAATGCAGAACCTTTTCTGAACTTCAGCTGCAGAGCTGAGCCTGCCATCTTTGATCAGAGATGAAACTGGTGCCCTGTACAGAGGTGGGCAAAAGCTCAAGGGAATAGTGCAGTTTGCTATTAAGAAATGAATATTACCAAATAAGGGTTGGGCCAGATCTTCATGGGGAGCCAGACCAAGGTGTGAGTAAATCTGATGGAGAGCCTTGACAGACCAAAACACTGGAGAAGCACACTGTGGTTTAGGGAGTTGAGAAGAACTGACATATATTAGACTACCAATATACCAATAGGGAGGTTACCTAGAGATTGGCGAGAGGCACATGTGGTGCCAATCCATAAAGGGAGTTCGAGGGAAGTACCAGGTAACTATAGACCCATCATTTTGACCTTGGTGGTGGGAAAATTAATGGAAAGTATACTAAAGGAACAATTGGGGGTGTACTTGGAGGAGGTGGGAGGTCTGGATAGTCAGCAACATGGGTTTGTGCCAGATAGATTGTGTCAAACCAGTCTTGTGGAGTTCTACGAATGGGTAACATCAGAACTGGACAGGGGAAAGCCTGTTATTATTCTTAGACTTTAGCAAGGCGTTCAACTCTGTCCCCCACAATGGTCTGGTGGAGAAACTGATGGGGTTGGGAGTAGGCCCTTTGATGGTCAGATGGATTGAAAACTGGCTAGCTGGATGCACTCAGAGAGTAGTTGTCGGTGGGGAGCTCTTGAACCCTAGAGAGTTTGGCAGTGGGGTAATGCAGGGCTTGATCCTGGGTCGAATGGTGGTTAATGCATACATTTCGGACATCAGGGAGGGCATAGGGTGTGAAATGAGTCTCTTTGCTGATGACTTCAAGATGGGAGCAGTAGTTGAGGGGGAAGAGGGGAGGTTGGCCCTGCGATGGGACCTGGACACCTTGGAAAGGTGGGCTCACACATGGAAATTAAATGTCAATATCACCAAGTGCAAGGTGTTACATCTTGGGCTGGAAAACCCTGAACACAGGTACACCTTGGGAGCGGGTGCTGGAGGCCTCAGCAGGGGGAAAAAGACCTAGGGGTCATGGTGGATGCATGTATGAATAACTCCAAGCAGTGCAGGAGAGCGGCTAGCAAAGCAAACAGGATGTTGGGATGCATCGTAAGGGGGACCACCTCTAGGAGCAGGGAAGTGATTCTGCCGCTGTACAATGGATGGTTAGACCACACCTTGAGTACTGTGTACAGTATTGGAGATCACACTTGAAAAGGGACATACAGCTCCTGGAAAGGGTACAGAGGAGGGCAACTAAGATGATACGAGGACTAGGGAATTTGATGTATGAGGACAGACTTGAAGAGCTCTGCCTGTTTTCATTGGCGGAGAGGAGAGACAGGGGGACATGATCGAGGTCTTCAAGTACCTCAAGGGAATAAATAAGGTAAACATGGAGGGGATCTTTAGACTAAAGCAGGGAGGTATCACCAGAGGGCATGGTTTGAAGTTGGAAGGTGGAAGGGTGAGGGGGAAGAGGAGGAGGTTTTTCACTGTGAGGGTGGTGGATCCTTGGAACGTGCTGCCTGATGAGCTGGTTCAGAGATCCACAGTGAAGGGCTTCCAGAGAGGGTGGGACAGACACAGAAAGCGGATGTATCAGATGATGGCCTGGCCCAGGGAGGTGGGGATGGATGAGAGGGGTTTCTGGAACACAAGGGGGGGAGGGCCTCGGTACCCAACTAGGGATCTGAGGTCGAGCATACTCAATAGACCGTAAGGTCTAATCTGCTGGCAATTAGTATGTTAGTAATATTGATGTCCTGTGAGTGGCAGAGGCATTGTCCAAGTGACAGCCACAGGAGTATATAGGAATCATTTGGGAGAATGGTAGTGGGAGAACTCGATCAAAATACTTTGCAGCATTGGATAACACAGCAATAGAAAAAGAAGTTAGGCACTCGTAGTCCTCCAATCTCTTTCCGAAAGCTCAGCTTGGTATAAGCTCATCGTACGTCCTTGCCATTCCAGAGGAAATCTGAAAGGGGGGTTTAAAGATGGGAAAACCAACATTTGGGATGGTAGGCACTCACCATGTTCATTGGATAAAGTATCCTGGATAGAATGTTCATTTTTACTGCATTCACTTGTCTCCAGAATGAGAGCGGGGAGATTTTCATCTGTAATGATCTACCTGAATAGCTTGACAGATGGGAGAGAGGTTAAGTTTAACCAATGTGGAAAAAGAGTGGGAGATCTTGATCCCCAGATAGGAAAGCACCTTAGATTCCCAGGAAAGACCTATGTCATCAATCCACTGTCATGGTACATGCACATTGAGAGGCATTACCATGCATTTATCCAGATTTACTTTATATCCTGCCACCCGAGAGAATCTGTCCATTATCTCCACGGCAGATGGTATAGAAGTCTGAGGATTCTCCAAGTGCAGCAGTATGTCATCTGCATAGGCGGAAAGATATTACCTGTCACTTCCTACCCGGATTCCCTGGATCCCAGGGCTGTTCTAGAAGGATCAAATGAGGGGTTCCAGGTAAAGATTAAAAAGAAATTGGAAAAGAGGGCAACCTTGTCTGGTGCCCTGCATCAGATGGAAACAGGATGAAAATACACTGTTACAATGAATTCTGGCTGAGGGGCGGTGATAGTTGACCTTAAGCCACTCATAAAACTGGATAAGAATGCCAAATCTCTGAAGTGTGACCAGCTTTGTAAAGCCTCCAGATCTCAGCTACTCTGATACCAAATGATAGTTCTGTGTTGGTGCCGACATTTTACAGACCAATCAGGAATCTGTGTTTTATTTGTTTGTCCATGAATGTGGAAAAGCAGTGCCCCTGCACAAACACAGCCCCCTCCACACAAGCATCACATGCTGTCACCCCCACACTGATTGCCACCTCCAAAAACTAGAAGTGAGCCTCCCACAAAACACAGATAGCCATTGCACCAACACTGTAAGCCCCAAACTCCACCTTACCAAAGCCAAACTCATCCAATTATGGCACCAACACTGCCAGACCCCTACTCCAAAGTGAACAGACTGCTTTAGCAACAAACCTGTCTGTCCTTCACCTCATGCAATTGATCAGAAAGCTCTTGTGACAAGCTCTCATGTACATACACACACACACACACACACACACACACACACACACACACACACACACACACACACACACACCTTCAGCAACCAACAAACATCAAAAGTATGGGTAGAGTGTGGAAAATAGTTTAATGTTGCATTTCAAACCAACAGCAGTTTTTATTCTGGTTTCAATTATACTTTTTAATTAAATAGAAACACAGAAATTGACAGCAGATAAGGACTGCTTTGTCCACTTAATCTGCCCATTATCCCCTACCTACCGTAATAAAACAGATCCTACTTGATCACCAGTTTTTACCCTCTGTTTCCTACTGTTGGGTTCCCTTGTGCCTATCCCATGCATTCATGAATTCCTCTACTGATTTTGCCCCCCCCACCAGTGCTGAAAAGCTGTTCCATGCATACGCCACCCATTATGTGAAAAAATACTTCCTCACATTACCCCTGAGTCTACCCCCCTCAAGTGCAATATCATGGCACATTGTTCTTAAACATCTTTTTTTCTGAAAAACACTACCCTTTTGTACCTTATTTATGTCCTTGAGATATTTGAAGGTTCTGTTCAACACAAGATGTCTACACTGGCAATGGTAGTGCTCCAGAAGCTAAAACTCTAGTTTCACACAAAATTCTGGCACTCACCACCTGTCTGTATACAGGACACCACTCAGCATCTTTCCATTAAAAAATCATTTTATTAAACAAGTAGCCACTCCAAACATCTCGCCTGATGCATTTTGGACTGTTTGAAGTCCTTTATCAAAGGGTGGGATACACATTACGAACATTCATTTAAATTGAGTATCAAAACCATGTGGTTTAATGATGTCACAGTCGGATCGTGATCCGACTGGTGTTCATAATTATTTGAATTAAATTACTAAATAGCTGCATGAAAATCAAGATAAAACAGGGAAAAACAGATAGTGTTAAAAGATGCAACATTGTCATAAACAGCTTACAGTCTAAGACATAACTAATAAAATACACGAACAACAAAAAACAAATATGGATGGGGGAATAGGAAGTAACAATGAGCAGCTAAGTGACACAGCAAATCAGCACCACAAATCAGTCCCAATCATATAAATTCCATATCATCCTAGTAAATACATCTCTAGGGTTTATAATATATAAAGTGCAAACACTGCTGAAAGTACAAGAAGTACGATTCTGTAAGTGTCACTACAGTACATTTACCTTTTTGCTAAGTATGGCAGCACATCAAAATTCATGTTAAGCCCTGGTTTCTAATATGCCTTTAGTTGTAGAATCCAAAAACTCACTCTCAGTAACATGAGGTTATTGTAGTTACTACCTCAAGGATTGTGGCTTACCCTATCAATTGCCATAAAGTTAAAGTTATGTGAGACCCCATCTCTCTCCTCCATAACATGAGCTGCTGTGTCATATGTACTATCCTGTCTTACAATTGCCCAGATGTGCTTGCCCATCAGGGATTTGAAGCATCTATTCATTTTTCCGGTAAAAAACGCTTCACAGGAGCATGTTGCCAGATATATTACCCTTTCAGTAGTACATGTAATTCACTGCCTTGTTGTAAATTCTTTCTCAGTGTTACAGGAGCTAAATATCTTCTCTGTTTGGCTAGAATTGCAATATATATATTTCTTAAATCTATTTATTTATTTATTTATTTATGATCATTCGGGAAAAAACCTTTGAGCGTGAGCTCTTTTACAAAGGTTCCACGTCAGGGTGGACAAACATATAAAAACACAAATACAGTGGTTACAGGTTTCGGAACATGTTCAGTTACAAAGGTTCCACGTCATGGAGGACAAATGATACAGAAACACCAGTATAGTAAATACAGATTTCAGGTCTTTTACAGTTTTTTCAGGATTAGCACAAATGCAGTGGTTACAGACAACAGAAGGATACAGTCATACAGGTTCAGCACATTAGGCAGTTCAATAGTCACAGTTTCAGTGCTGGGTTTAACGACGGTAGTGGGAGAGTCTAGCAGGTCTTTCCTGGGGGCCACGTGCACTGTGAGATAGACTGTAGGTGCAGTTTGAGCCCGGTTTTGAACTGAGGCAGGCTGTGTGTATATAGTTCCTGCGGAAGTTCATTTAGCCAGAGGGGGGGCTCGGTAGGTGAAGGTATGCTGACCAAGTGAGGTTCGCCGGAATGGGGTGGACAGTGCACTGTTTTTCTTCCCCCTGGTGTTATGTGATGATGGAGAGGCCTCGAGCAGGTTTACTATGCAGGGTGGTGTTTTTCCAAGGAGAGCCCTTTTACCCAATAGACAGGTTTGGTATGTGAGCCTGTCTTTTAGGCTCAGCCAGTTAGTGCTTTTATACAAAGTGCAAGTATGGGTGTAATGGTCTGCACTCAGGGTTAGGCGACATGCCTTATTTAATGCAATTTGGACCCTGTTGAGTGCAGTGTCAGTGGCAGCTCCATAGATCAGAAGCCCGTAGTCTATCATGGGAAGTATTGAGCTGGAGACCGAGAGTTGGAGTGCTTCCGGGGTGAGGGAGTTCTTATGTCTGTAGAGGACCCCGATCTTTGTGTTAACTGACCTGACAAGGGAGTCAATGTGGTTTGTATACATGAGAGAGTCATCAAGGATGACCCCTAGGTACTTAAATGATTGAACCTGCTCAATCTGCTCACCTGCATTATTGAAGATATTGGGGGGGGGGGCTGCACTTATTGTAATGGCTGGAGTGGATCACAGCCTTGGTTTTCTTGTAGTTCAGTAGCAGCCTTTTCCTACAGAACCAGTCCTCGAGTTTGTTGAAGGAGGTTATATCAGCCTTGTGTTTGTGTGAGCCATGTTGTCGTCTGTTTGTCTACATAATGGCTGTTCATGAGGCTATCACTGTGGGTCAGATCTTTTTTGTTGCACATTCTGGGGTAGATTTTATTAATCTCTTTTAGACCAGCATCTGCTGTAAAGACATGCAAATGTTTATTGAGTATTTTCTCAAATTCCCTGGCTTGTACTGAGAAAGATGTTGCAAAGTTGAATCTAGGGTCTAGTGATCCATTTTCTGTTTTCTGCTCTAGCAGTCTATCTCTAGCTGTATTTCTTGCTAGATTTCTGGCTGTCTCTATTTTATTCTCACTGTATCCCCTCTCTTTAAGTCTTACAGCAACATCCTTCGTTCCTATTGAAAATTTTGTTTCATCGCTACAATTTTGTCTCACTCTTCAGAATTGGCCCTTCAGTATATTTTTAGCCACATGTGTGTGTGTGTGTGGGGGGGGGGCGGCAGCTGGAAGCTAAAAATAAGGTATTCCCATCTACGTTTTTTCTGAACATTTCACTGTCCACCTTGTGTAATTGGTTAGGGCCAAATCTAGATAAGAAATTCTGTTCTTGTCAAGCTGATATGTGAATCTTAAGTGGGGGTTTGACATATGTAATTATTAAACAAAGTTCCTCAATTCCTCAGGGGCTCCTTTCAAGATTAACAGTACATCATCTATGTACCATTTCCATACCATCAGTTTATCTAAAAGGACATTTCTAACTGGGTCATTGATAAATTCCTCTTCCCACTTGCCTACTTAGATATTGGCAATGGAGAGGGCACATGTGGGCCCCCAGTGCCATTCCTTTTGTATGCAGGTATATTTCCTTGTTAAAGAAGAATACATTACATTTTAATACAAACTCTAGCAATTTAATAAGGAAATCAGTGAGGGGATCCCCCCTAATTTCTGTCTTTATTCAGATAGCAAGCTGCTGCATCACGTGCACCCTCTTGTGGTGCATTTGTATATAGGGCTTCTATGTCGATTGTTACAAAGTACATATTATCATCCAGATTTAGGCTTTTTATCAGATTCAGTATCTCTTTGGTATCTTGTACTTAGGCAGGTAGTTGTTCTACTATAGGTCTCAGATAGTGGTCACAGAACTGAGAGAGAGGTTCTGTTCACTAATAACCAATGCCACTAACAATGGGGTGCCCCATGAATTTTGTAGTGTATTATGCACCTTGTGCAGTGTGTAGAAAGTACCCCGTATTTTTTTTTATTTATTTATTTTTGTTTATTGTAAAATCTAGGAATTAATACCTTTGAGCCAAGGCTCTTTTACAAAGGTTCCGCGTCAAAAACATTTACAGACAGATAGAGGTACAGGGTTGTACAAATAGCTAAAACTAGTGATATAACTGTACAGCAGATAATAACTTAAGCACTATCAACAGTATAGAAAACAAATGAGGAGGGAAAGATATGAAAGGGAGGTAAGTGGCAGTGTAGGAATTAACAGTGGAGAAAAGAAAAAAAAAAAGGGTGGAGGGCGAGGAGGACAGAAGCAGACCTTAGTAGGAGATGAAGACCCATTACTAGGCCATTGTCAAGTATGTGGGCAGTGAGGAGGAGTGAGAATAGATTATGAGATTAACAAATACAGTCACAGGAGTTTGAGGTGGCTAGGTGAGAGAATAGTCTGGATTTAAAAACACCTAACGAACAAGAGGCAGTAATAGAGGTGCTGAGAGTATTTAGCCAGTTGGGGGCACGATAGGCAAAAGATTGTTGACCATGTGGTCCGACAGTGGGGGACCTGCAGAAGCTGGGTTTCTGATCTTCTAGTGGATCGTACACTTGGGTTCTGACATAGCAGGCCTTATATGCAGGAAGGGTGAGGCCCATGATGGATTTTGGCCATTAGGCAGGTGAGGAACTTGAACGGTTTGATAGCTGTAACCACCCAGTATCAGCATAGAGATCGCTGAGGTATGAATAAGTCGATGAGCACCAGTAAGCAGCCGACATGCCTTGTTTAGGGAGGTTGTGACCCGTTTCAATGTGCTTGAAGGGGCGGACCCATAGATAACTAAACCGTAGTCAATGACTGAGATGATCGAGGATTGAATAGCTAGCTTCAACGCTGGATGGGTGAAAAGTTGTCTGTTGCGGTAGAGTATTCCAAGCCGCTGATTAATAGTTTTGGAAATACCATCAATATGTGATGAAAAGACAAGGCCTTGATCAAATGTGATTCCAAGATATTTAAAGATAGCCACTTGTTCAAGAGTGATTCCCCAGGGAGGTGTTGATAGTAAGTGGTGCTTGTTTGTTTTTGTTCTACGGACTAGTGAAGAGCATAGATTTTGTTTTTTTGCGGTTTAGGACTAGCTTGTGTCCAACAAACCACTCCTCAACACTGGTAAACACCTGTTGTAGGCTGTGGCGTAAGCAGTTAGGGTCTCTGTGTGAGGATAGAATCACAGCATCATCAGCATAGAGTATGATTTTTTCTGGGCAGGATTTAGGGAGGGAGTTTAGAAAGAGGCTAAAAAGTAGTGGGCCTAGAATTGATCCTTGTGGAACTCCTGAGAGGACAGGTTTAGGGTCTGTGAGGATTCCAGATATTTTTACCACCTGGGTGCGTTGGGCAAGGTAGCTTTTTTATCCAGGCACCAGAGCCTAAGGAGAGCCCAAGCGTCTGTAGTTGACTGACTAGTAGGCCATGGTGGACAGTGTCAAATGCCTTTGTTAGATCAATAAACACAGTTCCAGTGAGGAGTCCTTTATCCAAGGCCTTGTGGATTACTTCTGAGAATTCGAGCAGAGCAGTGGTGGTGCTATGCCTTTGTCTGAATCCATGTTGCTGGTCACAAAGAATGTTATATTTCTCCAGGTAGTCTGTAAGCTGGTCAGCTACCATACGTTCAAGGGCCTTTGATAATGGGGGTGGTATTGAAATTGGTCTATAGATGCCAGGCAGAGACTTATCCCCACTTTTGTGCACTGGGGTGATTATGGCAGCCTTCCATATACCACGGAATTTGCTAGAACAGAGGGAGAGATTGAATATTCTGGTGAGGTGGAGTAGAACTACATCCAGGGTAAGGGATAGAATTTTAAGGTCAAGAGAGGCACTGCTTGCCCTTGAATTAGATATAGCCTTCTTTACATATTTGTAAACTTCGTGTGCTTTCACTATTTTTAGATGGAAAGGTGGAGTGTTTGGAGAGGCAGTGGGGGATGTAGAGATATAGGGGTCTGCAGAGGTGAAGAAATCAGATGCGAGGACTCTGCTGAGGTCGGTGAAGGTCTCATTTAAGGAGTTTGCTATGATCATGGGGTCAAGGGTGGTAGTGCCTGCCACATTCATTGCGGCAGGAGAGGATTTGGACTGCTTACCCGTGATATTTCTTAGATTGTCCCAGAAAGGTTTTCCTTTACCCCAAGTGTTAGAAAGAGCAGTTTTGAAGTAGTCGCTCTTGACTCGACGGGTCTCTTTAGTGCAGAAGTTTCGGGCCTGTTTATATTTTAGGATGTCGGCCGGAGAGCCAGAGTCTCTTGCTATAGCCCATAGGTGGTCCCTTCCTTTGTGTAGTGCCATTAACTTAGCAGTGAGCCATGGAGTTGAGAGTGCTTTCACTTTGCGCTTTTTAATAGGTGCGTATAAGTCACAGGCAGCATTGAAGGTGTAGATAAAGTAGTTTAGAGCTTCATCGACGTCTTGTGTAGTGTAGAACGGAGACCAGTCTTTTTGTCTAAGATTTTCCTTGAGTGGAGTAAGGTTTCCAAATGGTAGTGGTCTGCTAGTGATGGTTCTAGAGGGTGGTTTTCTAAACTTGTTTGACCAGGTACATAATACAGGAGAGTGGTCACTAAGAGAATCTGGGAGAACAGCAATATTATTTATCCGGGCTGGGTGATTGGTGAGGATCCAATCTATTAATGTACTATTCCCAGTTTTATAATTTTTCCTAGTGGGCGAGTTGACCAGCTGAGTTAGGTTTGCTGCTAGGATTGCATCCTTAGTCGTCCCTGTGTCTGGAGCAAGCCAGTTGATATTGAAGTCACCTAGTAGGAGGAGCTCTGCATCAGGAGGTTGAGATCTGACGAAATCTAGTACAGACTGTAGGCCGGGCCCAGGATCTTTAGGTGGGATGTAGATAGCAGCAACTGTGAGGACTTTGTTATGGGCACCAAGAAGAAGTTTGATAGGGAGGAGCTGTAAGACAGAGTTAGTGGTGGTATGAGTAATGGAGAGGCAGTTGAGATATTCCTTTATGTAGATGGCACTGCCTCCACCCCTCTTTGTCGTCCCTGTCCAGCCGGAAATTCTCAGCCTTTGCAGACATATAGCATGGTCAGGGTTGTTAGGGTGTCAGCTGTTTCAACAATGGCTAGAATATCAGGGTTATGCTGACTGACAAAAGTTTGTAGTGAGGCTAGTTTTGGTAGCAGACTACAAATATTTAAGGTGACAAAAGTGAGTCCCCCCTCCGTTTTGGCAGACTTTTTAGTACTGTATGAAATTGGGCCAGGATTAGGGTGGACACTTCCAGATATTAAGAGGAGGAGGAGTATGAGTTTGAGGGTCCATTGTCGTATTTCATAGTAGGTGGTAATCATCCTAGTGTTCTTTTGAGTTTTAGACCAGCACAGGTGCCTTGTATCCCAGTGTAGTGTATCGATCAGGAATAGGTGCCAGGTTGCCCCCATGTAGTCATCACACCTGTTCATAATTAAACAGTCCATAGTTGACTGGCACCATTTTTGCTTGGGGGGGGGGATTGCCATCATGCCTGATGTTGGGTAATTAGCCAGGAGGACCAGCGTAGAGAGTAGTGAGGGATAGGAGGAGGTGGGTTGGTGGGTTAAGGTTGGCAGCACGGACAGGACTAGAACAGAGAGAAGGACATGAATAAAAGGAGGCATAGTAGCTAGAAGGGGAGAGCAGGATGAGAGAAGAGGAAGTAAGGAACCAGGAGGTCTATAGAGCTAGTATTGGGTGCTTAGTGATTAAAAAATCTCTAGTTTTTGTGTCAATAAAACCTTCTTGAAATCCCATGTTGATATGTTCATCAATAAAATACTTTGTGACATACTGTGTCAACGTGTGGTAAACATCATTGTTTCCCAGTTGTCTTGTTACCTCTGTGATAAGAGTCTGATTTATTCTGTAACACTACTGCTCCACCCATATCTGCTTGTTTAATGATTAGTTCATCTCTTTGCAAGCTCTGTATTGCTTCCCTCTCCTCTCTTGATAAATTGTTTTATTTTTGAGCATTTGTTTCTGCATAAAATGTTTCTAAATCATGTTCAGCCAAATCCCTGAACACTGATACTGCAGCACAGAAAGGAACATAGAAAGTAGATTACAGTTTAAAGGGGCTGTGGGCAGGGGGATGCTGGTTTCTTACTCCAGTGTCATCTTAATGTTTATTAAAAAAGGCTTGCAAATGTAGCATTCTGTAGCATAAATTTAGATCGGTATAGGTCTAGATGTTACCCAGCAGCACAGAGGGAGCAAAACTGAGGCCTTTTTTAAGGAGGTTGATTTCAGCTTTCATTAAAACATGTGCAGATAAATTAATGATTTGAGCGATTTCTGGGAGCTGACTCACCTCCTGCATCCTTGGTGTATTGTTCGGTTGAATGTTCCATCTTGATTGTGCTGGTAGGTTTCTCCGCTGGTTTAGTATTAGTCACCTCCTCCTTCCACCCATCACCTTCTCCTTCCTCTGTTGAAATTTCATATAGGGTCCTGCAATCTCGGACTCTTATGTATTGCAGTCATGGAGTGGGGTGGTGGTACCTGGTGTTGTTATTGCTGTCTGTTCTGTAAAGGTGGTTGCATAGTTTCACAGTCCCTGTATAAGAAAGGACCTCTTCCACTATGTTTATTTTCAGACTCGTTGTAGTGTGTGCTAAAGTCAAAAGAGACGTTCCTGTTGTTTTTAATGAGATAAAGGAGACTACGAATGAGGGAACATCTACAGTAGTAGCGCCAAATTTGTCAAGCAATTTTGTGAGATTCCCTATTTATCCTTCACAAAATTTAGGGAAACAAAATCCTCTAAAATTCTTTTTGTAATACCTTCAGAAAGAGGCCAGTTCCTATTACAGTACTTAAGTGCCATCTGGTAGGTTTTCAACTACACTATCAGATGAGACAACCCTCTCTGGGTAGCAGTGAGCACACTAACAAACAAAACAAAATCCCTAACTAAGGGTTTCACAATTCTCAGTAGGGATTTTTAAAAATCCTTTGACTAATTCGGTGATACTACTGTACAATTAGAAAAACACATTTTTGGAGGGAATCCTTAAAAACAACAGGAATATCTCTTTTGACTTTAGTACAGACTACAGTAAATCTGAAAATGAAGATAGTGGAAGAGGTCCTTTTTTATGAAGGGAGAAGAAAACCATGCAGCCACCTTTACATAACACACAGCAACAGCAACACCAGGCACCTCCCCCAACCATGACTGCACCATGGAGGAGTCCAAGATTGCAGCAACCCATATGAGATTTCAACAGAGGAAGGGAAAGAGGATGAGATGGGGGGGGGATGGATACCAAACCAGAGGAAAAACCTACCAGTACAATTGCGGCAGAGCTTTCAACTAGAAAATGCACTGGGGATGCAGGAGGTGAGTCAGCTCCCAGACATTGCTCAAATCATTAATTTATCTGCACATGTTTTAATGAAAGTTGAAATCAACCTCCTTAAAAAGGGGTTCAGTTTTGCTTCCTCAACCCCACTGGATAAAGTCCAGACCTATATTGACCTCAGTTTATGCTATAGATAGCTAAATTTACAAGCCTTTTTTAATAAACGTCAAGATGACACTGCAGCAAGAAACCAGCATGCCCCTGCCCACAACCCCTTCAAGTTGCAGTCCACTTTCTGTGCTCCTATCTGTGCTGCATTATCAGTGTTCAGAGATTTGGTTGAATATGATTTAGAAACTTTTTTATGCAGAAACACATGCTCAGTCATATAACAATTTATCAAGAGAGGACCGGGAAGTAATACAAAGCTTGCAAAGAGATGAAGAACTAATAATTAAACAAGCAGATAAGGTTGGGGCAGTAGTGTTACTGAATAAATCAGACTATATCTCGGAGGTCATAAGACAACTGGGAAACAATGATTTTTACTGCAGGTTAACACAGGATGCCACTTGTGACTTCAAGTATAGCATTGATGAACATTTCAACATGGAATTTGAAAAGGTTTTTTTTTTTTTACCTCTTTATCCTTCCTATGTGTTCCACCCCAGCCACTCCTTCAAGCTTCATGCCAGGGCTGGAATCCAACCCGTCGCACTCCCCAAGCCACAGTCTCAGATAGCAGCCAGTCCCAGGGTAACTCCAACATAGCCCTTCATGGGGTGGGTCCCTCTCCTCCAAATGTCATAATTTCTGCTTGTTGTGCTGGGTTGCCCAGCTTTTGATGAAGCTATTTACTGTTGTTTGCTGAGGCACCACTGTTCTCTCAAGCTGCCACCTGTTCTTTTGTTGGTATGTTGCTGAGAGAGAATTTTTGTATTCTACAACTAAAGATACATAAGAAACCAAGGCTTGACACAAATTTTGATGTGCACCCATACTTAGAAGAAAGGTAAATGTACTATAGTGACACTTAAAGAATCCTACTTCTCGTACCTTCAGCAATGTTTGCACTTTATATATTATGAACCCTTGAGATGTATTTAATAGGATGATATGGAATTTATATGATTGGAACACTACTGATTTGTGATGCTGATTTGCTGTGTCACTTAGCTTCCCATTATTACTTCCTATCACTCCAATCCCTATGTGTTGTTTGTCATTCATGTATTTTATTACATATGGCTTAGACTGTAAGCTATTTATGACAATGTTGTGTCTTATTAACAGTATCTACATGTTTTTTTTCTGTTTTATCTTGATTGTCATTCAACTATTTGCTAATTTAATTCAAATATTATGAACACCAATTGGATCACAGTCTGACTCTTACATCATTACACCACATGGTTTTGATACTCAATTTAAATGAATGTTTGTAATGTGTATCCCAGCCTTTGATAAAGGACTTCAAACAGACCAGACGTGCCAGGTGGGATGTTTGGAGTGGCTACTTGTTTAATAAAATAATTTTTAAAAAGGAAAGTAGCCGATTGGTGTCTTATACACAGACAGGTGGTGAGTGCCAGAATTTTGTGAGGAACTAGGTATTTGAAGGTCTTTATCATATCCCCCTTCCCCACTTCCAGGGTATACATATTGAGGCCCTCTAATGTCTCTTCTTATATGACTTTTGCTGCAGACCCTGCACTGTTTTTGTTGCCCTTCTCTTAACTGCCTCTACTCTGTCTATGTCCTTACAGAGATTCGGCCTCCAGTACTGGACATAGTATTCCTGTGGCCAAATATTTAAAGCTTTGCACCTGGCGCAAATCCATTGTGCTGGAATAGTGCCAGATTTCTACCAGGCAGCAATATTCAAAAGCTCTCTAAGCACCGGTGCTATGTGATAGCGCCGACCCTAAAAGTTAATATATTCAGGGGAGGGAGTGATGGTAGTGGCAATGAATGCTGGTGCACTCGCATATTCAAAAGAGTAGCACTGAGTTACAGGTTTGTGTGCTACCTGTGGCACCACAATGAATACCACCTGCAAAAAGCATGCAGTAATGCGGCGGTGTTACCTGAAGTAATTCAAAGTGTTACTTCAATTAGTTCCAGGTTTACCCTGGTAGTATCTGGCCTTTCCACCCCCACATCAAGATCCCTGACCTCGAAGCTGTATATATAGATCTGTCTTTACATCTCTATTTTTACACACAGCTATATGGTGCTGCACACAGTTCTAATATTATGTGTGAGGATGTGTCCCACCTTCTAGGGAGCGATGTCCCTTATTGCTGTGATGCATGGGTGAGTGGTATGCACTGATTGTGCCTGCCAACATCCATTTCCTGCAGCATCTAGCTTGTACGTCTGATCTGACCAACAGGGGGTTGCTGTGAGCACATTCTGGCCTGCAGCTCCCAGCCTGTACTTCCATTCCGAACAACAGGGGGTTGCTGTGTGCTCCATACAATAGTGCCAGGCAAACTACATGAGATTCTATGCTAATTGGGCCATAATGAGATGCTAATCTGGCTGTTTGCACATGGATTGCCTAGGTAGGCTCATTTGCATAGGAGTGTTGAATATAGCAAATGTTTGCCCTGGGCTAATGTGTTTGCACTGGGATAATGTGTTAGCACTATGCAATCAGGTTAGCCCTGGGCAAACCTCTCAAAAGCATAGCACAGTTTTGCAGTTTGTGGCCTGCATTGTTATTTGCAGTTGTTGTGCAACACTTCATTGCTATCACACACATTGTCCATCAACTTCAACTCTGCCTTACTCCACCTCTGTGTCCACTGGACTGCTGTTGCTTTTTTCACTTCCCTGTTGCTATATTCATAGCTGTCTTATTTGCTGAGCTATTTTAGCACTGCACTCCCAGCCCTGTTTGCACTGCTTCCTTTGCACTCTATATTCAGCAGGTTTAGCACTAGGGCTATTTCTTTGAATGTAGTTTGCTAATGGTTCAGGGAATTATAGTATGCCAGGCAGTGCTAATTTAGCCCCAAGGCTGTTTTGAATATCTGACTCCAGGTGAGGTCTTACCAATGATTTGTACAGTGGTATCACCACCTCCTTTTTTCTTCTGGTGATACCTCTCCCTATGCAGCCCAGCATCTCACTGGCTCTCCCCACAGCATTTTCACAATGCGTGGTCTCCTTTAGATCATCAGATATGATTACACCCAGTTTTGTTTCCTGTTTGGTGGTCATCAGTGCCTTCCCCCCCATCATGTACTCTTCTCTTGGGTTCCTATCCTCCAAATGCATGATTTTACACTTCTAGGCATTGAATCTTAGCCACCACACAAGGCCACTACTCAATCTGAGTGTCAACCCTATTGCAGATCATTGTGCCATCTGCAAAAAGACATACCTTCCCGTCCAGCCCCTATGCAATGTCGCTTATGAAGACATTAAAGAGGCTTGGCACCAACTGATCATTATAGCACCCTGCTGGTTATGTTCCTCTCTTCAGAATGAACTCCATTTACCTCCGCCCTCTGTGTTCTATCCCTTAACTAATTACTGACTCAGTTTACTACTTTGGGACCTACCCACTCCCAGGCTGCCCAGCATGTTTACAAGCCTCCTATGTGGAACGATGTTGAAGGCCTTGCTGAAATCCAGGTAGGCCACATCTACTGCCACTCCCTGATCTAATTCCCTGGTCACACAGTCAATGACATCTATCAGATTTGTTTGATATGACCCATGTTGCCCAGTATCATGTGATCCACTGGATTCAAGATATACCATGATCCATTCCTTTAGCAGTGATTCCATTAATTTCTCCACCACTGAGGTCAGGCTGACTGGCCTGTAATTGCCAGCCTCTTTTCTGCTCCCACTTTTGTGGACAGGGACTACATCTGCCCTCCCCTAGTCCTCCAGAACCATTCCCATTTCCTGGGATTTGTTGAACAGGACTGTCAGTGGTGCTACAAGCAGCTCTCTAAGCTCCTTTAATATTCTTGGATGTATCCCAACTGGCTCTGTTGCCTTGTCCACTCTCAGTTGTATGAGTTCCTTTAGGACTCTCTCCTCCATAAATGGGCTGGTGTCCACCTCCCATCCATTGATGACCTGTCGCTTAACTGAGGTCCCACACCTTCCCCATCTGTCAATACTGAACAAAAATATTTGTTTAGGATTGTTGCTTTCTCCAGGTGTCCCTCTGCACACTCCCCTCCTTCCCCTTTTCACCTAACAGTCCCACCGCAGTCTTTCTTTCACTAATGTACCTGAAGAATGTCTTGTCCCCTTTCGTTACTGCCTGGGTTATTATTTCCTCTGTTTGTGCCTTTGTGCTCCTGACAGTTTTCCCTGCCTCCATCTGTTTAAATGGATTCACGTCCCTGTCCTCCTCCCTCTATTTTTCCCTGTGCCTCCTGAATGCCAGCCTTTATGCTCTTACTTTCTTGGCCACTTTCTTTGAGAACTGTAGTGGTTTTTGTTTCCTCTTGCTGTTGCTTGATTGCCTAATGAGAAATTTTTTTTGCCTCCTCTGTGGATCCTTTTACATTTGCCCAGTGTTTCTCTACACCCCCTCATCCCCCATCTCTGCCAGGGATTTCCTGTGACATTTCCCCATCTTTGCAAAGTCAGTCCTTCTGAAGTCCAGGACCCTTGCTTTCATGTGGTTTGTTCTCACATTGAACCACACCATACAGTGATTACTGGACCCGAGGTCACTACCCACCATGACATCTGCAACTCTGTCCCCAGTGGTGACTACCAGACCAAGTATTGCTGCCACCCTAGTGAGCGTTACCATTAGCTGCCTGAGGCACACCCTCTGCAGGGCATCCAAGATATCCTTGCACTTGGCTGAGGCTGCAGCTGGGATGCTCCAATCAATATCTGGCAAACAGAAGTCTCCCACTAACAACACCTCTACTTTAGTTGCCATTTTATGGATGGCTTCCGAAAGAACCCTGTACAACTCTCCCCTTGTGCTGGAGGTCTGTAGATCACTCCAGTGTGAATAACAATGCCATTAATAATCTCTAGGGTGACCCACAGTGTCTATGTCCCTCCCTGGGTTCCTGGTACCTCAGTTTCTTTTTATTCCCTCTCTGACATAAAGAGTCACTGTTCCTCTCTTTTTACCCACCGTGTCCTTCCTGAATAGAGTATAACCTGGTATGGCTATATCTCAGTCATGATTCCTATTGTACCATACCTCAGTAATGGTGACAATGTCCAGGTCAGCCTCTGCCATCAAGGCCACTATGTCTGGGATTTTATTTCCCAGGCTGCAAGCATTTGTGCACATGGTCTTCAAAGGTATGCTACCCTTCCTTCTGACAGCTCCCCTCCTATCCTCATTCCTTCTATCTTTGCCCTCCCTGTCTTTTCTCCCCTTTCTCCTTTTCTCTGCCATTCTACCTTTTTCAGTTCTAGGTGCTTTTGGTGATTTTCCATCCTTAGGGTTCTCCCTACTGACTGTGTCCTCTTGTTCGGGGGGTGGCATATTGATTCTCCCTGCTTTCTTCTGCCTCTCACCTTGGCCAGTTTAAATGCTTGCCAATGAAGCATTTGAACCTTTCACGGAGGATCCTGCCCCCCCCACCTTGATAGATGCAGGACATCTCTCCTGTATAGATCTCCATCCCTCCAGGTGAGATCGCAGTCCCCAATGAAGCCAAATCCCTGTGTCTGCACCAGTCCTTCAGCTATGCATTGAAACTCCTGGTGCAGAGTACCCCGCCCTTCCCTTTATCTTAGACAGGTAACACCTCAGAAAAGGTTACTGAGCATGCCACTTGTCTAAGATCCCTCACCAACTCCCTGCTCTCCTCCTGCACTACCCTAGCTTCATCACTAGCCAGGTCATTTTTTCTCAGGTGGACAATGACATCTAGCTTAGCCACCTGCACTGCTGCCTAGTGATCCTTAGGATGCACTTTCCATCCCTCTAAGCTGTGGCACCACATAGGCAGTTGACCTCCCTCACTCATGCCCCTCCTTCCCCCAAGTCTACTCCCCTAACGATAGAGTCCCTTCCAGAAGTTGCTTCCTCCTCCTCTGGGGTCCTGTGCCTCTTCTCCTGAGGTCTCCACAATGGAGAACCCCTACATCCTCCTTGGTCTCCATTGCGGGTTCCTCCTTGGGACAGTCCTGCCATGCCAGAGTGGTGCAGGAGTTGTTGGGTGGAACCATAGGAGGGATGTGGCTCTGTCCCACAGCCCTCACCCTTCCGGAGTCCACTGTAGTCCAGCTGCTCCTCCTTCTCAGCATCCTTTGAGGCTGCAGGGGTGGAATTGGTGGCCCCTGTTTGGGGGAGGAGGCTTCCCAAATCCCAGTCAACTTAGTCTGGAGATGAGCAACCTCTGCCCTCAGCCCAGAAAGGTGCATGCATATGGGGCAGCACCTCAGAATCCAGAAGGTCTACCTGAAGACTGCCGCCCCACAGCCACTGCACTGCACCACTCCCATTATGTCTATTTCTGGCCTTCCTGATTTAGCTTATAGCTTAAACCCCCTTTCTGTTTTAGCTTGGTTAGCTTACACCTTTTATTCATTTTTTTATTTGATTTTTGTTTCTATGGTACGCTCAATGTTGAAGATAGTTGGGGAAAAGGAGATACTAAAGACAACAAATGTGCAGAGATAGCGATAGAGGGGGGTTCAACTTGCACAGTAATCAGACGTGCAGAAGCCAAGCCCCCCCGTGCAGACTCACTTAGGGATTCACAACCAGCAACAGCCCCACTGTGCTCACTGACACTGTATGGTACCTGGGACCCCCACGCTAACACAGGCATACCCTACACCAACCTGTCCAATCCAACCCACCCCACCAAAATGGACAGAGATGGCTTCCCACCTCACCCAATATGGCCAGTGCCACCCTACAATTGAACAGTCAGCTCTTTCTCCAACACAGGCCTACCTGCACCAACATGCAGGGCCAATCCAGCCACCCCACTTAAACAGACACAGCTGACTCCCTCACCACACCAATCTGGCCAGTATCCCCCCCAACAAACAGTTAGCTCCCTCAACTCCCACACCAACACAGGCCTACCCTGCACCAACATGGCCAGTCCCATCAAGTCCCATCAGTCCCACCTGAATGGACATAACCAGCTTCCCACCCCACTGATATTGTCAGTACCCCTCCAAACAAACACAGCCTGTTCTGTCACCCACCATACCTAAGTGGACACAGCTGGCTGCCCAGCAAGGTCCATCCATCCACCCCAACACCCTCAAACATCTATGGATGCCCAGAGTTTGATCGAAAGTCACCAAGGCTAGGCTTCTTAACAGGCACAAACCTTGCAGCAGAACAAATACTTGAGGTAATTTCAAAACAGCAACATTTAGGTGAACATGAACACTGCAGCAAAGAAATAAATGAATGAATAAATAAATAAATGAAAAAAAAAAATGTTTTTTTCCAGGAATCAAAGCGGGTAGCTAAGGAGTGAAGAGAGAGTCACTAGTTGAGTTCAACTGAAGTCGCATACATCGAGGTCTCTATGGCCAGTACTACCCACTCAGTCAGACAGTCTGCTCTTTCACCTCCCACACCAACACAGACCAATCCTGCACCAACATACATGGCCAGTCCAGCCCACTCCACTATAATGGATACAGCGGGCTCCCTCATTCCACCAACATGGCCAGTATTCCACCCCCTCAACTAACAATTGCCTCTCTCTCCCTCCACACCAACACAAACATAACCTGCACCAACACGGCCAGTTCTACCCACCACACTTAAACAGACACAGCCAGCTTCTCCACCTCATCCAATATGACCAGTGTCACCCTCTCAATTGAATAGTCAGCTCCTTTGCCCCACACACAATTGCAGGCCTAGCCTGCACCAACATGGTCAGGCCTACCAGCCTCACCTGAATGGACATAGCCAACTCCCCACCCCACCAATATGGTCAGTAACCCCCCAAATGAACAGTCAGCTCCTTCATCCACCACACCTGCATGGCCACTCACACCCATCACACCTAAGTGCATACATCAAGGTCAATCCAACCACCCTACCAACACAACCAGCCTCCACACCACCCTCAAACAGCCAGAGGTCCCACAAAGCTCAAACTCTGCAGCATAAAAATTAAAAAATAAATAAACTTTTTTTGCTAGGATGGACATTGGGTAGCTAAGGAGTGAAGTGTTGCCAGTTTACATTGTCCAGCATCCGACTCCAGCCATCCAGATCCCCTCCCACCCACCGTAGGGCATAGAGTACACTTCTGTTCAGATAGAGAGTAGATCAAGGAGTGGAGAAAGGGCTGAGCTACCGGTTGAAAGCTCAGTTCATCTGTCCGTGTCCGTCCCCAGGTATACCTCCTCGATGGTGATACCAACACAGTGACCTACCTCGCTGTCGACGAAATCGACAGTTCACTGACAGGTCACTGTGTTGGTGCACCTGAGACAGGGGCACACTGTCTCCCAGTTCTGCAACCCCTCCCAGAATCAACTCTGACTTAGAGTTGATTATAATAATTACTGGGGGTTCAGGGGGTGAACTCCCTGATAGAAAAGACAGACCTGGAGACATTCAGAATTTATGTCAACTGCAACTTGCGGTTGACATAAATCCCATCGCTGTGATGCCAGTCAATGATAGTGTTGTTGAACTGGCATCATAGAACCAACTCCAGGTATACAGGTCTATGATCTCCCCCCAATCGGCACACAAAAATAAAATCAAGTTTTCTTCATTTCAGGATGGAGAGCAAATCAAGGAGTGGAGAGACTATCAAGCTACCAGTGGACAGCTCAGTTTATCTGGTGTCTGATTCCAGGATCCCCCAGGATCGGGCAGGCAAAAATAAAGTTTAATTTTGTTTTCAGGATGGGGCACAGATAGAGCAGCAGAGAGAGGACTTTGCTACCAGTGGGTAGCTCAGTTCATCTGGGGTCTGACCCCAGGTAACCAGGTCTATCCCCCTTCCAATTAACACAAAAACATCAAAACATTTCTTTCACCACCAGCACCAACATCTAACCAAAAAGAGTACAGTGGCAGTGGTGCAATCCAGAGAAGGCTATACATGATGAGGGTATTTCAGAACATAAATTTATAGAAGATAATATACAATCCCTTCCCCCCCACCCCGGTGAACATGGCCCCACTACACCAACTCAGCCACTAACCCATCCCACCAACATGGCTGTTCACTCAACCTGACCAAGTGAGGATGACCAGCAACTCCACACCCCTACACTGCCAGCAACATGCCATTGTGGATGCGTGCCCCCCTACAACTCAACACCTGATCAACACAACCAGTGCCCCCACAAACATGGCCAGTGTCACCGCCCCCATCACACAACATGGCTAGTGTCCCCACCACACCCCACTAAGACCACAAATGTTACTACCCCACCCACCAACACAACCAGTGTTCTCACCCCATCCCATCAAAAACCATTATCCTCACCCCACCCCAAAACACAACCAGTGTCCTCACACCACTGTGCTCCTCCAACAAACGGTGCCCTCACTACTTCAATACTTTACAAAAATTGTATTAATATTGCTTAAGTATAAACTTAACATACCAGATCCCTGCCATAGCAATTCACTTATCATATTTAGTAAGCAGGATAGAAAGCAACAAGCAAGGTTTTGAAACAGGTCTCAGGTGGCAACAAGTTTGTAATGGAGCAGTCTGTTGCAGATGTGGCACCAATTTAACCTCCCAAATTGAGTTACAAATACACATCTCTTCCAATGAAACAAAAGTAGAGAAATGTAGAAAAAATTAAGCTGCCTGCCGAAAACTGACTTGCCCAATGCCACTCATCAACACCCCCCAAGCTGAAACCTAAGATTGCTATACACCACTCCCCAAGCTGAAACATTAGATTGCAGTGATAGTGGTATATGCTCAAGAAAAATTCACATAGTAATTTAAGAGCTAACAAGGATTTGTGGCAGATCAGAGTTAGCAGTAGACTTAGTTTAACCTGATAAATATCAATGCACAGCTCAGTCCCCTTCCTCAACTCCCACCCAGCTGAAACCCTGCATCCAACTGTATTTTTCATGAAATTTCTTTAAACTTAGTAATAGTGCTCCTGATGTTGTTGCTGTAATTTAATGTAGTTGTTGGTTCAATTCCAACCACTTTAAATGTGGAAACCATAAAAGCTTGTGGCAGATGAGTGAGAGAGTGAGCAAGCTAGTTTATTAAATGTTCAAACTGCATCCACATTTTCCAGTTTATTTTCAAAATAAAATATTAGACCTTGAGCAGTCGGAAAAATAGCTATACAGCTGGTAGGAAAATAAATACATCAGTGAAAGGCTACAGTGGATGATTATGATGGTTCAAAAAATGGCTACAGTGGGAAAATAGAATGGTGTGGTAAAAAGTTACATTTCTATGTCTGGGGACTGGATTAAGCACTATTTGGGATATTTGAATAAGTAAGCCTTAGAGTAGTTTTAGTTTTAAAATAAGATATACTGAGTGAAGCCTTCTCTAACCCCTCTCTATATAGCTGCTCAAATTTTATGTGGTTGGTTGTTTGATTCTGAGCCCTTCGAATGAGGAAATCATGAATGTTTTTAGCAGGTGAGCGAGAGGGCCGCAAGCTAATCTAATTCATATAAATGTTCAAACTGCTTACATGTTTGCTAGTTTATTTTTAAACTAAAAAAATAGAGCCTCAAGTAGTTGGGCCAACAGCTAAACTGCAGCTAGAAAAATTAATACATCAGTGTGCACAGATTAAACTACTACCTTTTGTATTGCTACCTAAAATGCAAGATATCAAATTGTTCACAGCGCTAGAGAGAAGGTTAAAAAAGTACTTACTGATAGAAATTTCAGCAAAATGAAGCTTTATGAGTTGGCAGAAGCAACAAGGAGTATAGACTGTTAGCAGTGAAAGCAGTGAAACAACAAGCAGCGAGAAAAACAACAAAGGGCAGTACCAAAATGTGCTGTACCTTTTAAAGGCAGTAGATCACAACCATTATAAGAACAATTGCTATTTCTGATTTGGCACCATTTCTCCACTCATCAATCAGACTTCCATATTTCTGTCCACGTCACTGTGTATCGGAAATTCAGTCTCCCTGCTAATCTACAATGAAGGTAAGACTGATTGACCTGTAATTGCTCAGGTTCTCCCTGTTCTCTTCCTTGTGGAGTAGGATGACATCTGCAGTTTTCCAGTCTTTCAGCACCGCTCCAGACTGGTGTGAGCCAATAAACAGCTTAGCCAAGGGTTCAGGCAATATGAGGCCAGCTCCCCAAGCACCCTCAAGTATAGGCCGTCCAGGCCTAATGATATTTTTATCTTTAGGTCATTCTGTCCTTTTTTTACATTTTCAAGAGTGATCACTAACTGTCCAATTACCTGTGCCCCCTGTGTGACTGCCTTGACAACACTCTCTGGATGAGGACAATTTTCCTCTACCTTGAATGCTGAGCAGAAATAATTGTTAAAGCTTTATGCTTATCATCTTCTAATACCCTCCCCATGCTGCTAGTCTAACAATTCCCTCCAGCCTTCATTTTCTCCCTAACGTATTAGATTAATCCTTTTTTTTCCCCTTTCCAGACACCCTTTGGCAATCCATAGCTCTTTGTCTATGCTTGCATTCCTTGCTATCCCCTTCCTCTCTTTAAGCTTCATGTGGTATACCTTCTATTCCTCCTCCCCTTTAGCACCTTTGTTACTTATGAAAGTTCTTTTCTTCCCTCACTGCTGTCCCTTACCACTTTTGAGAACCAGAATGGTCTTGCATACTTATTTCTTCTAGTAATTTTCCTTATACAAGAGTGAGTCACCTCCACAATGGCCTCCTTTATCGTTCCCCTCATTTTCTGTACCTCATTGATATGATCTATAACCATCAGAGTTTTCCTGACTCTTTTCTGCATTGGGCCAAAATCTGTCCTTCTTGGATCCAGAACCACAGCCTCAAAAATTGTCTGGTATTCCCCATCTCTAGTTCAAAGCACAAGGTATTATGGCCACTGAACCCTGGTGGTTCCCTGGCTGCCACCCCATCACCACTTCAGAGATGGTAAGTAGTAAGTTGAGAAAGGTGTCCTGCATCATGGGTTCATTGTCCAGCTGCACTAGTAAGCAATCCTGCAGCATGTCTAGCAGCAGCCCCCTGATGAAGAGGCAGAGCACCTCAGTATGTATGAGAGTTAGTGATTTATAGGTTCACAGGTAGAAGTTACAAGTCATATAGCTAAATAAGCCATATGGAGACTTGCCACTGACAGTGAATGTATTCTATTTTTTTTTCTCCCGTGTATAAATCTGATTGGCCTCCACTACCATCTCTGGCAAGGCATTCCAGCGCTTAACTACCCACTGGTTGAACCAGTTGCCCCTTCTTGTGGTCTTATGTAAATCACCCTTCAACTGATAGGGGTGCAATTTTGTGGCCCTGTCTAGAGTCCACTTTCTGATAAGACCAGATATTTCCCAAATCATCTCATCATGTAAAGCTATATGTACCTATAACACAACTCTCCTCTTATTTTTCGATAAGACATTAAGTACAACTCCAGTTCCATAAGTCTGTCTCCATATGTGATATCCTTAACCCTTTTCACTGTACTAGTCAGTTTTCTCTGCACCTTCATTTGTACTGCCTACACTTTGGGATGTGCAGACTGGAGCACCATATTCAAGCACTGGTCTCACAAGGGAATGATAAAGGGGCAACCTCACCTCCTCTCTCCTACTCTTTATGTTTCTTAGTATATTTCCCAGAATCCTATTTGTCTTTTTCATGCATTTGCTATTATGTTTCTCAAAGCTCAGGGTGTCAGTTATCTAAACCCCCAAACCCCCAGATCTTTTTCATTCACAACACTCCTAATAGGCATATTATTGATATTGTACTCTGCCCTAGGTTTATTAACACCGAAGAGCATGACCTTAGACTTAGAAACATTGAACACCAATTTGTATTAAATTGCTCATGTTTCCAACTTATTGAGTTATTTCTGAAATCTATTTACAGAAACCTGGTTGTTAACTATTGCCCCCACTGTTGTGTCATCTGCATATTTACAGAGCCGCACCCCATCATCAATATTTGTTTATTGTTTGTTTATTTATTTAGATCTAGGATTACAATTACCTTTGGGGCAAGGCTCTTTTACAAAGGTTTCATGTCAGGAGAGTACATACATGTTAAACAAGGGCATACAACTTTAAAGAGAGCATACAACCATATTCATCTGTTCAGGTACAGCATCACGGTAAATAGGATACATGAACAACACATACAAGGAATCATTTCAGAAACCTAGAAGAAATCAGGGAAGAAGGGTGAGAGGATAGGGGTGTATCAGCCAAAAAAGAGACTAAAGCAATTCAAGGCATTGTCAAAGAACATCAGAGGGGGATGGTTGATCTCAACGGGGAAGGAGGAAGTTAGGGTGGCAGTCACGTGAGCTGCAGGCCATGAGATGATGATAGAGGCTTGATTTGAATATGCCCAGTGAGGAGGTGGAGGTTATGTGAGTGCTGAGGGCATTCATCTAGCTGGGTGCACGGTGTGCAAAGAATCTTTGGCCCAGAGTGGTGTGGCATTGGGGGACCAGTAGAAGCTGATGTTCAGACCCTCTGGTGTTACGAGGATTAGTGTTTGGGCACAGGAGGGCTTGGACACTAGGTGGAGTAAGGCCCAAAGTAGTTTTTTTCACCATCAAGCAGGTAAGGTACTTTATGTGGTTAGCGAGTTGAAGCCACCCCATTTGAGCGTAAAGCTCACATGTATGTATGAGTCAGTGGGATCCAGTAAGCAGTCGGCAGGCCTTGTTTAGGGAGGTCGTTATGCACCTGATGGTGGTAGTAGAGGCAGAGCCACAGATTATGAGGCCATAGTCTATGATGGACACCACAGAGCTGTGAATAGCAATCTTCAGTACTGCCTGGGTAAGATGCTGTCTATTTCAGTAGAGAATTCCAATGCAAGAGCTTACTACTCTGGCAACACTGTCAATGTGAGTCCCATAAGATAGGCAAGGGTCTAGTGAGATTCCAAGGTATTTAAAAGATGAAACTTGTTTGAGGGTATTACAAGCGCTTGTATTGATATCAAGGGGATATCACCTGTGTTTGTTTTGCGAGCTGCAGAAAAGCATAGATTTTGTCTTTTTGTGATTTAGAACCAGTTTATGTTTTGAGAACCAGTTTTCAACAGCGGAGAAAGCAAGCTGTAGATTGTGAAGTAAGGGTTGTGTGTCCTTATGGGGGGTGAGAAGCACAGCATCATCAGAATAGAGGATAATTTGCTGTGGGCAGGATAGGGGAAGGGAGTTCAGGAAAAGGCTGAAAAGTAGTGGGCTCAGTATGGATCCCTAAGGAACATCTGAGTGAACAGGTTTGGAGTTAGACAATACTCCTGAGATTTTTACTCTTTGTGAGCACTGGTCCAGATAGCTATTAAACCATGCAGTGGAGTCCTGGGAGATCTCAGCATTCAGCAGCTATTTGGTAAACAGGCCATGGTGAACAGTGTCAAATGCCTTAGTCAAGTCAATGAATACGACTCCAGTTAGATGGCCTTTGTCCAACTAGTTGTGAAGGACTCCAGTGAATTCCAGGAGGGCTGTTGATGTGCTGTGCCCTTGCCCAAACCTGTGTTGCTGTGCACATATTATGTTATATTTGTCCAGGTATTCTGTAAGCTGGTCAGCAACAATGTGCTCAAGGGCCTTGGAGAAGGGGATAATATAGAGATCGGACGGTAGTTCCCGTGTATGGACATGTTGCCACTTTTAAAGACTGGAGTGACAATAGCAGATTTCCATTTGCATGGGAACTGACTGAGGCTGAGGGAGAGGTTGAAGATTCTGGTAAGTGAGCGGATTACCTCTTCAAGGGTGTGGGATAGCAGTTTAAGGTCCAGTGAATCACCACTAGCTCTGCACTTAGAGATAGCCTTTGTTATGTATTTGCAGACATTTGCCTTGACTTTTTTGAAGTGGAACTGCGATGATTTGAGGTGGTAGGTAGGGAATTTGGAGCAGGGGAGTCAGTTTCAGACGAAAAGTCCGGGGGGTGAACAGCACTAAGGTCTGTGAAGTCTGTATTGAAAGTATTGGCAATGACCTTCAGGTCAAGTGTGGTGGCTCCATCAACCATCAGTAGGGTTGGATAAGATTTGGACTGCTTCCCTGTGACTTTCCTAATATTGTCCCAAAAAGCTCTCCCATCTCCCCCGGTGTTTTTGAGGGCTTCATTGTAGTAGGTACTCTTCACCAGTCATATTTGTTTTGTGCAGTTGTTGCAAGTCTGTTTGTAGTTTTGAATGTCCAGTTGAGCACCTGTGGCCTTAGCTATTGCCCAGAGGTGGTCCCTTGATTTTAACTGAGCTAGTAGCTCAGCTGTGAGCCAGGGATTGGAGAGTGCCTTGACTTGGTACTTTTTTACTGGGGCATAGGAGTCGCAGGCAGCATTGAATGTGGTGATGAAATAATCAAGGGCTGAGTCAACATCCAGTGCATTATATATGGGAGACCAGTCTTGCTGACTAAGTCAGGATTTGAGATGGGTCAGTTGGCCATGGGGTAGGGCTCTGATGGAAACGGTTTTAGGAGGAGGCTTACAAAACTTAATTGACCAGTTACAGATGACAGGGAAATTATTGCTGAGGGAATCTGGGAGGACAGCAGTGTAGTTGATACGATTGGGTGGCTGGCAAGAACCCAGTTCAGGAGAGTGCTGGTACCTGACTTGTAGTTCTTCGTTGTGGGAGAATTGACCATCTGCATTAGGTTAGCTGAAGAGGTAGCAATTTGCATTGATGAGATAAAAATTCTAAACAAGATGGGTTCCATGATTGATCCTTGGGGGGCACCACTTTTCACTGCCCCCCAATCAGACAAGTGTCCTGGATGGCCACTCTCTGTCTTCTGTCACTCAACCAGGCTGTTAGCCATGCCAGTTAGCCTGTATCCAAACCTATCTCTTGCAAGGTGTTCAACATGCTAACATGGGGTACAGAGTCAAATGCCTTTGTATAATCTAAGCATATCATGTCACCAGGCATACCATGCTCAAGTGCCAGACTCATGGGCTCAAAAAAGTCCAATAAATTAATTACACATGATCTACCCTGCACAAATACATGTTATGCAATATCCACCACTCCCAATCTTCTCACATCTTCCTCTATAAACTCTTTTATAAAACCCTCCATCATTTTACCCATTACTGAAGTAATACTTATAGGGTGGTAGTTTTCCACATCAGTCCTTACTCCTCCCTTTAATATTGGGGTGACATGTGCCAATTTCCATTCTCTCAAAACTTCCCCCTTTTTCAAGGACTGATCTAACAGTAGTGTAAATGACCCAGCAAACTCCTCTGCTACTTCATTTAGAAAAGAATGGATGAATCCAATCTGGACCCCAAGATTTATGTTTTTTAAGATCCTTTAAGTTTTTATATATACGTACCCCTCCATTATATTTCTCTTTTGAATATAGTCTGTTCTTCTACCCTCTTTTTTGTCATTTTTAGAATCCTGACTCTGAAAAACTTCCATGAAATACTTATTAAATATATTGGCCATCTCCTTCTCTTCCTGCATTAATCTATCCTCCATTTTAAGTATCACCATGTGCTTTTGTGTATGTCTTAAACTTCCACATAACTATAGAATTGCTTACAATTATCCTTTTTTGTAGTTGCTAATCTCAATTCTGAACTTTCTTTAGCCTTTCTTATAGCTGTTTTACATCGTTTTCCCTTTTTTTTTGTAATTCTCCATATTATTTTGTGTCTGACTCATCTGATATTTCCTGTATGCCTTTTTCTTCTTTTTTATCATTAATTGAATTTTTCTACTAAACCACTTAGGGAGCCTACCTTTCTCATTATATTTCAGGGCCACTGGCACATATTTCTTGACACGTTCCTTAATTTTATTCATGAATAATAACCCACATTTCATCTAGGGTAAAGTCTTTCAGTTCCTGCCTCCAGTTCTACTCCAGATCGGTCTATGCATGTAGTACTTTGTGTTTCAGCAACAACTTAATTCACTTTTTTTAGCACTGAGGATGCTTTAAATGAGTGGGTTTACCTAGAGAGTAAAGGAAAATTGAAAGGAACCCTCACCTCCTCTGTGTAAGCAGTTCTATTTTTAAGTCTATTGTGGTAGCAATACCTGACTTCTGGTGCTTGTAGCTGACAGGGTTACCCATTCTGTGTCTGGCAGGTTCAGATCCCCCATGATCCGTAGATCCCTTTAGCTACCCTATTCCTAATTTTCTCCCCTTATTTCTTATCCCTCTCTTCCTTCTGTCCCAGTGGTGTTTGCACCAACCCCAGTGTAATGTTTTTTTTTTCTGTAGTTATAGTCAGCTGTACCCAAATTGACTCCACTCCCTCCTTTTGACGGTCCCATCCTCCATAGCCTCTATGTCATCTTAAATGTAGAGTGCTCCTCCTCCTTAACTCTCACTCTTGTCCCTCCTCTATCAGGTATACCCTGGAACTGCCAGATCCCAGTTGTTATTCCCAGTGGCCTATATCTCTGTAATGGCCATCAAGTTTATCTTGGCTTCTGCCACCATCACCTGTAGTTTAGTAAATTCACTTCACAAACTTCTGGCATTTAGGCAGATTGCCTTCTACCCTCCTTTCCTATTCTGCCTTTATTTGTCTGAACCCTGGTTACTGTCTGTACCTCGCTCCCTAACCCTGCTATTGTTACTCTTGTTGGTTTTTTATGCCCCCCAAAATTCATTCTTTTCCTACTCCAATCTGTTCCTTACATGAGCAATATCCCCTTGTCCCCTTCCTGTTTCAGGGAGAGTCCCAGCTAGGCTCGCCATGTCCTCCCTCTTCAAGGAATTTCCTAGCATCTGCCCCCTCCATTCAGTTAAAATAATGAGGCACATAGATGTCCAGTTTCTTTCCCAGTACACTTGTTCTCTCCCTTTTGAGATGAAGGTAATCTCCTGTGAATAAAAGCAAACAATTGAAAAATCAGCACCCCTCCCCCAAAGCTGCTTTAACGCTTGCAGTTCATTCAAATGAATTAAATTTTCTTACTTGATTTCTCACCATTTTAACATTTTATAGGGGTTCTTTGTCTCATCCTTCAGCTGAATTATGATCAGCTGGACCACCGCAACAAGGTGACCCACTCATTGGTCAGGAAAAGGCTTCATATTTTAATATTTATCATACCATACTGAGCTGAGGTCCCCCCTGCTTTATTTCTGTCTAATAGAGATCTCCTGTGAATAGCCTTCTTTCCCAGAAGTCCTACCAGTCTCCAACAGATCTACACCCCTCTTTTTTATAATTTCTTTTTATTAATGGTATACATAAAATAGAGGGCAGAAATAGTTGTAGAATACAGCACCAGCAATAGAAAAATAAAAGTACTATTATCACAGTTCAGTATGCTATACAGAGCTTTTCATAAAATACATTGTAATGATCATTCCAAATAACCTGTTTACATGTCAACAGGGCCCCCTTCCTAGATTATATATCAAGCCAAAATAAAAAGGGAAAAGGAATAAAGTAGAGTTACATTGTTAAGGAACCCAATCTTTGTCTTGTTGCATAATGTATTGTACCCAGGGCTGCCACCTGATTCTGAACTGTATCAGTTTATCATACAAATATGCAGGGAGGTGCTCCATACTCGATATGTCATTTACAATAAGTTGCAAATTTCCCTGGCTGCTTCTTTTTCCTTGGGATTCCTTTTTTGGCTGCCAGTATATAGATCAATACCATAGACTTTGGTGTGAGTTTTATATGTTGTGGGGGAGGTGGGCAATTAGAAGTACCACAGCTAGAGTAATTAAATCTGGGTGTACACTTAAACAATCCATTTGGGTTCAAAAATCTGACCAGTAATCTAGAAGCTTAGGGCAGGACCAAAAATATGGACTTGATCAGCATTATAATTCCCACAGTCCCACCAACACATTCCATGGGACCAGAGTAGAAATGTTCAAATTCTTTCTGAGGTATAGAAAAATGAGAGTGGCAATTTGAAGTGAGTTTGTGCTATAAGTTTGATGAGGTCACCCTGGTGGCCAAGGGAGTATACTTAATCCATGTTTCAAAACACTTCAGAGTAGACTGGTCTTGGGACCAGCTATCTAATATTGTTTGGGTAGAATCAGATAGATAATCCAATGAACCTTTACAAAAATTCCCTATTAAATGTGACCAGGATTTATCCTGCTGAGCATCTAGAGATAAATATTAGTCACTGTGGGTCTGGAAGCCATGTTTTATATTTAGTTTTTTTGTAACAGGTAAGTGCAAATCTGTAGGAACCTGAAATGGTCCCTGTCCACCAAGCCATATTTTGCCTGCAATAGCTCAAGCAGGACTACACCATCCTTATTTAAAAATTGGTAACTACGGGAAAGACTAAAAGAACCTCATCTGAAAAAAAACATATCTATTCAAAAAGGGAGGAAGTGAGGGGCAGTAGACAGAACCCCTAGAAGTAAAAAGGGTAAGACAGTCTAGAGTTACTGTATAGGGATCTCCACACTCTTAATGTTGTTGCTATATAGCATCCAGAATCTTTTGTTGATATTGGACTCATAAAGACCTGGAAAAGTAACTGACCAGTGTCAACTAGATCTGCAGTATAAATGCTATGTTTCCATAAGGCATCACAAGATGATTAAGCCATTGATATTATTTTATGATGCGCCATCTGAGCATAATTAAGTAAATGCGGGAGATTCACTCCTCCATGCTGCCTTAATAACTGTAATATGAAACAGCGTATTCTAGGCCATTGTTTACTCCAGATAAAATGAGAAATTATCTTATATTCAAAATAAGATTTGAAAGGTAGCAGTGGGAGAGTTTGAAAAAAGTACAGCAAGTGCTGTAGAATATTGATACGAATCACTTCCACTTTAGCAAAGAAATTAATGGGAATAGAAGCCCAAATTTTGAGGTCCACTGCCACAGCCCATGTAAGGGGTTAATAATTTAAGAGTTCCAAATGATTTACATTTTTTTGATTAGTAATTCCCAAATATTTCATTTTAGTACTCCTCCATTTACAGAGAAACTGCTACCTCAAAGTCTGAGGTGGCGTATAATTAAGGGATAACACTTCAGGTTTAAGTACATTAAGTGAAAAATCTGATAAAGTACAATATCTCAAGTATCTCCCACATCAGTCAAAACGATGTGTCAGGATTAAGTAGTATAAGGAGAATATTATCAGCATACAGCACTGTCTTACATTCCTAACCTCCCACTGGGATTCCTTCAATATCTGGTGCAGGCCAATCAATCAATCAACCAATCAATCAACCATGTCTTTATTTAACCAGGCATTCATTGTTGAGCAGAATCTCATTTGCAAGATGGACCTGGGTGGAGCATGAACAATTATATATACAGGTCAACACAGGTATTTACAAGGCAATACAGATAATACTGTTTACAGAGAGGAAGAAAAAGAAGTTCATATGTACATAGAATTATACAGATATTGTACAGATTACAGGGTATTTACATACATAGAAGTGTCTATAGGAAGATAAAGCAGGTTATCTAAGGTTGCAGGAGGAAGTAACGGAAAAAAAAAATATACACCAGGTAGAGGCGAAGCTAGAGGGGGAAGGTAGGGAGGTAGGGGGAGAAAGGCTAGAAAGGCATGGTGCACAGAGAGGAGTTGGTAAAACGGGATGTAGAGAAGGTGGATGGAGAAAAGGAGTATGTGTGAGCCCTGGGATTGAATGCTATAAAGCAAAGGGCATGGTAGGATGTCACAACCCAGGGGTAGTGAGCTCCTATCCAAGGTTGGGAAAGGAAGGATAAGGGGATGGACGGGCCTAGTGTTGATAAGACAGGGGGATAAGAGAGAGAATAATTAGGCTTGTGAGGAGCAAGCAGGGGGGTCAGTACTTAAAATTGGTTCTAGGTGTGGCTATATACCAGTGCAGACACTGGTACTGGGTCTGAGTAGGTGAAGCAGTTACATACTTCTCTGATTGTATGGAAATAAAGCATCTTGAAGGCATTTATACTGACTAGAGGGCTTAATTTGAGTGTTTTTTGTAGATTGTTCATAAGGTAGATAGCAGGAAGCTTATGGCTGCCCCTCCGAAATGGGATTTTGCTTTGGGTACTCTAACTGTAATAGCTGAGTAACTCCTTAACGCGTATTTCACAATTATACTCAGGGAAAGACAGCAGAAGATATAGTAAGGCAGCTTATTAGAGATGGCTCTATAGGTCCAGAAAGCGGCATTTCTGTGGCACCTGAACTTCAGTGATGTCCAACCCACTGCCGCATATTGGGTGCAGTGATGCATGTCGAAGGGAAGTCCCGTTATAAACCTCAGTGCCCGAAGGTAGAGTGTGTCCAGTTTAGCCATGTAAAAGTTGGGCATTGGCTGTAGAGGAAATCAGTGTAATCAACCAATGATAGGAAAATGGATTGGACCAGTTGTTTCTTGGCATCTCTGGTGAGAAATTGGTTGATTCTAAAAAACAGGCCAAGCCTTTGCTGAAGTCGTTTTAGCAAGTCCTCGATATGTTCAATGAAGGAAAGTCATTGGTCTATCCAAACTCCCAGATACTTGAATTTTGTAACAAATTCTAGTTTTTCACGTAGAACTGTGGTAATTTGGGGAACTGTCCTGCTGGACACAGGGTTAGCTGTACGGATAAAAGGGGAGAGGACCATCGCTTTCATTTTTTTGGCATTAAGGAGTAGCTTTTTTTGGAGGAGTTGGCTTTGCAAAAGGTTGAATTCTGACTGTAGGTCATTGCAGGCAGCTTTAGGGGTTGGGCAATTCATATACAGAACTGTATCATTTGCAAACAGATGGATGTTGGCTTCTTTTATACAGTAGTCAGTGTTATTAATGTAGATTGCAAAAAGTAAGGGCCCTAATATAGAACCTTGAGGTACCCCTCTTTGCAGAGTTTTTAAGGGGGACAGGCCTCCTTCGGCTTTAACTTGTTGAAGGCTCCCTGTAAGATAGTCAGTAAACCAGTGCAGAGAGAAGAGGTCCACACCTATGGTTTGAAGGGAGGAGAGGAGCAGACTATGGTCGACGGTGTTGAAAGCCTTGCTTAGATCAAGGAAAACAGCACAAATAAAGCTTTTGCTCTCAAGATTACGCTGCCAGTCATTAGTAACTTTGGTGAGGGCTGAGATAGTGCTATGTTTAGCTCTGAATCCAGACTACATAGAGTTTAGCAGTTCCCTAGACTCAAGGTGAGTCCTCAGCTGTGCATTTACAATTTTCTCTAGGATCTTGGACAGGACCGGAAAAAGAGAAATTGGCCTGTAGTTATTGAGATCACCAGGGTCACCTGATTTAAACAATGGTATGACAAGTGCTGTCTTCCATATAGGTGGTAACATGCCCTGAGACAGGGATAAGTTAAAAAGGTAGGTGACAGGTATTGCTAGTACGTGGTAGGCAATTTTTAGGAAGTAAGGGTCAAGGGTGTCAGCCCCAGCACTTTTTCTAGTATCCAACTGAAGCAAGAGGTCCTCTACCTCTTTCAGTGAGGCAGGGTGAAGCGAGAAAGGTGGCAAAGCTAGTGGAGTTTCAGGCAGTTGCCTGGCAGTCTGGGAGCAAAGTATGTTTGCAGGGGAGTTATCAAATGCCATGCCTGCAGTAGCAAAGTGGTTATTGAATGCGGCAAGTATATCCATCTTTTCTGTTATAGTCGAGTTGCCAGAGATAATCTTGGTTGGGAGTGCATTTCCTGGGGAGTGGCCTAGCAGATCATTGATTGTGTTCCAGAGCTTGACTGGGCTCTTTGTGGCAGAGTCGAATTTGGATTTGAAGAAGATGGTCTTCGATTCTCTGATTGTTTTGGTACATAAATTTCCTAGTCTCCTGAACTGGTTCCAATCCTCTGCAGTGTTCAGTCTGTGCACTTTTTTTCCAGAGCTTATCTATTTTTAGAAGCAAGGACTTGATCTGGGGGTGAACCATTTACAGGTTTTGGTCCTAGTTCGAACTTTAATCAGGAGAGCATACTTATTAAGGGCCCGTGATAGAATGTCGTGGAAGATATGGTAAGCTGATGTAATCGTTTTGGCCAGGTAGAAATCTTGCCACTGCGGGGAGTACTTAAGCTCATTTAGGTAGGCATGTACAATGAAGTTGCGCCTGGATCTTTTCATAGAGAACTTGCTGATGGGTGCTGGGTTGTTGGTGGATCTTACTCCAGCAATAAAACAATGGTCGCTGGTGTCTGAGAAGAAGGCATCAGCGTGGGAGAAGAGATGAGGTTTGCTCACCATTAGCACATCCAAAAGTGTACTTTTACTGGGGTTCTTCACGTTTGGGTGTGTTGGTTCAGTAATAAGTTGCGTCAGCCCATGTTCATCACAGAAGGATGCAAGGGGGGCAGCTGTGTTTGAGATCCAGTCAAAGTTGAGGTCTCCTAAAATAATAGTTTCTGGCAGCCCCTGTCCTAACTTGTCACTTAGATATGACACAAGCTGTAGGCCAGCAGACTGTGGTCTGTAGCTTCCTACTACACAGAATGCAGTAGTCTGTGTAATTTCCACTTTGAAAATTAGGCATTCGAATTCGCTGGCGACAGATGCTGAGGATAAGCAGAAGGCAGAAAATTTGTCTTTAACACAGATTGCTACCCCTCCTCCTCTGGCATGCCTATCAGCTCTGAACAAGGCATAGTTGGGGATGTTTACTTCTCTATCAGTGGTGCTGGGCATAAGCCAAGTTTCAGAAATCACGAGTATGTCAGGAGAGGTAAAGAGAGGGTCCCATTAATTCTAACATAAACCTTTGAGTCCTTATATAGGGTTTGAGGGATATCACAAATCGCATTTGGAAAACCAAAAGCTGAAAGAGTGTTCCATAGAAAGGTCCATGAGACCTTATCAAATGCCTTCTCAGCATCCAGACTGAGGAGGACCGTTGATATTTTACATCTAGTTACATGTTCCAACAGAAGGAGGGTACACCTAATATTATCAAACGTCTACTATTGCCTAACAAAACCATACTGGTCTTTATGAATCCATTGGGGAAGTATAGGTTACAGTATGTGGGCCAATATGCTCGCATGAATTGCATAGTCTGTATTTAAAACTGATTTCGATCGGTATGATTTGACACTGTGAGGGTCTTTTCCTGGCTTGGGTAGGGCCGATATTTGGCATATTATCAAATAGGTGGAGAGGAAGAACCCTGTCAGATAACTTCAAAAAGTGGAAGGAACATGGGAACTAAGTCATCTATAGGGGCCTTATACCACGCAGAGGAGTAGCCATCTGGACCTGGTCATTTTAATGTCCTAAGTTGCGAAATACTTAAGAGGATCTCCTCCCCTTGTGTTGGGGCTTGAAGAGACTCTTTTTGTTGTTCCATCAATTGAGGCAGAGGACGAGTGGCCAGAAATGCTTGCTGAGAGTGGCTAAGTGGGGGGGTGCTTTATACAACTGCTAATAGTATGATTGTAAAATTTGTAAAATATCAGAAAGTTGATTTGTGAAGTTCTTTGTCACGGGGTCATTCAGTTTAAGAATTATAGAGGCCTCTTTCTGCTGGTGAATGTGTCATGCTAATAAACCTGTACCCCTTGCCCCCCTTCATAATAAGACTGGTGGTTAAAGATTTTTTACATTCAGGTCTTTTAATTAATGCATTCCTGATGCATCTGTGCGATTACATCCTTAAAACCATTAGAAAAAAGAGTTTGAAGCATCTGTAGCTGTTTCCATAAATTATTATATTTCTTCTCTTGCATATGCATTTTCCTAGCCATGTACTCCATAATATATCCTTGAAGGACCATTGTAAATGAGACCCATATTAATGCGGGATTGATATCTTGATCTGCATTATCTCATACTGTTTGTTCACAGGTGTCTTTATGAAATTGCTGAAATTCTGTATCTCATAGTAAAGCTGCATCAAAACGTCACAGCTTTTGTTTACTCTGTTTCCCTAAATCTACCTTTAGAAGTAATGGGGTATGGCCAGCCCAGTGGTGTGGATGGCTGAGGCATCATGCCATACCTCCAGGCACGCCAGTGACCTGTGTTTGCAGTGAGGGGGAGGATCGAGCATCCAGCGGGCAGCTCTCCTCTCCTGAGGAGGGTGGGGAACATGGACTGGCACTTGTCTGACACCTAGCGGAGACTATGTGTTGGCATGCTGAATCCTGTATTTTGGGGTGTGGAGGAGATGCAGCTCACCAGCATGCAGTGTGCCATTTTGTGCACTGTGTGCCACTGTTGGCAAATTCCCAGGTCCTTTTCTTACTCCGTAGCCTGAAGCATCTCCTTCCAATGCAATAAACAGCCTGGGATTATTCCATCCTATGTGCATTATTTTACAAATTTTTGCATTGAATTGCAGTTGCCACTTTTCTGCCCACTCTTCCAGCCTGGCTACAGGCTAGAGAAGTGGGCAAAAAGTGCAACTGCAATTCAATGCAAAAATGTGTAAAGTAATGCACATAGAACTGAATAATTCTGGGGCTATTTACTGCATTGGGGGGAGTGATGCTGCAGGCCACAGAGCAAGAAAAGAACCTGGGAATTTGGATCACTAGCAATCTCAAGGTTAGGTACCAGTGTGAGTAAGCGACTAGTAAAGAGACAGAAATTCTGGCATGTATTTGGAGGGGCTTTACAAGTAGGACGATGGATGTGATCATGGCACTATACAAAACACTAGTCAGACCACAGCTGGAATATGGAGTTCAGTTCTGGAGCTCCCACTTGCAAGGTGACAAGGACAGACTGGAAAGAGTCCAAAGAAAGGCAACCAGAATCGTCCAGGGGATGCAAGGAAGGCAATATGGGGAGACATTGGAGGGGCTTGGTCTGTATTCACTGGAGATGAGAAGAGAGAAGAGAGATGGTTGAGACCTTCAAATACATGAAGGGAATAAGTAAGATAAAGCAGGATAGCATCTTGAAACTAGGCAAAAGCTAAGCCACCAGAAATCACTCACTCAAGCTGGAAGGGGGCAAATTTAGGGGGGACATAAGGGGATGTTGCTTCTCACAATGGGAGGTGGATCTGTGGAACAGGTTGCCAGAAAGGGTTGTGGAGGTAGATACAGTGGAAAAATTCAAGACAGCATGGCATATCTACATGGGTCTTGGTAGGGGAGGTGAGGGAGCACAGGGGGTGGGAGGTGAATAAAGCCAGGAGGGGGGAAGATATCTTACTTGAGCAGACTGGATTGGCAAAATGGTCTTTTTCTGCTGGCAGGATTCTATAATTCTGTGATATTATAAACTTGTATTACGTGATGTATTTGCTGGAAATGAAAGAATAAACCCCAAAGCATAGTGCTATATCCTGTAAAGTAACAGTTTATATAGCTGGAGGTAATATTTGACTTTGGCCTTGTAAAAAAACATATAGAAAATATATAGAGGATAATGTATTGTCTTTGGTTAATAACCACACTGTAAACACTTCGAGAGGTTGCCATGACATCATTGTAAACCTCGAGAGCGAAGCTCGATAGGTTTTCAGATGTCATGGCAACCTCGAGAAGTGTTTTCAGCATGGTTGCTAACCAAAGACAATACATTATATTTTATAGTGTATGGGCTACCAAGATAGTGTAATCACAGATTGAATTACTTTACTGAGTTATTTTACAGAACATTGATTGTTGTGAGGATTCCATCTTGTTATACCATTGATATGACATACTCAAGAAGGTTTAACAACAGAGTGATGTCATAACAATGGCATAACATAGAGGATAATGTATGGGGAGCTGTCAACAACCGTGTTGTATTCTCATTGAGAGGTTACCATGGTCTGTAAACCTCAAGATCGAAGCTCGAGAAGTTTTCAGTAACCATGGTAACCTCAAGATGAGAATTCAATGCGGTTGTTAACTGCTCCCCATACATTGTGTTTTATAGTGTATTGGGAAGCAGTCCAGGCACATAGTTCACAAAAATAGGAAGAGAAAACAAACGTTTACCTGAGTGAGGACATGGACACAATAAAAAAAAAAAAAAAACATCGCTGTCCCGCCTTGCGACTAGGAGGTTTATAACTAGGGGTCAAAACGGATTGACGTCAACAGTGCGCCATCCGGAAATGCTTTGAGGGTACTCTTCTCGATTACCAGGTACCTGACAGAAAAGTAAAAGATAAATTAAGCAAACAAGTGAGTAACTGCCGTTTTTGTTTGAATGCTGCCGAGTACAGTGAAAAACTGTGATGACCTGGTACGGTGGAATGTTTATCTCGGCAGCATTCTATTTTGTTATGCCATCGATGTGACGTACCATCGATGGGTTAACAACTTCCTCACGACACATCGATGGCATAACAACATGAGGAAAAGATAAAAAACACCAGATAACAACGTTCCACCATACATTATAAAGTTGTAATCTGCTTGATTTCAGTTAATAATAAGGGCTTCCCATACATTATAAAACATAAATACATATAATTTTTTCTTTTTTTATGTAAAGTCTATGTCTATCAAGCAGCAAACTAAAGGTCCCAAGGAGGGCAACTAAAATGGTGCAGGGTCTGCAAGAGAAGCCATATGAGGAGAGACTAAAGGAGCTTAATATGTATACCCTTGAGGAAAGAAGGGAGAGGGGGGACATGATAGAAACTTTTAAGTAACTCAGTGGAATCAACAAAGTCCAAGAGGGTAGCATCTTTCAGAAAAAGAGACGTGCAAGAACAAGGGGACACAATTTAAAGATAGAGGGGGGTGGTTCAGGGGCAATGTGAGGAAGTATTATTTCACAGAGAGGGTAGTGGATGCATGGAACAGCCTTCCTGAGGAGGTTGTGGGGTCTAAAGCTGAGGGAGAATTCAAGAATGCATGGGACAGACATAAGGCAATTCTTGTGGGGGGTAGGAAGAAATAGGCTGTTGATTAACTATTATCTGCGGCCTATCCTGTAGCTAGGGAAATGGGCAGACTAGATGGGCCAAGCAGTCCTTATCTGCTGTCAAAGTCTATGTTTCTATGTCCCAAAACCCAAAGAGGTACCTGTAAATGCCACAAAACTCTAATAAAAACTAGAGAACAATATAAACCCAGAATTAGAACAGTAATAAGCCCACCCAAAGAGGCAAGCAATGTGTTCAAACCCTCCCCTGGGACACTAAGAGGGGGAAATAACAGTAAAAACTGGATTATTCTACTGCTCCAAAAATGAGAGTGGGAAGAAATAAAACTTTGTACAATGGAGCTTCCAAGGTGAGGACGATATGTTGTGTGCACATTATGAGCTCTTCTCAGTAATGTCCTAGCTGAAGGGATCAAGATGAGCCAAAGGGAGCAGTTTCAATTCTTTTAAAATAAGACTTTGATGGAGGGGCAGACCCTTGCCTCGCAACATCTTGAAGTAAGAGACAATTAAAAGAGATAAGGAATAAAAGAAAGTAGTGGAAACAAAGTGTGGATAAAATGAAATGTGGCTGTACCATAATATTGAGAGCAAACAAGGGGTTCACCTCAACCAGTCCAGTTTGCAATGAACCAATGGAGTACGCCCACCACAAAAATATCTCATTGGACAGAAAAGAAAAAAAAAAAAAAGAAAGAAAAGAAAAGAAAAAACACACAGTTAGCCCTTAGCGTCCTTAAATCTTGTAGCTATGCATTAATCCAAGAAATCAGTGCTATAGAATACAGACTAAGCGTAAGATTATAGCTTAGTGAGTCAGAACTTGCACTGGGATGGTGGTGCAGTTAAAAAAGATATAACTAGTGGAGCAAACCCCATGCTGTGTGCTGCTCCCAGGATTTCTTACATTTTGCACCCTCCGGTGCTTCTCTGTTGAAGCACCGGAGGGTGCGAAATGTAAGAAATCCTTGGAGCAGCACACAACATGGGGCTGGTGCTGCAATAAACATTTTGATGCACTAAAGCAGCAGCAGGAGCTCATGTCATCTGTTTACAGAAGGGGTGAGTGCATCCTCTCAGTTTGCTCTATGAGTTTAAGATTATTATCCCCTGTACAACTATGGGGTCCCACTTGACCTGAACAAAGTTGAAAGCTTTAACAGAGATCCTCTGCAGCATAAAGCATATAATGGTACCATCTTGTTGCTGTTTATAAGTCTAGCTGTTATAACTTAAAACTGCGTAACTGTCAGATTGAAATTGCGCTGGATAATTATATAACAAATATTGGAACATTATTAAATTGCCCCAAACATAATTCACCAATATAGAGTTATACAAGAAAAAATAACAATTATTGTAGTTCAGTCTGCTTTCAGCCTTCAAAAGCAAACTGGAGCTCAGTTCTCTTCCCTCCAATATCTCCCAATAAATCATTGCTCTTGAATGTAATCGTTCATGCTGTTGGTAAAAGTTCAGAACAAGAGCTGTAAGCTTAGCATATTTGGAGTTGGGGGGAGAGGGAGTGAAGAGTCATGCTATGTGAGTCAGGGAACAAAAAACATACCTCTGCAACTGCAGCTACATAGAAGGGTGATGTGCAGTCAGATGGAGCAACCCCACAGCTCAGCAAAATCTGCAATGTCAGCAATAATAAAGTAATTTAGTCTACAGTGGAAACTCCCACTCATTACATGGACTGCAAAACTTCAGTATAGGTGTGTTTGTAATTGGTAAAAGAAGGCTACCTTCCCCACTCATCTCAGGTCACTCTGTTAAAACCAGAAGTCATCCTTCCTCACTTTTCCACAAGAAATTATGTGGTAAACAATAAGACGCTGAAAGGCTGTTCAGGTATTTGGGGAAACTGTGGAAGTGATTCAGGTGCACCAAAATATCTTGCATTGCTAGGGGACCCTGAACATTGCTAGGACCAGCTGGAGATTGTCTGGGTGTCCTGGGTGGTTGCCAATGTGGTGGACTTTGTGCCATTAGTGTATTTTGCAAGAAATAAGCCCTCTAGGGTGCATGTCTTCTTTAGCTTCAGTCGCTGAAAGCTATTCTTTAGTGATATCCTGATAAAAGATATTACTTAGGCTTGGTATAACTGATGGCATCTGAGGCATGGCAGCAGGAAAATATATTCCCATCTGAGTTTCATTGTATCTGGTGCATAATTATTGTCAAAACACAGACAGGTGGGACCATAACATACCTGTTTCTTCTGCCAAGCCTTTTGCAATATTAGCTGCTTACTGGCATAGCTCTGAAACAGAATAATTATAGAACGAGGTCTCACAGTAGGAGAGGTCGATTTACGGCAGAAGTTTGGTGAATTCTTTCTATGTTTAGAGTCAGGATGTCTGGCAACTCAAGAGCCATTCAGAGAAAGGGCTCCATAAAGGCCTGCAGGATAGAAGCTTCCAAGTTTTCCGGTAAACCATAAATACTTATATTTTTACAGCTGGCTCAATTCTCAGCATCTTCTTGATGAGCCATAATTGTCTCTTGTGTGTCCATGATCATTTGAAGAGAGGTTTCTAAGTCATCCACACGATTTTTGGTAGCTGTTATCTGCCGTTCATTGTTGTCGTCTCTGCTCCAACATTTGAATATCTTTTCCAAATTCTCGTATGACCTCCTTTATTTCAGATCGAAAAGATATGAGCTCATTATAGATCATTTCTAAGTGGATATTCTGCCTGGTTCCTTGAGTTACCCCAGGAGTTTCTTTGGTCTGCAGCAGTGGTAAATCTGAGATCTGGGTCACTTATGAGTCAGAGCCAATGTCTTTTGTTTGCTCCTCTCCTTCCTTTTTTTTCATGCTTCTAGTAGGGGTTCACATCTCTGCTGTAACAATCCTCTATGCCAGTCATGATTATGGTAAAATAAGTACATTTTATTGATTTTTAAGAGGAGTTTGCAGTGTTAGGAATGGAGCTCTGAGTTCAGGCTGTTTACTGCATCTTAGCTCCACCAGAAGTTCCCCTGTACCCCTCTTCTTGACACCATGCCTCCAACCAGACATTGAATGTTTCAGTTTCCTCCTGACTCAAGCTTTTCTTTCCCCTGCTCACACTGGTAGAACCTCAAAAAAGGTTAGTGAGACTAACTTCCCTCACAACCCCCCAAGCTGCCAAATGTTTGATTTAACTTCTTCCAGATTTCAGTTTGTCAGGTTGTTGGCACGTAAGTGCACAAGGACATGGTAACCCCTAGATCATGTTGATCATGTTCCCTCATGACCATGGTGCCTGGCAAACATCATAACACCCCTCTCCTTCCCCTCTCCACACACTACTCTCTTCAACCCTGTTAAAAGACTTCCTGACTCCGAGTACTCTACTGGTTTTCTTCTTTATTCCAGCTACCCACTGGGCATTGTATTCCCTGCCTGTTCCCTCTTTATGTCCAGCTCACAGCCTCCCCTGGTAGAATCAGGTAGCTGTGTCTCCTCCAGGGGTGCAAAAGCTTTTTTTTTCTACTGCAGAACAGTGCTCCACACCTGAAAACTATCTCCTGTCACCTTTCCCCTCTTCCATCATCCTTAAACCCCTTGGCCAGAGGGCCTCTGGAGGAGACTGGTGCAGGTAGTAGTTTCAGATTCCAGCACACATCTGTCTGTGCACAGCAGAAGTATTTTACCCTAAGCTGCCACCAGCTGTGCATGAAGTCCTTCAAACCACCAACAAATGGGACAGTGTCCCAATCTTTAGCACATAGCCCAGGGGTGGTCACTCCACAGCTGGCTATCTCCCAATTATACCTACTTTTGATTTCTTATTTCATATTCTGAACTCAGGTTTTACCATTGTAATGTAATACCTACCACTTCCACCTTCTAACTCCAAAGACCTTTCAAATCCCCTTTTCTATTTGCTATTTCACCCTGCCCTGGAAAAGGTGTTTTGTCTCTTAGCTGGAAAAAAAAATTTACCTTGCTTATCCCACCATCTCCCAAAGAAGTGGGCCTACTCTTGACTTGCAGTACTTGCCACTTTCTACCCTTAACTCTCCTTAGATCCATCTCCTTTTTGCTATTGCTCATAGCCCTAGATAGGATGTTATATCACCTAGCAAGAAATAGTCTGTTTTTATCCCTAGTACCCCTATATCCCTCACTAGTGAACCTCCTAGTTTACTCAATCAATGGATGCAATACCTATACTCTAAATAGGATGTTAGGTGGATTAGATATATTCACCCCGCTGCAGATTTTCCTGTCCACTCCTGAGCACAGTTTCCTGCAGAACTGAAGACCATCTGTGTGGAATGTCTGTAGATGTCCCTAGTCAGTCACTACACTCCTGCTGTATAACACTCAAGTTGCAGGGCACTTGCACCTCTATTAATTTATCCCACCTTGTGACCCTGGTATTGGCTGCTGCCAGTAACATCACCACCCACTCAACCAGAACCCCCTTTTGCTTCCTTGCTCTGGTCCCTACACAAACTGATCCCTTTATTTCCAAAATCAGGAACTCACCCCTGCACTGCCTGCTTTTAAGGGTCAGTGCTCCATGCACTCCTCACCAACTTGTGGAAGACAAATCTGAAAAGTCCATAAAACACTGCAATTTAGAACATGTAAGATTATGTCCTTTAACAGTATCCACCCTGTAACTGCATGATTAGCTTCTGTGAGTTACACTCCCACCAGCTCAGTCAGTGGCCTCCCTTGCTTCCTTGCTCTGGTCCCCACACAAACTGTTCCCCAGGTTTCTAAAATCAGAAACTCAACCCTGTGCTGCCTCTGCTTCTACAGCTTGGCACAACCTGTACTCCTCAACCCACCTGTGGGAAAAAAGATCAAGAAAGTCCACAAAGCATATCAATTTAGAGCACACAAGCCCACTTACAGTACCCGCTCTACAATTTTGCTATTTTCTGCTAGGATTTACACTCCTGCACACTCAGTCAGAGCCCTCCATTGCTTTCTTGCTCCTGTTAACTCACAAACTGATCCTCTGGTTTCCAAAATCAGAGACTCATCTCTGAACTGCCTCCACTCCTATGGGTTGGCACTCAATGCACTCCTCTTTCCCCATAGAACAAACATCTGGAAAGTTCAGAAAGTATAGCAATTTGGTGCAAGTATGCCCACTGATAGTACCTGCTCTATGCAAACACTATTGACTGCTGTGAGTTACACTCCTGCACAGTCAGCCACAGCCTTCCATTTCTTTCTTTCTTTCTTAAGTCCCCACATAAACTGTCCTTGTTTTCAGAATCACAGACTCTTTCCTACTGCTCTGCTCCTAGAAGCAGCACTCACTGCACTTACTTATCATTACTGTTTATTTATTCATTTACATATTTATTGATTAGTTTTTTCAAGACTCCCTACACATACATTCCACAGATGGAAAACAGACTAACATTTAACAACTACATAGGTAATATTTCTAAAGGATTACACACAGACACCATCCCAGGAGATACAACATATAGGAATTATCACACTGAGTTTTAACCATACATTACATCGAAATGCATACAGCCCAGGAAAGCAGCAATAATTATTTTCACTTACTGTATGAGACATTCTATTTTTAACATAGTGACTGGCCTACTTAATCTCTAATTTATTTATTTATTTATTTTTTTCATAAGTTTCACCAGGAAAGACATACCTAGCTGACAAAATCTTGTTTCCAGATGCATCCGGGAGGGGTGGGGTATGAGATCATACAAGGTAATAATTACTTAGTCAGACAGGCAAATATATACTGCAAACATATAACAAAAATCAGAAAGAATAAGAAAAGGAAATTAAGTAAAAAAATTAATAGGAATGTTAATTTATAACTTTTTAAAATATATTCTTCCTGGACCCCAAGAAAGATATTAACCAGCCTCCAGAGGCACAAATATATATTAGGCAACTTGAACTTACACAAGGCACTTGATTAACTGGGCAAACATGGAACAACAATATAAAATGAGCTAGTAAAAGAGTGGACCAGGTTTAATATACGTCCTAGTATACATCCTGCATCAACATTGTGAGGAAACCATTCAGTCCATCATGGATGAAACAAAAGATGTGGACTGTACAGATAGGAATTGAGCCATGCACATTACAAGGAAGATGATGGAGCAGACAATGCTTGCAGTTCAATGGCAGGAACCCCACCATAATGCCAAACACTGGATTGTGCACAATAGTTAGACAGATGTGTTACCGATCTTTGCCTCTGCCCTTCCTACCATATGCCCAACAAAAAGCAATCTTGGTCAAGGGATGGAAAAATGTCCAAGCAGTGCAAATAAACCTGGCAGCACAAGGTTAGCAGATGTTCAGGATTCTCCTAACTCCGAGTGCATTCTCAGTCCTCATCTGGTGAAGCCGCCCCCTCCCTTCCTTGTTTAAGTTCACTATCGATTTTACATACCAGTTTTTTTGTGCCCTTATCATCATTGTTCATTGTAAAGATAAACCTGACCATTCCATGAAAGTCTTAGCTTGGCAGTGAGTAAGAGCTGATGCTGGATTCTCAGATGCTTCATGTGGCTTCTCACCCCATTGAAAGATTTCCATTGCTGGCAGATACTATAGGACAGATTGGGATAGATGAATACATTTGAGTTTCCATAGTGTTGCTTGCACTATCTTTTTGTTACACTCAGTGCACAGCCACAGTTGCCCACTCCAGTGAAAATAATCTGAAAGGTCCTCAGGGTAGTTGGGCTTCTGGCTGCCCACTGAGGCATAATCCTATAGATTTCCTCAATAAAGGTGGGGGATTTTCCTCAGATACCCGCAGAATCCCTGGCAGTATTGAATGATTGCCTGGGTAAATTGAGTATAGTCCTCACCCTCCATTGGGATTCTTGGGACTGATTTTGCACTGTTTCTAATCATTACCACAAAAGAAAATTTTCCTGAATTAATTTTGTAGTATCATTAATGTTTTTCAGAGTGTCTGAGGTTTCAGCTCGAGGCACTATCTGGTCCCTTGAATGCATGCTTATTTCAAGAGCTGACATCTGTGGATGCAGTCAGGGTGTTAGATTTACAGTCCAGATCTTGAACTATCTTCACTTGCTGCCTCAAAGTTTAATTGATGTGACCAGCATTACCTCATCAATGGTCAATTCCCTTGAGGTTGCTGATCCCATGTGCTGCTTAGGCCATCCAATATTATTTTGGACGTTTGGAGTGAAGAAGTCTGCAGATGCTGCTGCAGCACCCTTAGGCTTACCCATTTCGTTGTCAGGCCATGAATTTTGGTCTTGTAGCAGATGAGAGCTAAAAAGAAGTTGTTAAACTGTTTTAAAGTATAATTTTATCAGATTCTCTCAGGAGCTGGAAGTAAATGCTTCTTTTTTGCTTGGCTGCTCAGTAATGCCCCCCTTCTCTCCTTTTTATGGCTGTAGTGAGCAGAGCCTGCAGACCTCTTGCTGTCAAAAAAGGACTCAGCACATTCCTTCTGACCAAACAACATACTGGAATTGCACCACAGACTCCTCTGTGAGATGTAAATAACTCCACTGTCTGTATTCGTTGCGGCAGTCCCGCCACATTTTCTTTTCTATATGTGGGACAGACAAGAGCTCTGTTTTGTATATGTGGGAGAGATATGAAAGAAAAAGCAAAGTCCATTCTTTTCATCTCTGTCTCTTTCTCTCTCTCTGTCGCACCCTCCCATTATCTGCATTTTCGCTCCTTTCCCCTCTGTCTTTCCCATGATCTGCATTTTTGCTCCCTTCCTCTCTGTCTTTCTCTGTCATTGTCTGCCTCCAGGTTGGGTGAAAATTGTGGATTCTGCTTCCATGAAAAATTAGCTGAATTCTGTGATTTCAGTGGAATTTTGCCAGAGATTCACCTTTGATGATATTCACACGTTCTGCAGAATTTTCACCTGATTTATGAAATAATTAAGTGTACTGCAGAAAATATATAATGAACTGCAGAAAATATTTATTACAGAAAAAAACACTATTCAGAGGTGTGATTCATGGAAAATGTATTCCACAAGGTATGTAGTCATGTGATTTCATTAATTTAGGTCGGAATTGAATTAGAGAAGCACCGTTTCTTACTGTTCCACTTTTTATTTTAAATGTATTTATTTATTCCTTTGTGAACTGAGTTGGTGCACTGCCCCAAGGACCTTTTTCAAGCATGGCCCAGGTTAGATATTACCACATACAGAAAGGTCACAGTAAGGATAGGTAAATACACAGTGTGTAAGTAATAATACCCGACAGGGTGGGCGTTATTGGGATATAACGGACCACCCAGGGGCATAATGAGGCCCGACGCCGGAGGCGGAGGGCCTTATAGCCCTGGAAGGTCCGTTATTTCACAATACGCCGCATCCTGGAGGGTATTATTACACTTAGATAATGGGTTTAAATTATTATTTTTTAAATAATAAAAGTGTATGGAAAAAGACCAAAACATTGGAAAAAAAATAAAGAGAAATGTTGGGTTCTGTAAAATAGTCCCTTTGGTGCCACTAGAGGGTGCTGCTCTTTGTTATAACATTTTTTATTTAATTAGTTTGGTTTGCACGTTTTTGATAGCGTTAGGCAGTGAAGTTTTAGTTTTACATTTTTGGCGTCACTTGTTATGTAGTGGGTTGATGTGGTTACGGTTGTTAGAGACTGAAATACAGGGAAATTGGCCCCATACAGCAACGTACATATTGAAACGAAAAGTAAGTACCTGGTTTTTTGGTGGAGAGCTCATCAGCCAAATTCCGTTCCTTCAGATAGTGTGTTACAGGAAAGCAAATGATTTTAGCTTCATCTAAAACTCTCACTCTATGGAGCAGAGTAGTAGCGGTATGACTGGATACCTGGAGAGCGGAGGACTGGAGCGTGACTTTCTTGTGAATGTATGCAGAGAGAGAGAGAGTGGCATTGGTGGTATCGGCAGCTGCTGCAGTGGGTAGTGGAAGTGAGGTTCCAGGGGAGGTGTTGTGTTTTGTGAGCGCCGGAGTCGGAAGTGATTTAGTAGTGAGCAAAAAGGAGAAAAACAAGATTTTAACTTTTTTTTTTAAATAGTTGTTACTATTTCTATTCCATTAGTATGGACTACTATTTTGAGGAGTGACTGTGTGTGGGGGATGGCTCTGTGTCTCGCTAAACATTGAGTAAAAAAATGGCGGGTATCAGAGCGTGGGCAGAGGGATATAAGGGGTGCTGGGTACTGCCAGGTGGGGACTTGTTATTTTGCGGTCGTTATGAAGAAATAACAGCCCGGGTGGCAGGCTGTTTCAGCCAATCAGGATACGAGTTTTACTTCACCCATTATCTAATCTACAGTAACAAATGGCAGACAGCTTAGACCTAGTAGCTACACAGATTTTGGCAGCAATAGCTGCAGCTTAGAGTTAACATTGACAGGTAAAGAGTAGTATTGAACAAAATATATATATATATACTACTTACAAATTATAATTTATGGGTATATTTACAATTTGCAGGTAGCAGGCAGCTGACTCCTGTGCAGGATGCTGGCAAACAAGCCAGTCCCTAGTAGGAGAAGAAATAGATGATAGGGGGCAATGGGGGCCTAGATAGATTGTGCAGGAGCACCAGTAGCCTGGGTAGAAGAACAAGTTATTGAGAACAGAAGTAGGTTTTTAGTTGGGTATGCAAATTTAGTGGGTGATCAATGGAATGCAGTGGGGGGAAGGGAGAGGTTATCCCAGAGTGAAAGCTTAGCAATGGAGAAGGCCCTTTGTCCCATCCTGGTGGTAATATGTGGACAGACAAATTGGAGGTGGAATGAGTGACAGCGATTGCAGCTATGAGTCTTGAGGCAGACTAGACAAGTTAGAGGGGAGTACGAGGGGCAGTGGATGGCACCCCAATGGTCCTGGCCAGTAAACAGGAGAGTCAGGCTTGAAAGGGAAGCCAAAGAAGGGACTGGTAGAGGTAGAAAGAGTAGTGGTGCATGGAGAGAGAGAAAGGTGCAAAGGACAACGCTGAAAATCTGGCCATTCTGTGTGCCCTTAGATCTTAAAAGGACTTGATAGCTACTAGGTCCTGATGAGGACTTTAATGCCAGCCTGCAATTCTTAATAAGACCTTACTCCCAAGCCTGGAAAAGTTATGATTTTTCTTCTTCCTGCCAGCATTCACTCAGTTCTTTAAAGGACTCGTTAGCCAGCAAGCCCTGAAAATGGATGCAATAGCAGCCTGCATTCTCTAATCCCTGAAAAGTTTTTTTATGACTTTTCTCCTGCCTGCCTGCCTGCATGCCTCTGGTCCTAAAAAGGACTCTCGCTAGCTCCCAAACCCTGCAAAGGGCTTTTTAAAATGAATTTGAAGCTTGCTTGCCCTGATACAGTAGGTCCTTATATCGAGGGCTGAAAGTTTATCACAGGGATTTTTGTTACAACATTTTTTATTATTTTCCAACAAATACAGAGATACAAAATGGAGGAAACAGCAGATCGAAAACTCATTGGCAATGCAGTGTTACTGTACTTAAACACCCCAAGGAAACAAAATGGGGAAGAGAGGGGAGGAAAAAAGGGTGGGGGAGACAAATAAGGAAGGGAAGGAGGGAAGGGATAGACAGCATGGGGTGAAATGACTGGTAGGGACAGTAAAGCTAATTAATACAAGGTTCATAACTAGCAATCTCCTAGGGCAAATTAATTATTGTAAGATAAGGTAATATAATTAACTATAGCAGTGGTAACTTCATATCTAACAGATTGTCATTCCTACCCAAATTTATTGACCTCATAAAGTGTATCACTGAGATGGGACTGTTTAGAAAGCTGTGATAACCCAGCAAGCTCCCTCTGGAGCCTCAGAGGAGGAAATTAGGCACCTTAAGCAGCTACTTGTTACTTGTTACATTATGTGGTCAATTTACAATCTCAACAAGCGCAGACAGAGATACCCCCAAGTGCCCAATAAAGGTTCCAGTGAAGATTAAGGTCATTACTTCATCCCAAATGGTAGAATGGAACCAAATCAGACACTAACAGGTACTCTTCTCAAAGTAGTAGAGTAGAAGCACAAACACAGTAAAGGGAGAAAAACCCTGCAGCATTTAAGGAGATGATGTTAGAGGCCTTGATATAGTACTAGAACCTAATCTGTTTCTTCACAATGCCATATGACCCAGCAGAGATTTCCTATGGGGGAAGCAACCTACCCAGCCTGTATGATATCATGGGATAAATATAGCTATATCAGCCGGTGGAAAGAAAAGTCAACCAATACCCTCCTGGGGGATGTTCGAGTTCTGGAGCTTCAGGAAATTAAGGTAGAGGGTCCAACACTGATTGAATTTGGACATTTGATACTTCTGCAGGTGTGAAATCCTGTCCAATTTGGCTAGAGAGGAGAGAGATACTAACACCTCAGTCACTGTAGGCATCAAAGGGGACCTCCATTTACATAATAGAGCTCTCTTAGTTTGGAGCAAGATCAAGTCCCAACCATCTAATCTCATGAGGGGTCATTTGTGGGAGCTCCATACGGATACCCAAAAATGTAAAAAAGTGAACTAAAAGGGAGCATCTTCTCTAACACTTTGAATGTGGTATCATGGATGCCTTGCCACAGGGATTTCAATAGCGGACAAGACCACAGTATATGCAGAATATCTGTGCCTGAGCCCTGACATCTCCAGCAGAAGTCAGACTCCAGAATCTTAGCCATATAAAGCACAGCTGGTGATTTATATCAAGAGTGGGCTATTTTGTTCTGTATTAATCTAGACCTAGCATCCATCAACCATTTATGGGTGTCTATCCAGGACTGTTCCCAGGATATAAAGGAGATAGGAGCCTGGAGCATCTTTTCCCACTTGAGTCTTGCCTCTCAGAATATTGGGGAATGGTCTCTCTTAATTTAGCATAGATGCACCCTGCTAGGCCTCACGGTTGTTTTATCCAGATATGTATCTCTGAGCTGTGTGTTTGGGGCATTGCAGGGTGCAATATATACCTGAGTGCTGCCCTGAGCTGAAGATATTTCCAAACGTCTGTACTAGAAAGGTTCCAGATACATTAAAGGGATTGAAATGTATAGAGGGTCTTAAGAGTGGGGTCTAGCAGGTCTTTTAGTACGAGAATACCCTTGTCTGCCCAGGATTTCCAATATACCCATTGTGCATCAATAGTAATATCTGGATTAAGCCATGGAGGGGTATAGTGGACAGGAGAAGAGGAGTCTGGTTCAATCTTTTGTGGACACCCAGCCAGTTGGAGATGGCTGCCTCGACAGATGGAGACGTGAAAGGGGATATACCTCTGTCTGTGGGGCATCAGAAGGGATGAGAAGTGTACTGACTCAGTAATATCAAACTCTATACATGCCCATTGTGGGGATAGTGATGTTAGGGGGTGCAGCCCTTTATCCGTTTGTGCCAAGAAGAATGCCTGCCAGTATCTTTCTACCCATGGAAGGCTCCATCCTCCCTTGCTCCAATGAGCTGTCAGTTGGGCATGGCTAAATTGGGGTTTGTTGCTTTCCCGTAGGAAATCTTCAATAAGCCTATCCAAAGTCAGATACCATTGTTTAGGGAGGAGGATAGGCACATGCATTAGCAGATAAAAAAATCTTGGGTGCAGAAACCATTTTAATTGCAGCAATTTTGCCTGCAAGCATCATTTAGAGAGATTTCCAACTATCAAACTCCATTTTTAGAGAGCTAAGAAGGGATTGAATGTTTGTCTGCCAGAGAGTATCTAAAGAGGATGTGAGCTTAATACTCAGATATGTGATCCACTTTGGTGCCCTCAGTAGGCCTACGGTCTCAGCTATCTCTTGGGAGCACTTCCCACTCAGGGGGAGTACCTCCATCTCAGCCTGATTTAGTTTCAGTCCTGAGTATTGGGAAAATAAATCCAACAACTCCAGTAACGTAGGAGCAGATCTTTTGCAGGTCTACCAAGGGGAGAAGCAAATCATCAGCGTACATAAGGGAAGTGTATTCTGTATTACCCACTTTGATACCATTAATACATGGGTGACTACGGAGTGCCAGAGCTAGAGGATCCACTGCCAAAACAAAAAGAAGTGGGGACAATGGGCAGCCTTGCCTTGTTCCCCGTTCAGGGTGAAAAGGACTGGAGAATATGGCATTCGTGTTAACTCTAGCAAAGGGAAACGTGTAAATAGCTTGAATTCTTGGCAGGAATTTTGGACCAACTCCAAATGATGCCAAATCCAACTATAAATAGCCCCACTCAATGGAGTTGAAAGCTTTTTCAAAATCCACTGTGACTGCTGCAGCAGGGGGGTAGAAAGATACTTTGCTATATGTATGAGATTCATTAATGTCCTTAAATGATCAGAGCTGTATCGCACGGGGATAAAACCTGCTTGGGATGGATGTATAAGACTTGGTAGGAGGGGATTTAACCTGATTGCTAAGATTTTGGCATAAAGCTTACTATCAAATTAATCAGGGATATCGGTTGATAATTGCTTAGCTTGGTGGGGTCCTTACCTTTTTTAGAGATGAGTACAATAGTTGCCTCTCTTAGCGAGGGGGGAAGAGTGCCTCTGAGCTCGATATCTAAAAATACTGCCGTTAACAGGGGAGTAAGAGTGGGTGCTAGAGCCTGGTAAATGTCTGCAGTATATCCATTGTTTCTGGGGGATTTGTCCAGCTTGAGGGACTTAATCGCAGTACTAACCTCCTCTGCAGATATTGGGGACTCGAGTAGCTGAGCTTGTTGGTCAGTAAGTTTAGGGAGCCAACAGGATTGGAGGAAGGGATGCATCTCCTTGTTCAGATGGGCATGAGTGGAAGTGTATAAATTCTTATAATATATAATAAATTATATAATTTATTGCCTTAGGGGCAGTGGCCAAAGTTCCACATACGTCCTTAAGGCCAGCAATTTATGTACTAGCTTGTCGTTTACGAAGCTGATAAGTGAGTATCTTACAGGCTTTATCTCCACCTTCCCAAAAAGAGTGTTGTAGATGTGGTATGGTCTATTTCAGCCTTTCTATTAATCAGCTGATTGATCTCAAACTGCAGATTTAGAACAACTTTACCTTTTTGGGAATTCAGAGTGGGGGAGGTTGTGGCCTTAAAAAGGCTTTCAGCCTCTTTCAATTTCTGTTCTAGAGATGCCAGATGTAGTTCCCGGTCCCTTCTTTTTGCTGCTGCAAATCCCATTAGAGACACAGTACCGAGACAGCCCTTGTTCGAGTACTAAATGACCTCCTAATAGCGAGAGATCAAAAGTCTCCTTCCATCTTGGTCCTTCTTGATCTCTCTGCGGCATTTGATACCGTTGACCATGGAGTGCTTTTGGAGCACCTGCAGTTTATCTGTGGACTATCTGGTTCAGTCCTCAGCTGGTTTCGATCATTCCTCGAGGGTAGGACTCAGAGGGTGGTGTCTGGAATTTTTTCCTCTGCATCACTCCCCCTATCCTCTGGGGTGCCACAGGGCTCTATTTTGGCACCCATGTTATTTGCAGTATATATACTGCAGTTGGGGGTGATTATTAGGCAGTACGGCTTGAGTTTTCACTGCTCTGCAGATGATACTCAGCTGTTCATGTCCTTCGTGCCTGACCAGGGTGATGCTGTCTAGGTCTTTAATAACTGTCTCACCGAGATTCAGAACTGGATGACTGTGAGCTGGTTGCAGTTAAACCCCCCAAAAACTGAGGTGTTGGTTGTGGAAGCAGTTCACCGGGGGGCGGGTTTGCCGGCTGGGTCACCTTCAGGTCTTTGGCTTGGGGGGACCCAGCTGGCGACCTCAGACCAGGTGCAGAACTTGGGTGTTATATTTGATGACTGTCTGACCCTTAAACATCAGGTGTTAGCCGTTGTCAAAACTTCCTTTTACCATCTGAGGAATATAGCCCGAGTGAAGCATCTGGTTCCTGCTGATGACCTTCTAATGCTGGTCCACGCCTTGGTTACCTCCAGCTTGGACTACTGCAATGCCTTGTACCTAGGGCTACTGGGGGTGGATATCCGCTGCTTGCAGCTAGTGCAGAGTGTGGCGGCCACACTTTTGACTGGTATGTTAAGGACCAGTCATATAATGCCTGTCCTCCATGGACTGCACTGGTTGCCAATACAGTGGCGGATTACCTTCAAGATCGGTCTTCTGACCTATAAGGCCCTACATGATCAGGGACCTAGTTACCTGCAAGATGTTCTTCATCCCTACCATCCTTCCCATGGGCTCCGATCCACCGATGAGAGATTGCTAGAGATTCCCAGGGGTCGTTTAAAGACATCTGGGGCAAGATCATTTAGTTTTATGGCCCCAACTCTGTGGAATTCATTACCTCATCGGGTGAGAGATTGCCTGACTGTCCAAAGTTTTAAGTCAGCCCTAAAGACAAACTTGTTTAGTCTGGCATATCCAGATTTTTAAAAATATTTATTGATTGATTTTAGGATTTTGTTTTAATTTTATGAATTGATTTGTTGTAAAAGTGCCTTGTTTTTGGAAAAGGTCTTTTTAAAAATAAAGTATTCATTCATTCATTCATTATATTGCCATGCATGGTGGCCTTAAAGGCTTCCCATGTGTTACCAGCAGACATGTTAGCTACAGGGTTGTGGGCTAGGAAAAGGGCAGCTTCATTCTGAGCCCATGGGATAAAATGGGGGTCCCTAATTAATAGAGGTTCCATCCTCCAGTGGTGGAATGGGGGAGGGATAGTGTCCCATTGAATTAAATGTTGAACTGGGGTATGATCTGAAATTACTCTAGGGAGAATGGTAGCATCTAGAGATTTAGCTATAACTGCCGAGGAGCCCAACCAAAAGTCTAATCTGCTGTAGGAGTCATTGGACTCTGAGTGGAAAGTATAATCTCTAGTTCTGGGGTGAAAAAGTCTCCAAATATCTGATAGCCCTTGATCCAAAATCATTTGATGGAAAGCATTTATACATCTAATGTGTATCTCTTTGCTTCCATCATTCCTGTCCAATGATGGAACTAGTGAAAGGTTAAATTCTCCTCCAATGAGGAGAAAGCAGGAAGGGGGGGTAAATTCCATAATAGCCTGTGCTATATCATGAAAAAAACACGGAGTATCTTCATTTGGGGTGTAAAGGTTACAGAGAGTGATAGGTCCTGGCGGGGTATCACAGGTACCTGTAACCCATCTACCATCAGCACTAGATAAAGTCTTAGAAAGGGTCCATGGCAAAGATTTATGAATTAAAATTGTTACTCTGTGTTTCCTAGTAGTAACGTGGGAAGATACTTGTTGTCCTACTCAATCCTTAATCAGATGAGCGTGGTCTTCTCCTGAAAGTTTTGTTTCCTGAAGAAATGCCACCTGAGATTTAAGATGCTTCAAATGGGTTAAAACTTTTTTCCTTTTTACAGGGAAATTTAAGCCCTGTATATTCCAAACATATAATAGTAGGTCTGTCATACTACCCCACTCAAGCGACTAGTTAAAGGGGTTAACTGTGGGGGGATATGAAGATTCAATGGGGTGACCGTACTAAGTGTGTCCACTAGGGTGAGATAAAACCTTAAGGGACTGGGGGTATAAACACAAAAGGGTAACTTCCCTCGTAGCAAAAGTTAGAACACCTAACACACCATAAGCCTAATGTGAGACCCACACTGCATTTCTCTAACTAAAACAACTCTGTGCACAAAAAAAAATCAATCAAAACTTATCCTATAATGAGAATGGTGAGGGGCTTATCCAGATGAAAACAGCCAGTGGAAAATCCTCTCACTTCTGTGGGGCCTGTGGCAAAAATACCAGCTCTTGGCCAAACCCAGCAAATGCTAGGGTCACTAGCAAGAACACTTATTGTACTGTTAGACTGTAAACAATGTACAAACATCAACAGCTATACCCCAGAGCCTAGCAGGAGTTATTCCAGAAGCCCCTACCCAGTTAGGGAAGGGAGGAATGCGTATAGCTGGAAATAATTGCTTTCCACTATATAACTGGTGTAAAGCTCAAGAACAAAAGGGAACTATTACCAGACAGATACGCATGTTTAACTAAACAATAATGTAAGGATCAGCTTCGACTGTCTATATTCGAGAGTTGGCTGAACTATAACCCAAACAGTGTAGGTTCAGAGAGGGATCCATAGATTCTATGAAAAGAGCCTTAATGAAGAACCAAATGTGTCTGGAGATAAACAGCACATTAAACATATTCGTAAACTCTTAATCACTTTAACACTTGAGCCAAATGGCAACATACATACAACAGAGTATTGCTGAAGTAAAGTGTCTGTCGAGGGGGTGGTATCCTAAGATGGCCTGGCAAGTAAACAGAGCAGCATAGCATGAGGTAATAGGGCCCAATTGGGGACAACTGTTCAGTAACAGTAGCTTCATTTAGACCCCTAAAACGATACCCCCTAGTGAACGGTGTCAGCCTTCCCCATGCCCCCAGACCCAAAACCTTGGGTACTTATCTGAGAACCATCTCTCAGCTGGTTGTTCAAGTTCAGTTAATGTCCTCAGGTGGTTGAACCGTAGATTCAAGGCCTGGCGGTGCAACGGAGGCCGCTGGCTTCAGTTCTAATTCCTGTAACAGGAAAGCAGCCTCAATGCCCTTGGCCCAGGATGTCTCAGTGCCCTCCAAGCCTGATCCTTTACACTCATCAGTGGAAAGTTCCATAGAGCTTGGTACATCATCCTTCTGATGAGATTCAAGTGGCACAAATTTGTTCTTTGAAAAGTAGGGGCTGGTATACAAGATTTCCTGGCATTCTCCTCTACTGACACTCTGTTCGATACCAGCCTCATCCCATCTGCGCCCTTGCGGGTGATCTCTCTTGGAGTGTGGGGATTATGGAGGCCTTTTATGAACTTTAGGGTTTCTGGGCTCCAGCCCATTCTTGAGAGACCGGGGGGGCCCAGGCCCTGGGGAACCCGGGAAATAGGACTTCTGAGAGGGGTTCCTCAGAGCTTGGCCATTAGAGTGAATCAGACCAGCAGTTTGGGATTCTGAGGAATCAGAGTTACTGTAGACCAGGTCACTGAAATATAGTCAAGTGCAGCCTCAGGGGGTGGCAAATTGATGTAAAATTCCATTCACTGTAATTTTCAATATAGTCGGATAATGGAGAGCAAAGGGTACTTGCAATTTGTGTAATCTGTGATGTACCTCTGTGAAGGCCCGTCGTTTGTTTGCAAGTTCCTTTGAAAAGTCCGGAAAAATCATGATGCGATGGCCTCTCCATTGTAGTGACCAAAGCTCCCTCGCTCCCCCTGTATAGTTTCTTTTTCAGCAAATTTAATATATGGCAATATGGTCTTGCCTTCCTCACAACCTTCATGAAATCCCAGGAACTGCAAGTTATTATGGCAGCCCCCTGTTCTCGAGATTGTCGAGTTTGTCTTGTAGGGTGATAATTTGTGCAGCTTGATTCCTTAGAGTGGCGCAATGGCCTTGGACCACATCATCTTGTGCCAATGCATTTTGTTCTACTCAGTCTAGTTGGGCATCAATCTGTTGAATTGAGACTGCAGTTGTATTAAAAGCTAGTGTTAAAGCATTGATACTAGAAATAATGGATGTGAACATTTCTCTAACCGACAGATCCTCAGTCTCCTTTCTTGAGTACGCCATTAGGCCTGTAACACAAGCATCTTGGTGGAAGACAAACAATAATCGCAACTCCCCGACATCTGATCAGGTTCTTGATCAGTATCGAAGCTGCTCAAGTACTCTGGTTATGCAATCTCGAGAGTGCCTGGGGGGGATTGACTTCAATGAGGATTTTTAATAGATCTTGGCTCTGTGGTTGTAGCAGTGAATTTTTAAGTCGCCATCTTGTCTGCAGGTTGGCCACACACCCCTATCATGGGAATTTTGACCATTTTCCCCTAATTTGTTTATGGCCAAATGTGAACATGAAGTAATACGGTCTGAAAGGAATCCATATCTCCATAAAACAGATCTTTCAGAAGTTTTATTGTTGACATTCTGGTTATCTGAAAAGGTAATCTTGATGAGCTTTCCTTATTTATTGAATATTTGGAAACAAGCTGCAAGGATCTTAGATTTAGCATGACAGTTAATCTGATTGAGATTACCTTTTTGGATCTTGTCATTAGAAAGGATGGTAGGGTGGCCTTACCACTGACCTGTATCCCAAACCCACTGACGGCAATACATTACTGCTGGCTAGCAGTAACCACCCTAGACATGTCATCAGGGCAATTCCTAAAGGACAGTTTATTAGGGCTAAAAGAAACTGTAGATCAGAAGAATTATATATGACCAGGGCTATAGAACTGAGGGACAGACTTGAGGAGAGAAGAAATCCACTTGATTTGTTCTTGGAAACTGAAGATGAAGTAAGTAAAATTAAAAGAGAATCACTAGTAAGCGAAAAAAGAAAAGAGAATTCTAATATTGTGAACCCCCAGTTCTCCTTTGTAAGTACTTGCAACCCCTAGTCCAATCAAATAGCCAATATCATCAGAGAACATTGGCATATAGCTAAGCAAGACTCTGGTCTAAGAGATCTTGATGATAAAGGACCCAAAATGATATACAGAAGGGGGAAGACCATTAAAGATATGGTTGTGCACTCTGCAACCAATGAGAGATGCACCACGGATGTGGCTTCAAAAAAGGAATGATGGCGAGGTCACGTGATGACCTGAAACCATTCGGACTTCTCCTGTGCTGCTCCCAGGCCCTGTTTTGAATAATAGGCATTTAAAATGTGATGAAGTACCTTTGAAAACGAGCCTCTGGCTCAAAGGTTGTAAACTGATTCTTAAATAAATAAAATTAAAAATAAAACTTCAAGATCAGTTTATTTTAAATGGGAAAGCTGAAGCCAATCTGAGAACTGCTGTGGGCTTGTTATAGAGGGATTCTGTGGAAAGTTTATGTGAGAAGGAACCGAGACAACACCACAGACAGTGGGTGTTTGGCTGTAGCAGTAGGCCGACTGCAAGCATCAAGATGGAGGCTGAAGCTGGTGAGCTCCTGGCGGTGAGAACCCCCACTACTAAATGGCCAAAGCCCCAGTCCCCCACTCCGAATGACCAGGAGAATGAATCCAGGAAGGAAAGTGGTTCTTTCTCAACTAACACAGATATTCAGGATATTAAGGCAATGTTGCAAGGGTTGGTAACAAATTTTGCAGCGATGAAGCCAGTGTTGCTTTCACTTGCGCAAAGATTGGGGGATGCGGAGGCCCGGATCTCCTCGCAAGAAAGGAAAACATCGGTGATAGAACAGGAATTGGTGGTGGTCAGAAGGCAGGTGAAGAAGCTGGAGGAAAGAATAGGCGATCAAGAGTCAAGAAGCAGATGAAATAATCTGATTATTGCAGGATTACCGGAGAGGGTTGAAGGGCAAGACTGTGTTATATTTATGCAGGATCTCCTGCTGCTGCTGGGTCCTACTCCATATGGCAAGGTATAAAACTTAGAGAGAGCGCATTGGGCACTAAGGGAGATGCCTCCCCCCGGAGCCAGTCCTGAGTGATAATCATGCATTTCCTCAATTACAAGGAGAAATCCCATGTGTTAGCTACTGCCAGGCAAAAGAAGTCACTCCAGTGGAACGGTGCTTCGCTTTGGCTATTCCAGGACCACACACCCACGGTTAGAGAAAAACAGAAAGAGTATGTGGAAATCAAGAAAAAGCTCTATATGGCTGGAATAAAGTTCGTCTGCAATATCCAGCAACTCTTGTTGTATGGCTGCAGTCAGGGGAGAAGAGGTTCCTAACTGCAAAAGAATCTCTTGAAGGGTTACGGTTGGAGTTCCCCGATCTATTCAAGTAGACAACCTGATTGTGTCCTGAAGGTCAGGGGACTGTGTTCATTTAAAGGACTGGGACTGGGGAAGAGGATACGAGTTTAATGCCTAAGAAGCTTGCATGTTTTTGGGGTCATTGGATCACTATTATATATTTTGTTTTGGATTTTAAGGTCTATGGAGATCTGGGGGGAGGTGGAGTCCTTTTTTGAGATGGGAAAAGCAGAGGTTCTAATTTAGCACCACTGAAGTGGAGGTTCGCTGCCTGCTTAGAGATCTTTGGTGGGTTGGGGAGGCTGGGAGAAGGACAAACTAGAGAGGGGTAATCAGGGGAGAGTACAGGAAAAGGAATTACTTAGAAGAGGTCAAGACTGAAATGCCATTACAGATACGGGGGGGGTAGAAGGTGACGTTCACAAAGACAGAGGAGCGAATGTTGTGGGGGGGAGTAGTGGGGTGGAGGAGAGGTTTAGACAGTGGGTGGGGGGATGAGATCGGAAGAGGAGAGGTATCAGGGTGTTGCACCATTGCAGCTAGGGAATCGGCAGAAGCGGAGTTAGGAGCTAACAGGCTGGTGGTGTTTACTAAATGAAAGTGGCCTTTGGAGATGGGGCATTCTATGGGACTAATATTGAGAGTGCGCATCCATCATCAACGGGGTGAATACCAATTATAGGGTCATTAGAGGGAAACAATTTCAAGTGGAGTGATGTGATATCGCATCTTTAGGTAAAGCAGAGTGAATGGCAATTGGTGCATCAGGTAGATTTAAGGGGTAATATAGAGGGGAATTCGGGTTTGGGAATCTTTAGTGTCCCCTTAAGGTGCAGAAGGGTCTGATATATTGTAATAGGAAGGGATGAGAGGCATTTTTAGTGACGGGGCAAGGATAGTATGGGAGGGCTGCATAGGATAGAGAAACAAAGATTTAGAAAAGATAAGCCCACATATAATAACGCTTCAGGGATTTGGGGCAAGGTCTTGAAGTTATTAGGATGGGGATGGGGTGAGGGGTAGCACGGGAATGGGTTCATCCATGACTCGATACTTGATAGGTGGACGATCTATGGATCGGGGATTGGTGGGATGGGGGAGGGGTGGGGAGGTGGGAAAGAGAGAGAGACCAATACAAGGAACAGGGTGGATGCAGACCTGGAACAAATGAAGAGAGTGGGTTCAATTAAAGTATTTGGAGGTTAATCTAATGTCAAGTATTAAAATAATTTCTTGGAATGTTAAAGGACTCAGGGGAAGACGTAAGAGAATGCTGGTCTTAAGGCATATTGAGCTAATGGGGGCTCATATCGTTGCTTTGCAGGAGACACACTTGCTGAAGGAGGAACTGAATGGGCTTGAGAGATTATGGGTAGGGCAAGTATATGGGATAAGTAAGGAAAGAGCTTCAGAAGGGGTGGTGATATTAATAAGGAAGTCATGCCCATATGAGGTGGTCCAAGTTATGGCAAGGGAGGATAGTAGAGGGATATATGTCTCGGGCACATTGTTATGTAGGGCAATCTCAGTGGCCTCTATTTATGGCCCAACACCCTCAGACCTTGGGTTCTTTGCCTCTATTGAGAGGGATTTAGCGGATCTTTCATCACCTCTAATAATACTGGCAGGGGATTGGAACACCTGCCTCAACAATCATGAAGATAGAATTCCATCATCCAAAGGGCCCTTATCTAAGGCTCAGATTGCCTTAAACAGATTGCTTGAGGTGACGGCACTGGTAGATCCAACTAGAATATACTCGAAAGGGGGTATAATTATGACTTTTACTCAGCAGCCCACAAAAGTCATTCCCAAATAGATTTCGTTTTGGTAAATAGGGAGGTGATTGGGGAGATTAAAGAAATGACAATGGGGGTAGAATTTACTCAGATCACTCTCCTATTCAAATGGTGTGGGAACCCAGACCTGCTCCTCCCAGGCCACACAGGTGGAGGCTGAATGATTTCTTGTTGGAGGAGCCCCTGATGCGAGACAGATTGGAGGAGGCTTTTTTGGAAATTAGACAATACCAAATACCTACATTGCAAAATAAAAAGTTGGTGTGGCTCACTTGTAAGGTTTTATATGCAGGGGTGGCCCAGAGAATGGCTGTTCAAAGAAGCAGGGAGAGAAGAGTGAAAGAGGAGTTTATTCTGGGGGCAATCGCTTCATTGACACCTTGGGAGGGCTCTTTGGGGGAGATTGGTGCTGAGCTTAAAAATTTATGAGAGGAGCTGGGAGATATTGCCAATTGTAAAGTAGAGTATCAGTTAGAGAAGATCAATGCTAGATACCTGATGCAGGGAGATGTTCCTGGGCGGTTGCTGGTGGCTAGAGTTAGGGAATGGGAAGCAAGTAGAACGGTTACCTCCATTCAGTATGGGGGAAAACTTTTAACTGATTCACAAGAGATGGCGGAGGCTTTTGTGTCATATTTTAAAGGAATATACGAGGCTGGAGACCCGGCAGGGGAGAAAGAAACTGGGAGTTTTTTAGAGGGGATCCCCTAACCAACCCTAGACCCAAGACAGGCCCAGGAGTTAGTGGCTCCGATAAGGGTATCGGAGATTCTGGGGGTCGTGCAATCGCTACCTGCTGGAAAAACCTCGGGACCGGATGGTCTCTCTGCCAAGTTCTATCAGACACATATACAAACCATACTACCCTTGCTTCAAGAATTATTCAGAGCTATTAGGCAGGAAGGGGTACCTCACCCTCTGTTGTATCAGGCGTACATCACATTGATTCCTAAGCCAGATAAGCCTAGGGATGTCCCTGGAAATTATAGGCCTATAGCCTTAATGAATCAAGACATTAAGAACCTCACAAGAATTATAGCAAACAGAATTTTGCAAATTGCCCCTAGTCTAATTAGTCAGGAACAGGTGTGATTTATGCTGGGGAGGGGGGCACATGATGATCTTAGGAAATTGCATCACATGTTAAGCTTTGCGCCTGACTCCCAGTTACCGTTAGTGTTGATATCATTAGACATGGAGAAGGCCTTTGACAGGGTCTCCCACCCCTTCCTTTTTGCCACAGTGGAGAGGATGGGATTCCCAGAGGGTCTTCTTAGGGGTATTAGGAATTTATATGCAGCGCCAACGGCTAGGGTACTGTGCAATGGCTATTTTTCATGTGAAATACAGCTGGAGAATGGGACCCGACAAGGCTGTCCTCTTTCGCCAATATTTTTCAATATTTACCTGGAGCCCACTCTGAGAGCTATCAATAGGGATGTACATATCAAGGGAATTAAGACAGAGAGGAGGGAGATGAAACTTTCAGTTTTCGCAGATGATATACTGCTGCACCTGGAGGACCCAGCATCTAGCTTTAAGAGAGTAACAGAAGTAATAGAGCATTTTTCCAGGGTCTCGAATTATAAGTTGAATTTGAATAAGACTCAAATCCTCCCTTTGACGCTGCATGTTACTAGAACTGATTTCATGCCATTGGAAATACAATGGAGGACAGTTAAAATTAAATATCTAGGTATTTGGATTACAGTGGATTTGGAGGAGGGGGCGGAAACCAATATGGGGGGAATTATATCGGCTCTTAAAGGGGATATATAAAGATGGAGTAAACTGCCTCTAAATTTTATGACTCGATTGGGTCTTCTTAAGATAAATATATTACCCCGTTTGTTATACCTGCTATATTTAGCTCCATACAATATTCCCCGAAAATGGTTCAATATAATCAGGACATTAGTTTCCATTTTTTTTTATGGAAGGATGGGCCTCCTCAATTAAAACACAATAGTTTGCATTTACCACATAAAAGGGGAGGGATCTTATTACCTGACCTCCAAATATATTATGTGGCAGGCTAGCTGGGTTTGATGAGCCGATGAGTTGAAGAGCTTGAAGGGGAGAGATATAGCCCAATCTGGCTCCAAATTGAGAAACAAATATTAAGAGATTCAGGCCTTGCCCTGGAGGCAATGTTGTATGCTGATATTGGAAAGTTTTAAGAAAGGGTCTGGGAACCCAACTGCGGAAATGGCAGATGCTTGATGGTCTTTCCTTGCCCCTGCACAGAGGAAGGGCCAAATGAGGGCAGGAGATCAGCCAGTGGTGGGAAACCCTAATTTGGTAATTGGGAACCGGGTAGTTAACTTGGGGTGGGCTAATCAGATGCAGGGCTTGAAACTAAAGGAAATCATTCAGGATAGCAGGGTGGTCTTACCGGCAAGATGTGAGGGAATGCCTTCCTTTAAGAAGCTACAAATTAAGCATATGATAGAACGGGTGGATAGGAAGTTGGGGAGTATTACAGACAAGTTTTTCTCCTGGGGGATTCTTAAGGAGGTTGACTCAAGAGCTCACCCTCTATCACAAATCTATAAAGTATTGCTGGAGTTTCTGAGCCCAAGTTCTATTAAAAGAGTTACATATTGGGATAAAGTGATGATTCCTCGAAACTTAGATTGGGATAACATTTGGAAAGGCAGCAAGTACAATGTGATAATAAAATATAAAAGTATGCAATTTTTTATTGTGTCCAATCTGTATTTTACCCCTGTGAAACTATATGATAGAAGCTTGAGACAGACGGACCTGTGTTTTAGATGCGGGGGGGGGTATACAGTAGGTGATTTATTGCATGTGATCTGGGGATGTTGCAAAATATCACCCCTTTGGGGGGAAATCAAAAGACGTATGGACCCAATGTTTGATTACTCAGAATATATAACACCAGAGATATGTGTTCTGGGTGACTTCTCCCAAATTTTGAGTGTTACTCCTAGATATCACCTCTCCTTGATGACAGCGGTAGTTAAAGCATTCTATTAAAACATTGGAAGGATGATCACGTATATACTTACGGTCAATGGGTAAAAGACTTAATGGGGATGTTGGCCAGAATAAAGAGATATCTTTATATGGAGGGGAGAGGGGGATTATATGTTAAAAGATGGGCGGCACTAGATGCAGTCTACACTCTCCAGATCACAAATGGGTAAGCACAGGCTGTCTGTCGGATGGGGAGTAGCGGACGATTATTATAGTGGGTTAAGAATTTGTTATTCTTGGTTGCAATCTACGTTTTGTGGAGATGATTATGATATATACCTGCAGGCTACTTTAGGTTGCTGAGGGTCTGCTGATTTTTTGCGGGGGGATGGGGAACTCTCTCTCTTTCCAGGGGATGTATATAGGTGGGTTGTACATACTGTAGTTCACACGGTCAGTTTGAGGCTGTGTACCCTGGCTTGCCAGGTAGTTGTATGTTTGTCTGTTTGTTCTTTTTTCTTCTCTTTGGAAAATGAATAAAGATGTTTTTTAAAAAAAGGAATGATGGCTGTCATAGATGTGTCAACTGTAAATTTTGTCCAAAAGTAATAACTGCAAAGTCCTTTACCAACCCTATTTCTAATAGAAGCACTACAGTTAGGGGTTTCATTACATGCAGTACTAAGGGCCTTGTATACATGGTCACATGTCAGTATGGTAACTTCTACTGTATATTGGAAAAACTAAAAGAATGTTCAAACTTAGAATTGGTGAGCATGAGAGAGCTACTGAGAGTGAAGATTTAACTAACTCACTATGCAATGCATGTTTTTAAAACTAGGAATAGAAGGCAGCATATTTTTAACTATATTGGAATTGAGAAGCCCTTCCTTTCCAGGAGAGGGGGAGATTATGACAATTTGTTGTTAAAAAGAACAATATTGGATTTTAGCCCTTAAGGCGATGGAAGGGAAGGGACTGAATGGAAAAATAGAGGTAAAACCATTTTTAAAGAAATGAGATTGTAGTATAAGCTAATTTAATTGTCTAACTGGTTTTTCTATGTTTTCTCTCTTTTATTTCAGATTTGCACCAGCACCACCATGCTGTCATGTTTCTTTGAACCATGTGCAATCTCCACTTTTTTCTATCTATCATTCAATTTCAGGTTTGATTTTAAACTTTATAGTATACAGAATATTTAAGTAACAAGAAATGTGTGTATAAGTACTGGAGAATATTAATTACCAGTTATGAATAAGAAATGAAATTTCAGATATGAAATTACAAACATGAAAAAATTAAAATTCATGAATGACCGTATGGAAAATGAAATACAAACAGTTAATTGTCTTTCTAGGAATGTGGTTAAACACTTGATTGACTGCTATATTCTGTGTATCCTGTTTTTAATGTATATATAATGTTTTTGGTGCTCTCTTGTTATTAGTTTTAGTTTTAGTTGAGTGTACCACTTTAAATGCAACAATATAAAGGTCTATTTTGTATGGTAACCATACTGTATACCTTTGAGAAAGCAATGATAGGGCGAAACGCATCAAGTGGCTTGGGTTACCAGGAAGTAGGCTTGCTTCAGGCTTGTTTTTTATGCTCCTCACCGTGTTTATTTACTCTTGTTATTTGCACCTTAAATAAAGGAATTTTCACAAGAGAACTACTACAGGACTGGTGATTCGGTGAGTGTACTTGAGACAGTGTTTCTCAGTCTTGGCAAAGGTGCTGGTTTTCCTTGACTGTTTGCAGATTGTTTTAGACAAAGCATGGCTTTTCCTTGGTGCAGTCACCTTCCTACATTGACATTTTCCCCAGCTCCCTAGTGACCAAAAATGGCATTTTCACAGACTGCACATACACATATAAATACGTTTATAAATTGTTAATTCTCACATTAATTAAATACATAGAAGGTATGATCATCTTGGTTGTAATTCATTACAAAAGGCATTAAAAACATGAGATGTAACATGATTTAAAATTACAATCGGAAAAATGTGCAATATAAGTGCAAGACAACAACTGCTTTTTTAACCTATTTGAATTTGTTGTAACATGGAATAAACTTTAAGTCTTTCAGGTTTAATACTGCAACTTGTGTTTGTGAGCATAGTGGCATATTACCTACCCAGTAAACATAATGACATATTGCCTACCTGGTAAATTAAAAACCAAAAAAAAAAAAAATTTAGAAAAAATGCATTCTATGCTCGTATTATGCACCGGCACACTAAAACAGCTCAATGCAATCTTACTTAAATTTGGGAAGTGTTTCTTAGTGATGGCATCTCTGGCTTGCATAAACATTGCCTGTCTTAGATGCAGGGGAACAATTCAATTTCACTGCAATGTCTGCTTCGGAGAAAACGCAAAGCACTTCTGCCTAGTGTGATACAAGCCAAGGTGTAGTTTAAACTGAAAGGTAACTGTGGGCACCTGAAAGATAGTTGTGGGCCAGTATTAGCTGGTAATTGATATACTTAGAGTACTTGGTGTGTTAATAGAGAATGGTAGTGAGACAAGACAACTCTAACACAGTAATAGACATTTTCATTGAGTCAGCTTTAAAAAACTGACCAACAACAATTAACACTGACTGAAATCGACATGATGTGTGAACAGCGATGTCTAAGCAGTCAGCCAATGTTTGCTTTTCCAGTTTGAAAGAATTTAAAGGGCAAAACCAAACAAAATATGTGGGTTTAAGGTGTTAGGTAAATAAATTACTTGAATTCATGGAATCTAGCTCTTTTCATAAAAACCATGTACTCCATGGCAGCCATGATAAACTTACAGCCCCACTTATAATTATTTATCTCCAAACCCTTAAAAGAGCTTTTAACTATATATTACGCTGCACTGGTGAGGGTCCCTAAAACTCCATATCAGTAGCCCCTTAAAGGATGGTTTGTGAGCACTGATTTAAAGCCTTTTCTGTGTGCTGCCTGCTGTTCTGACAACCAGTTCAGCACCCCACCACAACATGTACTGAAGAGCTGAATAGCATTCAACAGCAATGCTTATTGGGGGAAGGATCAGTTGCCAGCAGCAGTCAAGTAATGCCTCTGCTCCAGACTGTGATCTGATGCCTAGTGAAAGCACTTGTCATGTGACACCAGCTGTGTGATTAAGTCAGCACAGTTCTCACGGACTGCACATACTTTGTAGTCACATGACAAGCTTTCCACTGTACAACTCTGTCCTGGTCCTGGTTTCCCCACTACACTGAAGGGTAACTGCTCTGATGAACTTAGTCATGCAATGCTAATGTTGCACTATTGCAGATGGCACAGGAACTTGAGGGAGGCGGTGGGCTTGGGAATTAAAAAAAAAGATGGGAGTATAGGAGAAAAAAATGAAGATACAGTAGTACTAATGCCTCAGTTGCCCCAGTGAGTAGGTACTGAGGGGCTGTAGATGTCTTTAGACAAAAGTGCTTGCCTTGGGACTCCTAAAGTATAACAATTTTGCACCCTGCCTGTGTCTCCTCCCAGCTGAAATTGTTTCTCTTCACAGTTAGTGCATCCCACAGTATTCAAAATTACACATATTTTACAATAGCTTATTATATATGTGTCTCATCCCAATTTCATCATTTTCTACTTCCAGTTCCACCAGTATCAGTTGCAGCAGTGTCAACTCCCAGTCATTCAGTTTCTTCTCCTAGTTAGACTGACATCTCCACTTCCCAGTTTTAGTCCTAGGATCCCAGTTACAGCAGTTTTTTTACTTAATAAATAAAAGTAAAAGGCAATCAGTTCTGTGGAAATATTTTCTGCAATTCACCATATTATTCCACTATACATGCCAAAAATTCTGCAGTTTAAGGTGGAATTTTGTGAAATTTTCATCTGTTTTTTATGGAATTTTGTGGAAGCGAATTCTGTATTTTGCAAGAATTCTGCCAGCGGAAATTAAATTTTGCACAGCCCTAGTGTTGCCTGAATGCCGATGTTTAATGATGCTTCTGTGATCTGTGACTTAATTTCCTTCTTCTGTATCTCTATCTGTCTTTGTCTGCCTCCCATGAACTGTGTTGCCTGAATGTTGATGTTTAATGGCAGATCAATTACCCGCAGTGTGTGGAGTTGGTGAAATTCTGCCTTACAAAACTATCTTAGATTGTTTCCCATCTCCTGTCTTCTGTCTCTCTGTCTCTCTGTCTCTCTGTCTCTCTCTGTCTCTCTCTCTGTCCTTGAATGCCTCCTGTGAATTGTGTTGCTTGAATGCTGATGTTTAAACAGTGTATGCAAAGCTATGTATCATTTCTTAAAAATTAAGGATTTGGTTAATTACTGATGGGTTTCTTGTGGATCATTTTCTGTATGTTGTTGAAGACATTTTTAGTTTTTAATGAATTTTAAAGACCAGTGCGATGTCTGCACTGCTAATCATTTATCTACAGTTGCCCAATGCAGCGTGTAGCAGACATGCTGTATGATGAACTCAGTCAGTGGGTACAAGCACTAGAGGTGTGAAATTGAAAGTTCTGCAGTGTAGGCTGCTCACCCAACATTAGAGCACACAACTTATAAATTATAGTGTACTCAGATGATAAAGATCATACGATCTATCAGCTTTGTCTTGCACAACAGTGTTGACTGTTGAATCTTACCAGTTTAAACATTTAGCAGCAAATTATCTTCTTCTGTCATTAATTCAGTGTCAAGCACAGCAGCTGCCTACAATAGCAACAGCTTAGAAGGTGAAGCTGATGTCAGCAATGAACCCTCTGTTGATGAATGGTGTTTTGAGTAAATTCTCAAGTCTGTTTATTAAGTAATCATATGACAATGTCATGGTGTGTGTGTGTGTGTGTGTGTGTGTGTGTGTGTGTGTGTGTGTGTGCATGTGTGTGTGAGCTTGCAGTGGTGAGTGGGTGGGAGTTCAGATATATGCAGTACAGTTATATGAGCTGAGGCAGCATGAAGGTACTGTACTCTGGTCCATTCCAGCATCATAAAATGACACTAAATATCATATATATATGGATGGTGAAGTCAGATATGAAATAAAATAATCTGAAATTGTATATTAAAAAAACACAATAAAAGATTACTTACTGAATCAGTTAGTGAAGTAATATTCAGTTCATTTATCCTGGAGATTTTGTACTAACTAGAACGATAGAAAGGTAAATCCAGAACAGTTGTTATGAAACAAGCTGTTAATATTTAATGTATTATGTGTATTCATAACAGATGAAAATAAGGATGGCACGATTTAAAACTCAAAATAAGAATTTCAAAGACTGAATGAATGCTTTAGTCTACAGTGTCAAACTGCAAAATGGAGCACAGTGTGAACCATGATGAAAATTACTATCAGACAATCAGAAAAAGCAACATTTAATTAGTTAGTTACTGGTCATTGTGGTTATATGACAAAAACTGGAGAAAGAATGGTGTAATTAATATTTTATTGGCAATAGGAAAACCAAACAAGTCAGCTATGAACAACGTTCAGAAAGTGGGAATTGACAGACAAGAACATTACTAGACTGAGCTGTTAAAGTACTGCTACCACAAAATCTTGTCACCTGAACTTGTATGTCCCTGCTGCAGCAGTCTAATGAAAGACACTTCTTGAGTCCAAACAGAGCAATACAGGGGGCAACATATATTCAAAATAAATCAAGAAAAAATGCACATATTGACACAAAAACCACACAGCATGTCTTTAAAAAGATAACTTTATTACTACAGACAGCTAACAATGATTTTTAGTGCTTTTGCATGTGATCTTTAATGATGAATCAGTTACCCACAGTGTGTGTAGTTGGTGAATTTCTGCCTTACAAAACTGTCTTGGATTGTTTCCCATTTGTGCATAGGCACACTTCATTATTTATCCTGTGTGGTAGTTCAGTGGAGTGCCCAAATGTCAATGTTTAATGACAGATCAATTAATACTCACTGATGCTCATTCCCTGCTACAGTATCTGTCTGCCCAAGGCACCAGCATTTGTGTTTTTAAAATTTTAGGACCACAACCATACATTATTATTACCATTCCAACAGAGCAAAATAAACCATACAGTATATCCTATTGTCAGCACAGACTCATTTGTCTCAATTTTGAATTGCAACCTTAATCCTTCAGCAGTTAGTATTCCGGTTCTATAATAGCAGAATCAAATATTTCTCTTGTATTACATGCCTAATTTCTTGATCATTGTATGAATAAACCAACGCCAAAATGTTTGATTTAAGCAAACTGTTAAAGGCAGAAGTACACTTATTAAATAACCACACTTAACTACTTCAGCATAACCTAATCACCATGGTTTATGACTGTGCACATCTTTAATCTTCATTGATTTTGGGGAACATTCAAGTACAACTATGTCAGCAGCTGATACTAACTGATAAAGTTGAAAATTACTTCATTACAGGGTTACAGCCATTATACATTTTTCTTATTTTTATCAATCCAGTATTCCTGAGATACGCAATAAGCCAGATAATAATACCAGCTAGTTGTAAATGGGATTGCTTTCTCTCTGTCTTTCTGTCTCTCTGGCTCTCTCTGTCTCTATCTCTGTCTCTCTCTCTCTCTCTTTTTCTCACACCCTGTGGCTGTCTTACATCAATGAATCTTTTGGAGTTAAAAAAAAGGCATCAGGGATTAATGTCTTTGGCTTTCCAAAATTGAAATTCAATTATCTATACTTTTCCCTTGACTTAGCACAGTTCAGAAACATAATACAGAAGGAGGGAAACTCTGAAATATTAGATAAAAACTGTTACAGGGGCATGCCTTAGACAACTAGTACTGGAGCCCACTGGAGAGGGAGCAATCTTAGACCTAGTTCTCTCAAATGGAGATGGAGAGAGGATCTCAGATGTAGAAGTGGGTTGCCATCTGGGAACTAGCGACCATCAAACAGTATGGTTCACAATAAACACAGCAATAGAGTCAAGCCATACAAAGGCAAAAGTACTGGACTTTAGGAGGGCTGACTTTGCCAAAATGGGTGAGTGCCTAAGGAATGCACTAGCAAATGGGAAAGAAGGAGGGATGGAAGAACAATGGGGAATAATAAAAACTGCCATCACAGATGTAACAAGCCTTTGTGTGAAGCAAATAAACAAAACAAAACAATGTAAGAAACCACTATGGTTCTCAAAGGAAGTGGCAGTGAAGGTTCAAGAGAAAAAGAAAGCATTCAGGAAGTACAAGGAATCACAGAAGGAGCAGGACAGAGAACTGTATCAGTTAAAGCAAAAGGAAGCTGGGATAGCAGTCAGAACAGCAAAGGCCCAAACCGAGGAAAAGATAGCCAACTAAGTTAAGAAGAGGGATAAAACCTTTTATAGGTACATCAGGGAGCAAAGAAAGACCAAGGGAGGGATAGTGAGGCTTAATAAAGGGAGGGAGGGTGGGCAGAGGGTGACTATGAAAAGGCAGAGATACTGAATAAATATTTTTGCTCAGTATTTACAAATGAAGAGGGGAAGGTACCTAAAACAAACAGTAGAAACACTCTGGATACAGAAGTTGATACCAGCCCATTTACAGAAGAAAGGGTTATGAAAGAACTCTTAAAACTGAAGGTGAAAAAAGCAATGGGGCCTGATGGGATTCATCCCAGAATTCTGAAAGAACTGAGGGTAGAACTAGTGACACCACTGACTACACTCCTTAATGAATCATGGGAGGATGGGATGGTACCCGAGGACTGGAGGAGGGCAGATGTGATTCTGCTTCACAAAAGTGAGAGCAAAGCAGAAGCAGGAAACTAGAGACCTGTTAGTTTAACCTCAGTGATATGGAAAATGATGGAATCACTTCTGAAGGAAAGAATTGTCGAGTATCTAGAGGCCAGAGGGGCACAGGACCCAAGGCAGCATGGATTCACAGTGGGAAGGTCATGCCAGACAAATCTGATAGATTTCTTTGACTGGGTGACCAAAGTAGTAGATCAGGGAGAACTGTGGACATGGCCTACCTATACTTTAGCAAGGCATTTGACACAGTCCCACACAAAAGATTAATATACAATTTAGCCAGCCTGGAAGTGGGTCCCAAGATGACAGCCTGGGTAAAGAATTGGCTGGAGAATAGGACACAGAGAGTAATAGTAAATGGAATCCACTCTGAAGAAAGGGGGTTTACTAGTGGGGCACTGCAGGGTTCAGTATTAGGACCAGTCCTCTTCAATGTCTTTATAAGCGACATTGCAGAGGCACTGGAAGGAAAAGTATGTCTCTTTGCAGATGACACAAAGATCTGCAACAGAGTTGATGCACAAGGTGGGTGGAAAGGATGAGAATGGACTTGGCAAGGTTAGAGGAATGGTCAAATGTATGGCAGCTTAGATTCAATGCTACGACGCAGTAAGGTAATGCACCTGGGAAACAAAAACCCAGGGAAGAGTACTCAATAGGGGTGAGATACTAACAACAACAAAATGGAAAGGGACCTGGGGATATCACATCAGATGACCTAAAGGTGGGCAAGCAATGTGAGAGGGCAGCAAGGAGGTTGGGGGATACTGGGATGCATAGGGAGAGGCATCACCAGTAGAAAACAGGAAATTGTTATCCCTCTGTACAGACAGCTGGTCAGACCCCATCTGGAGTACTGCGTGCAGTTCTGGAGACCAAATCTCCACAAAGATATAGACAGGATGGAAGCTGTCCAGAGGAGGGCAACTAAAATGGTGCAGGGTCTGCACCGGAAGACATATGAAGACAGACTTAAGATGCTTAATATGTATAGCCTTGAGGAAAGGAGGGAGGGGGGTCATGATAGAAACTTTGAAGTACCTCAAGGGAATCAACAAAGTCCAAGAGGGTAGCATCTTTCAAAAAAAGAGGTGTGCAAGAACAAGGGGGCACAATTTGAAGATGGGGGGTGGCTCAGAGGTAATTTAAGGAAGTATTTTTTCACAGAGAGGGCTGTGATGTGTGGAACGGCCTTCCGGAGGAGGTTGTGGAGTCAAAAACAGTGGTGGAATTCAAGCATGCATGGGACAGTCATAAGGCAATTCTAGGGGGTGGGGGTAGGAAGAAGTAGGCTGCTGGCTAACTAGGATCTGCAGCTTATCCAGTAGGTAGGGAAATGGTCAGACTGGGTGGGCCAAACGGTCCTTATCTGCCGTCAAATTCTATGTTTCTATGTTATGGTCTGCAAAAGCATTCCCCACAGTGAGGTATTAGTACATTTAATTTCCATGTTAGCTTCCTTTATCTGAAATGTGACAAGCAGACTAAACTAAAAAATATACTTGTGCTTAATACTGTACTACTACCTTTACTATTACTAAATTAGTTTTCTGTACTGCTCTTACATAGACTTTCCTATCAGCTGCATATATGTCAGAAATGGACAGCCGGGGACCATACATAACTTGTGATGGCGTCCTTTTGAAACCATAAACTGCAAGCATACTTTTAGTTTCATCTGCTTGTATTTCATATAAAAGAAGCTAATGTGCAAATTGAATATACAGTACTAAGACCCTACTGTAGGAAACATGTTTGGAGACTGTAACAATGATTATCTAATATTTAACTTCCCTTTCTTCTATGTTATGTTTTTGAACATTGCTAATACAAGTGCAAAGTTTAGATAATCCAGAATTTGGAAAGCCAGAGACTTTAAGCTGCAATGTTGTTTTGTTTTTGAAACCATGAACTAAAAGTAAGTACCTCTCTGGCTGTGAGAAACACCTTTAGAGACTGTAAACATTTTTCATCTGACATTGCAGGGTCCCATTGTTTCCATATTACATTCCTGAACATTGCTCTTTTATACTGTAAAGCTTACTTATATACTCTCTAGCTATTGAATTAATATTTCTCTGGTTGAGAGCATCCTATTAATGATTTCTCATACAGTATTTATTTAATACTACATTTTAAACAGTGTTTCTATTATATAGGAAATGCATATATTTCTTTAGCTATGAAACATGCATTCTCTGATTATCTACATGCAATTTTCAAACTGTAGTCCATTTTGGGTGGAGGCTTAAACTTTGAATAGCAATTTGTGGATAACACAAGCTGTTCAACATATCAGTTCAGACTGTCTTGCTTTTTTGAAGCTCTACTCAGATTTCAAAAGTAGCAGTTAGGCTGAAAGTGTTATGTTGAACGGCTAGTGTTATCCACATGTTGCTATTAAAAGTTTAAGCCTCTATCCAAAATGGACTGCAGTTTAAACATCACTTCAATAATCAGAAAAACTTTGTTCCATAACCAGAGAAATACTTATATTTCCAATATAATAAAAACACTGTTCAAACTGTATTATAAAATAACAACTTTATTAGGGAATTATGAATAGGGTTTCCTGAACCAGAAAAAAAATCAGTCAATAGCCAGAAAGTAGATAATTATGCTTTACACTAAAATAGGACAATGTTCTAGAATAACCTGCCAGGACCACAGAACTTTTGTTTGAAGTAGGGGACAAGCTGTTTATACACACACATTTATTTTTCAGGAAAATATCCACTTTGAACTGAGATCTGTGATGGTAGTACTAGTATTACTCTAGATTACTGTTCAGTAACCTCATTGCAAGATGTATATATCTTTTCTGTCTTCTCTGAGATCTCATTCAAGCAATCCCCCCCCCACACACACACAAGACAAAAGCACTTGCCACCCCAGTTCAGTTAAGAACCTCACACCCAACCAACCACTAGCCTCCATTCAGCCTCCTTCAGCACTCAGAAGATATACTGTGAAGTCTTTAATTTGAGCCCATGATGGAGCTGCTTGAACTAGACTTCTTCATATACAGTACACCACTAAAAAATAGGTCACTTTATAGTAAACATTACATTAGCAATACCAGCTTTTATAAAATACAAATTACAATTCAACAGGGCAGGGCTAGTTATTATAGACACATTTCATTTAATCATTTAATCTTCAGTTTGTCAGAAATTTATTTTGATGGATGTGGGTTTATAAATCTTTCTGGCTCTCTGTTTGCTCCTTGTCTCTTTCTTCTCCTTCTGCCAGTCTGTGTTATTGCCAGCCCAAAAAATAAAAAGAAGAATCATATTATGCTCCATCAGATTATCAAACTATTAGTTTAATTAATATTAGCTGCAACATTTTCTCCCAAATTGTTTTGAATAAGCTTCAATGCTGGATAGATATATTTAGTCCACTATCTAATTTTAAAGCAGGATTCCAATACAGTTTTTCCACTACTGACAGTATTTTTCTGATAGCTTATTTGCTTAAAAAGTATTGTTCATTTAGAAAGATGAAACTTTATGATTTTTTTGATCGACTTCACAGCTGCATTTGACTCAGTGGTTAGAAAGATCCCGTGGGACATTTTACAAGCCTGAGTTGTACTACTAACTCTAATAATTAATGTTTTCCTATGCATTTTAACACTCAAACTGCAGTAAGGTATGATAATAATGGTAGTTTGACTGAATATTTTGTGACCAATAAGGGAGTTAAGCAAAGATGCCTGTTAGCCACCCTATTGTTTAGCATTTACATTAAATCATTACGAAGTTTTGATACTACCTTATCATTGGATTCCCCCCGAATTAATAATACTTATATACAGTACATATAGTGGCTTGTGCTGATGGTTTGATCCTATTTTCTCTCTCACCAGTGGGGCTTCAATGGAAAATCAACCAAATTCAAACCAAAAGTGAAAGGCTCAAGTTAAAGATTAATCTAAAAAGAACTAAAATAATGATTTTTGGTTCTCACACTTCCTCCTAATTTCTATTTAGGCACTAGTCATACAGATATTGTACTTTGTTATGTTTACCTCGGAGTCAAGCTTATATCTAATGGCTGTTGAATCTTTCATATTAAAAAGCAAATAAGTAAGGTAAAGCATGTGGTTAAAGCCCTACAGTGGTTTAATTTCAAGTTCGGTGGACTTTCAGTGACACCAGTTATCACAATGAGAGAGGCCAAAATCATTCCTATTCTTGCCTATGGGGCAGAAGTATGGGCAACCAGAAATTACCCCAACTTAGAACTCCCTTTATTGTATTATTACAAATCTGTACTACAGGTACCTGGTTGTACACCAAACTCAAATGTGAGATCAGAACTAGGTAGGATTCATATTCACCCCGGTCCACATCCCTACACCCTCGCCACAAATCGAATCCCTAACTGTCAAAATGGGACTACCATACTCCACCCCGGTGTTTATAGCAGGATCCTACTGCGCCCCCAACACCCTAATGCCTAGCATGTTAGACCACCTGGCCAAATTAAAATCCTCTGCCGCAACAGGCGAGCTCTATGTCTTAGGGGACTTCAATTACAACTGGCTAGCAAATGACTGTGCCAAACTGTGCTCCAAAGTAAACACCCTGAACCTCGCACAACAAATCTCCCAACCCACCAGGCTAAACCTAAAAACGCATAATCACTCCCTCCTGGACTGGGCACTGACCACATACCCACATAGGTCAATTGGAGCAGGCCTACTCCCCAACTCCCTAAGTGATCACCATATGGTATATTTAGTCATAAAAGTGCATAAACCCCCTAACCCCCCCCCAGGACCCTACTAGCCAGGTCCTTCAAGTCGCTATCTCTAACACCACTCCTATCGGACCTGGCTATGGTAGACTGGTCCTTCATCCCACAGGCCCCTTCCATAGATGTCACACTAGAAAAATTCAAAAATAGCTTCCTGGGGGTCTGGGACCACCATGCACAGCTAAGAAACACTAGAATTAGGGGTTCCCACCTACCCTGGATCTCTGCCGATATCATCAGCCAATGCTGCACCAGGGACCTGGCCTGGAAAAAGTACAAATCAACTAGCTACCACCAAGCCCTACTAAATTATCGATCCCACCATAACTCCTGCACCAAATCAATTTCACTAGCCAAACAGAAATACTTCGCGTCGGCACTAAGCGCAAATCTTAACCACCCAACCAGCTTCTGGAAAACTATCAAATCCCTCCTATCCATGCCTGTACAACCACCAACCCTGGCTCTATCAATCCTCGGCTCGGCCATCACTGACCCTTATGAAGTAGCCACAGCTTTCAACACCTTCTTCACCAACAGCGCAGCTTCTCTGGTTCATAACCTCCCCCATCCCACCCAGGACAACTACCTCACCTAAATCTCAGCACACTGCCTCACTCTCCTCTTTCTCCTTCCATTCTGTCTCCCGACTGAAGTCTACCAAGCACTGTGCAACCTAAACCCCTAACAAGGGCAAATGCCCTCTGGCATGGACTCCAGACTACTACAGCTATCGGCCCCCACCATAGCCGCTCCGTTAGCCGACTTGCTGAACCTCTCCTTCTCGACAGCCACAATCCCCTCCGGTTGGAAGCTGGCAACTGTCATCCCCCTGCCAAAGGGGGGGCGACCCCTCCTCTCTGGGGAATTACCGCCCCATCTCCCTTCTCCCAACCCTGGCAAAAATACAAGAACAATTTGCCCTTGCTCAGTTTTCCCAATACCTAGCCGATTCCTCCTTTTTCACCGCCTACCAGTTGGGGTTCCGAAAATCACACTCCACCATCACCTCCCTACTAAGAATTACAAATGATATTCTCTCAGGAATGGATAAAGGACACATCACCTCGGCCATTTTCATCGATCTGGTCAAAGCTTTTGATACCGTCTCCCACATACTCCTAACAGACAAACTAAGCGCTGCTGGCCTCTCCAACCATACCACTAACTGGTTTCAGGCTTACTTGTGTGGCAGACACCAAACGGTGAAAATTGGCCCCCACATATCTACCCCCCTCTCTATCTCAATGGGAGTCCCACAAGGATCAGTCCTTGGCCCAATCCTCTTCTCGGTATTCCTAAATGATCTCCCGCTAGTCTGCTCCCACTCAGCCATTCAAATGTACGCAGACGATACCGTGATATACAACACTGGCCCCTCTGCTGAAGCAGTCCATGACCAACTACAGCTGGATTTCAATGCTGTACAACACTGGCTCAGATCAAACCAGTTATTTCTAAATGATAAAAAAACAGTCTCACTAACTTTTGGCTCGCAACCACGGCTCTCCTGACTCACCAAGTGCCCCTATTTCCTAACCCTGGATCTTTCTCCCTTGAAATCCTGCACCTCGTTCCGATATCTGGGTATCTGGCTCGACCAACACCTAGACTTCTCTATACATGTTGAATCCCTTCACAAGAAACTACATCCTAAAGTGGGGGCCCTTTATCATAACAAAGGCTGCATGTCCACCCCGGTCAGGCGTGAACTCATACAAAAGATGATACTCCGGATATTTGATTACGGGGATGTGGTCTATGTTGCCACCTCACCAACAAATCTGGCCAGCCTGGACACACTCTTTCATTCCTTCTGCCGTTTCATACTGGAATGCCCAAAACTGACACACCACTGCAACCTATACAGCTCCCTGGCCCTTCCCTCACTCTCGGCCCGCAGACAAATTCACTGCATTAGATTTGCTGCTAAATTCTGGACCCAAACCCTTCCTCCTTACCTGGGTGCTACCTTAATATCTCAACCCCCATCTGCCTACTTGCTACATCACTCAGATACCAGGCTTTTCCAAATCCCTCTCATGCGCACCTCTATGGGTCAGGCGGCGTTCAAATACCGATTGCCAAAACTCTGGAATGACCTGCCTGCTGATATCCACCACTCCTCCAATCATAGCCACCTCAACACCTGCCTTCTCAAACATTTCCTTACGGCCTGCTCGTGCTCCCTACCTACACAATATTAAGTCCCCAAGTCCTGGATTCTCTCCACCAGTGTAGATAACAACTACGCGACTGACACTAGGTGCACTGGGCTATGCCCTAGCTTGTTCCTCTCTCAAAACTGATGACCTGTAGTGGATTAAACTCCTAATGCAATGTATGTAGGAATTCACTGTGCATGTTATATGTTATATATAGGTTTTGTATGTCTGCCCTAGCTACAGTACCTATTGTATAATGTCTCATGAACTTCTACATACAATTCATTTATGTATTGCTGTCTTTCACTTATGCCCCTCCCTGATTTCCCCAGGTCGCATCTGGAAATGAGTGTTTCTCCGCTCAGTATGCCTGCCTGGTTTAACTCTTAAATATATACTGTATATATATATATTAGAGCAAAAAACTCCATTTAATGCATTAGTTAGGTTGTTCCACAGTGTCAAAAGTGAGGAAATTCGCTGTGAGGGTTAAAACCCCTTGGACCCCACCCCCCAACCGGCATTGGTGTGCATTAGGATCATCAGCCCCTAACTCTCACCCCATGACATGTGTAAAGCAGCAGAAGTATAGGAGAATGGGTGAGAGTTAGGACCCACGATCCCAATGCGCACCCAATGCCAGTTGGGGGTGGGCGGGGGTCCAAGGGGGTTTTCAACCCTAACAGCGAATTTCCTCACTTTTGTCGCTGTGAACAACCCTAACTAATGCATTAAATGGAGTTTTTGCCTCTAATTTCCCTTCTTTTGAGAATGATAACAGAAATAGGGAATGTAAGGGCCCTCGAACTCCCGCTGCATAATGCGTTGGGCCCCGTGCTCCCGCCACATGATGTGTTGTGGCATACTAACAGGGACAGCAATGCAAACAGAAATGCTAACAGTGGCGCACATGGTAACACAAGCACGAATGAGAACAGAAAGGGTAACGCACATGGTGGCGTAGACGGGAATGGTCTGCCACTTGATGTGTTGTCACATAGTAACATGGTGCCTGCAAACAGAAATGTCAATGGACATGGTGATGTAAAGTGAAACAGTAAGATAAACAGTACTGTAGACAGAAATGGCAAAAAATAACAGAAAAGCAAGCGCAAATGAAAACGAAAAGGATAACGCACATGGTGGCGCAGACGTCAATGGTAAGTGAAACAGGTACGGATCCACAAGTGGAAAGGGCAACAGTAACAGTAATGTAAGTGCACAGGCTGGTTTTCCCCAAAACCTGCATTGAGAAAGACAGTGAGTACAAATAATGTATGCAAAATAATGAGTATCGGCGCAGAAAATGAGATCTTGGAATACTAAATACATTATATCTCAGGAACTGTATGACGTAGAAAAAAAATTTAAAAGTCATATTATTTACAACTGTCCTGGCTAATTTAGATTTTAGCCCCATGAGGGGGCTAAGAAATTTTCCGACGAAAAGTCTGTATCTCACATGGTTTCCGAGATACCGGCCCTGAAAGGCGTGGCGAACGCCGTAATGTTATCCTATGGGAAAAAAAGAAAAGTTCGGAGCACCATAACTTTGCCTCAAAATTTACCATTTTACCACAAAATAAAGACATGGCAAGCATCCTCAGGGCCCGACTAGGTGAATACAAAAAAAATTAGGTTGCTAGAGGGTCCCAAATTTAAATGCCAACCATTTTTCTGATCACCAACTGAAAACAAAATGGCCGATTTGCAAAAGTAACAGGCCCATTTGCGAAAGTAAAAATGCATTTGCGAAAGTGTTGAACTTTTTGTTAACTTTTCCCATTGACTTATAATGGGAAACTGTTTTTTGAATAACTTTTGAACCGTTTAATATTTTTCATGAAATCTTGAAAGGCACATTGGGGACCGGCTGCATGTTCCCTGAAAATTTCGGGCGGTCCGCAGAAACCACACCTGTAGGCATGACCACAGAATTCCAGAAAAGCGAAACGCGCCGCACAGATCGCTAATTAATAACCCGTAGCTGTATATCTGACCAGTACAAAACTTGGCAGATCCCAAGGCCTATGATTCTTGATCATAAATTCCAAATTTCAGGCAAATCCATCAAACAGTTGCAAAAGTTATTAAGGTGCAAAGTTGGGGTTTAACATAGAAATGGCTCCTCAACCCTAACTATGGTAGCACTACGTGCTACCATAATATATATATATATATATATACATATATTAGTGATGCACGGCTATCCAACCCAGAGATCCGATCGGGTCAGGTATCAGGTTTTTTCCCCATAGCTGACTCAATCGGATAATGATGCTAAATCAGGTCAAGTCGGGTGGGAGTCAGCAGCAGCAGTGAGTGAAAACAATTGCCCATTGTCTCCTTGGCATAACTACAAGTAACAGCAGGCATGAAAAATGAAAACGATCCATTGTGGTTTGGTTTAAGTCACTGAAAAAGAAAACAAATGACTCACCAGAGTCACCCAGTCTGCTGAAACCTCAACACCACTGTCACTGCTACAGCACCCTGAACTCAAAATGATGATTAAGTGTTACTGAAAAACTAAAACATGTGTCGTAAGTAAGGCAACAATGGTATCTCAGCTTTGTTTGCAGACCTGTATTCCTGAGTAGAGGTGCAGCTCTGCAGGCTGTTGCTCCCACCATCAGTAAATGTCAGCCCCTCTTGTGCTGTCTCCTCCAATTTTCCTTCTGACCAGGAACTTGCTGCTTCCAATGATTCAGGAAGGAGCTGCACAGGCTTCACATAAAGGTGCTGGAGAATGAGAAGACTGGTTATGGAATGCTCCGTCATCATCTCCACAGATTTAACCGGCTACAAAGTGGGTCAGCCTGATGCCGTGTCTGGGGATCCACTTACTCTGTAGATGACCAAGGTATGTGTCCTGAGTCTGAGTGTAAAAATATGATTTTTCAAATTTATTCTAAAGCTATCAGCTGCGTTAGGGTTTTACTGCAAAGTCAGACATGCACTACAAGAGCATACTTTTTTAATTTGCATTAATTTCCCGCCCACCTCATTTTGCCTGGTTGTAAACATGTTATGGCAGGCTAGACAGATGATCCCCATCACAGCAATAATTGCTTAATTCAAATGCTTATATAAAATTGAGGAAGGTTACTGGTATGGCTACTGAACCAATATACACTGCACTGTTCAGGCTCAGCCCACTAAGTACTATCCGACCCGATGTTGAACCGATCCAGTTGGTTAGTAGATGAAATATATCCGGATCCCATATCAGGTCTAAAAGAGATATCCGTGCATCTCTAATATATATATATATATATATATATCTATCTATATATCTATATATATATAGATATATAGATATACTGTATATATATAGATAGATAGATAGATAGATAGATAGATAGATATTAAACTTGCATATAGTTTCCTATTGGCTAAAAATAATAAATAATGCACCAAATAGTATTCCATTAGCATGCTTAAATAAAAAAAAAGCAGTGGCACTTATATGTTTTTTATTCCCCATGGCTGAAGGAACTGATCAACATTTTAGAAGAAACTGATTCTGCTCATCTTATTAAGGATTATTTGTCCAAGATTTCAATTGCTGTGTCATATAGAACTAGGCTTAAAGCTACACTCATTTCTCTAGCCCAGGAAACACAAATGCTTCAGGTAAGACAACAAAAACAGGCCCCATGGTTTAGTCATAACAAAATGGATTTGTTAATTACAGATTATCTTACATTATCTATTCCTCTTCATTTATGAAAGGCAATTACTTGGCCAAGGCTGAGTATATTAACTTCAAAACATTCATACTTTAATCGATATAGCCATGCTACATCACTCATGGATCTCATATGCCCATGTAATAATGGCTTTCAGGAAACTGTTTCATGTTGTTATACACTGTCCTTTGTATAATATCCGCAGAGACAAAAACCTAAATGATATTTTGACCAGATATACTAACAGAAGTTCTAATGTATTATTCATATTAATGTACCCTAGGGAAAAGAGGAAGCTGAAAAAATTGCTCATTTTATCACTGCTGTAATAAGTCAAAAAGAAAAGATTCCTTGCTCTGAAACCCAAGAGAGGCAGCATTTGAAATTAATTCTTGCCATAGAGAGATGTAATCTTTTCTGCTGTTTATTATCTTTGTTTTTGTATAATGAATGAGCAATCTATATTTAGTGTATCCACCATGAAAGGGAGATGCAATATATGTAATGATTGAAATGTAACACAGTAACCGCACTATGAAAGTACACAATATTTTTAACTGCAATTCTATTTTATATTTTTGTATATTGTTGTAATGTCCAAAACATTTGTCTTGGAAGAACAACAAATTTGACTTTACTATCGCATATGAGTAGCTGCACTGTTTTGGGGGTGCTCCTCATGTTTAGGAAGTATACGCGAGTAGATCAAGGAACTGAAACATAAAAAGGTTGTACATAATTACACTATTACCATGCATTCCAGTTCTGCTAAGAACAGAAGAAGATAAAATAACCAGCAACATCAATGAATTTTAGAAAAGGCAAGCAATCAGAAAATGTGGGCTTTAAATAAGAAATAAGATTATGTAAAAAGAGTTGACAGTAACCATATAATATACAGAATTTGAAATAATCATTTACACACAAGATACATCACTCCTCATTTTAATTCTTTTGATATTTGTTTATCTGTGAATAAGAATCACAGAGTTAAAGAGCTAGTGTACTGACTGGAATGAATAGTAATTTTCAGATGCAGACAACAATCACTTCCTATATCTGAAGTATTTTTTTATGTTCTGTTTTTTAATTAGAACATTTTCCACCTGGCAGTACTGGGCTGATGTGTGGAGCAGCACTCTGTTTGGAGGCTAAAAAAAAGTCAGTTTTGTTCCTCCCACTACATCATCATCAGAAATGTAATCAAACATCTTGGGGCACCACCACCCTTGCAGTCTGAGCAGTGACTTTCACAAGTTACCAGTCAAAATGCAGGAAAATTGTGACATCACTAGTAACCAAGACGAGTCAATCCCTGTTGCTTCATGTGAAAGAGGATAATCTAGCAGTGCAAAATCATTCTCTTTGGTTACTAGTGCTATCACAGTCAATGTGATCTCAGTGTTGCTGTAGTGAGAGGAACAGAATTTACTTTTTTTAGTCTCCAGATGGAGTGCTGCTCTAAACAACACTCTAATACTCAGTTTACAGGAGGGGATAGGCACTGAAATGGTGGTGTAGGATTAATGAAATACTTAATGTAGAATGTAGAACAAAGCGCACTTACCACTCATGGTGGGCCCCAAACAACAGGAACTTCAGTTCAGTGAAAACCAGTATTTTATTCCATAGCCACTGTGGTGCCCTAACAGATTGTGGACTGCAGTGCAAAATAGCACTGTTCATTGTATGTATCACCCTCTCAACAGGGCTTCTTCAGAACTAATTAGCAACCAAAACCAGGTGTGCCTTTATACCATAAAAACAAAATCATGTGCTTTTAAACCAATAATGTGTCAGAACATCTTACAACAGTGATGTGCTAGGCAAACCCATTTGTATTCACACATGGCATAGCTTTTATAAAAAACTCATCACAAACGTATTCATTCATTTGCCTCTCATGACCCCCAAGAAAATTATCTAAGTAACAATAATTAAAGTTCCTTTTCAGTCCTTATTCACTGCAACTTCTGGCTTTTGTTCTGATGAGTTCCTGTAACAGAAGAAAACATCAGGATGTTGGTAAACAATCATGGGCTGTTTTCCTTTTCATAAAGATGTTGACCTCCAAAAGAAGGCTTATTACTGTCACTTGAAACCAATCTCAAACTGGGAGGTAATTGCCATTGGGGGGTTAATGAGAGTTATCTTTTCTTCAGTAGGAAGGTAGAGAGCTGAAATTTCCCATTGAAACCTTGTGGCCTAAGTGCTCCTAGTCTGTAAACCCACTCTTGTTCTCTGCAGTTTGAAAAGTTATCCAGGTCTCCACCCCTTACATTCTTTTCTATTTCTTCAATTCTCGTGACTGTCATCTTATGTGGTACAGTATGTTGAGTTTATTATGAACATGTACTGACATGGCATAGTCCTAGTTCTTGCTTTTTATGGCTTGGACATGTTCCTTTAACCTACGTTGAAGTTTATGCATTGTACAATCTACACAGAAACAGCCACAGGAATACTTGAGAAGGTATGTGACCCTCTATGTATTGCAATCTATTCTCCCATTGATCAGTTCAGGTCCACCAGTTTTAGGATTGGTGACAGTTGTTTGTTTCATCATGTGTTGGCATGTGTGGCAGAAACCACATGGCTTATTTCTCCATTTATATTTTGTGGGAAATTGCTTTTTGGCCAGTTGGTAGCTGTGTATCCGCCGATCTCGAAGGTTCTCACCCCTCCTATATGACCCACATAGGGGTTTGTCAATGATTTCAGTCAGTCCATGTACACCCCACAGTGTCTGTAAATTGTTTCTAACTATATTTACTACCTCCTTTGTCCCTTTCCCATATGTAGTGACAAAAGTAAGTGGGTGTTCTGTTTTTTTCTTTTTCTTTTTAGGTAGCAGAAGTGACTCCCTTGTGATGGTGCCTGTGTGTTCCTTTACTGTCTTAGTGACCGATTTCCTGTATTGTCCTTCTATGGACTTTTCTGAGAGTTCATGAGAACTTAGTTCATATGAGTCTGGGCTTGAGGAGTTTCTCTTAACTCTCATGTACTGTCCTTTAGGGAGGTTGTTAATCATGTAAGGGGGTGACAGCTCACTGCATGTAACAGATTATTTCTGTCTGTTGATTTTGTCTAAAGGTCTGTTGCAATCATGCCATCTCTGTTTTTCTCAATGGTAAGGTTTAAGAAACTTATGAAGTCTCTGTGTGCTGAGATCTTAAATTTCAAGTTTGGATTTGATTCTTCTAGGTACTGTACAAACTTAATTAATTCCTACTGAGTCCCCTTCCATACCAGAAATATGTCATCTATAAAATGTTTATAGATGTCAAGTTTGTTCAGGTATGTACTGTATGTTTGTCAGGATGATAAATTACCCTGTTCTCCCACTCTCCTTGCTACAAATTAACTAAACTAGGTGCTAACTTGGCCCCATTGCCATTTCCTTTATTTGTTTAAACAGTTTGGGCAGGATTCACAAAGAAAGCCAAAAATCCCACAGCTGCTGGAAAAAGGCCTACAGCACTGCAGAAATGCAGTTGTGTGATATTCAGATAGAAATTTCGAGCAGGTGCAGAATTTCAAAAAACCCCTGCAGCTGCGGATTTTCAGCAGCAGTGGAAATTGTGCATGTGCTGAAAATCCACAACTGCGGATCCACAGCTGCAGAAATAGCTTAGGAGGCATGGCAACAGTGAACTTAATTAGCTGGAACAGCAGACTTTAACAGTGCTGCCATAGAATGAAACTGAAAGTACCCACAAAGAAACCAGCAACCAGTCCCACAACTGGGACAACTGCAGCATCACAGGTACCAGCAATACCATGGCACCACAGTGGCCAACTGTCACTGCTGATCCTCCTTCCCTGGGGTGTTCCTGTTGCCTGCAGGGGTAGCACTCACTGCAGGCTGGCCAGACTCTATTGCCTGTGGGGCTTTATCATGGGCTGCACTGTGTCTGGTGGTTGTTGTCTGTTGCCATATCATGGCAATGTATGCTTTTGTTGCTGTAACAGCAGCCACCGTTATACTACCTGGGATGCTATTACATGTGCCTCATCTCCACCTTTATTGATTCCAATTGTTGGGGCACTACTGCAATTTGCTGAGGGAGAGTTACACCTCATTCCACTGTGTGTAACATTTTTTCTGCAACTACATTGCGAATAGTCTTTCAGGGGATGCTGCATGCATATTATGGCTCTTTTCCCCCACAATATATTTTCCACACTTGCGTTTTTTTTGCAACCAGAGGATATTTTTCCTGCACCTGCGAGGGATTTGTGAATTCCCCACAGCACATGTAGGTGTGTTTTCCTGCAGCTGCGCAATATTTGGACACTTGCAGGTTTTTTTGCCCTGCTTCCTTTTGTGAATCCAGCCCTTTGTCTTTGAATATAAAAATGGTAATATAAAATGAGCCAGCTCTGTGATCATGTTTATTTTATTTTGTGACAATTCCTTGTAGTGTAGAAGGGAGTATTCTATTGCATTCAGCCCCCCCTTCTTTGGGTGCATCGACATTCATAGTGACTAGGAGCCAATCGGCTTCCACTTGCATGTTCCCTAGTAATGATAGAATGTAGATAGTGTTCTTAAGGTGGCTTCTAGTTTTTTTCTATCAGGGGATTGATGTAACTATCCACATATCTGGATATAGGCCCCATGAGCCAACCAATCCCTGACACAATAGGGATGACCAGGCAGTGTAATTGCATCTCTGTGTACCTTGGAGAGTGTATAAAAAACAGGTTTCATTGGATTCTGTACTGAGAGATAACAAAGTTCATCTGTGTCTATGAGGCCACTTTGAAATAGTTCTAGTAGGTATTCCTCTATTTCTTGCTTTATTCTAGTAGTAAGGTCATAGAAAAGGCTCTCATAGAATTTGGAGTCTAAAAGTTGTCTGTAAACCTCTTCAACATATTTAACTGTGTCTTGAATCATTATGCTGCCACCTTTATAGGCTGGTTTTATCATGATTTCTAGATCAGATTCCAGATTATCCATAATCTCCCTTTCTTCTTTGGTCATGTTTCAGTAAGGAAGGCATGGGTTATTGTTATACATCTGATTGAGGACATACAGACAACAATCAAGGAATGCTTGTACAGAGGGGTGGGATGGGGGTAAAATGTAGATAAAGGTTTAAAATAGGATATTGCTACATTCCCTGTTCTGTCATTCTCATTACTTTCCTTGCTCTGTCCTGTATCATTCCCCTGCTGACCTTCTGATTCTAGTGACCTTTCCTTAAAAAACAACTTTAGATTGACCTTCCTAGTAAACTTCTGGATATCTAGGAAAACTTTAAATTCACCCACAGTATATGCTGGTACAAAGGATAAGCCTTTGAACAATACCTGTTTTTCCATATCTGTGTGTATCCTTCTAGAACTGTTGATAACATTTAGTAGCAGTTGCTGAAAGTCATTAGTCATGCGAGCCAGCCCCTTCCTTGTCCTCTTCTTCTTCTTCTTCCCCCTTCTTGGTTCTCCTGTTTCCTTAGAAAATCAAAAGCAGGTTTGTCTGGCACTCCTCCTGGGTTGTCCCTGCCCAGAAGGAGTAACCCTTAAAAAAGGATCCTGTTCCGGTTCATTCTCCTCAGGCTCAGATGTGCTGTCTCCAGTACTATAGTCCATCAATGCTGCTGCTGTGCATTTCAAAATAGAACAGGAAGTATTAGTGGCTGTTTTTGCTGTGGAAACAGTGAGTATCTCCTGTGAAGTCCCTGCAGGTGTTCTTTGCTTTTTCCAGTTAAAAATGCTTTTATACAAATAGTCATTGGTATCTCTGATGAATTTCTAAAATTTTTGAGCTTAGAGCTTTTTGCCATAGGCTGTCATGTAAAGCTGGAAGAACTTGGTGAAGTTTTGACATTATTAAATAAGAACCAGAACACGATGAAGTTCTACTTTGTTCTGATTAGTTCTGATTTCTTGACAAATATTTGAATAATTTTGAAAAATTGCATAAAAGTGGCCAAAGTTGGTCACATTTGATACAGAGACTGAAAGAAAATAATTTTATGGATTAGTTGTTTAAAAATTAATGTAAAACTGCTAAATAAAAAAGCAATCACTCACTACTAGCCTCTTTATGTCTGACCTGTAATGGGGGCATATCCCGCTTGGGTTTGTGACATGAGTGTGCTGCAAGAGACAGATAAAGTTGGAGAGAGAGGGACAGAGAGAGAGAGAGAGGAGAGAGAGAGAGAGAGAGAGAGAAAGAGATGCAAATATCCATATCATATCACAATCAAGCCCTACAGGCACTGCCAGGCAGCTAAGATTTTTTTTTATTAATGGTGCTGTGTGGGTGTTATTTTGATGGTTGTTCTAGTTAGAGCCAAACAGGCCAAATAAATGAATATGAATGATCAAATGAGCAGCACCAAGAGAGCCCACCCACTCTACCCATGTGAATGATGCAAATGCTTCGCATGACCGGTGTACTGTGGTATATGTTACACTACCTGGTTCAGGAGGTGGTAATGTTTTCTAGTACTACGACTACTTCTACTGAATCTGTTCAACACATTAAATCCCTAAAGAAGAAAAATTAAAGGCATAGTGATCACCACCACCCAGGCAGGCAGCCAATCACACATCGCATCGGTCAAGTGCAGTGCAGTCATAAAAATGTTTGCCACTGCCACGTGAAGACCTGATGACACACAACACAGTTATATCCTTTCTAGTTCCACAATTGCTGCCAGCCACTGCCAAGTAAATTAAGTATCAACAAAAAAATATAGTAATAATCTCAGCCCAGTTACTGTAAGTGAAATGCAACCAGGCTAGTATACCACACACACACAAACAATAAAGAAATTATATGAATTTAGTAGCATTTTTTTCTGTGAAGCAATTGCAGCCAAACATGGGGGATATGAGAAATATACAAAGAGTATTGAGTTTCTGGGTTTCAGGCATCTGCTAAGCCATACATTGTACAAGAATTAAAACAGTACAGTCAGGATCAGTTGCTGAGGGCCAAAAAAAATGATAAGTAGTAACAGTATTAAGGATTGGAGTATAGACAAAAATTGCAAGCAGTAGCCATGACTCATGATGACAAAAAGTGATAGTAGTAGTAGTAGACTGCAGTACACTGCCTTCCTGATCAGACAATGGTACCAGGTACCATCAAATAAATTTGTGACATGAAATGCAGTTGCTCACTGTATTTGGACTCTGAACCTACTGATGTTATTATTTTTGTTCCATCCGGCTTATCTGATCATTCAAGTAATAGTGGCCTGGCCAAGTCCATCCTGACCTGACTTGTTGCAGTTAATTGCTACCTCTTGTAGCAGACTCTATTCACATATGATTTTCACCACTGTCACAAATTTTTGAAAGTGTTTTTTGGATAGGCCTTGCTGACAGCAGTCAGTTTATGTTTTACTCAGGTATCATATTTGCAATTAAAGTGAGGAATGTTGACTTTGAGAAATGTGAGACACTCAGCATTTTCTGGTGTCAAATAGGATTGTATGTCAGAAATGACATTACCTGCTGAACTACACAGTCATTCTGAATAGACGCTAGTCGGAAGGCATTTCATGTACTTCATTGCAGTGTTTACTAATGCAGGCCACATATTTTGTTTAGATTTCCAGTTTTTCAAAGGATCAGCATTCCTGCTTATATGGGGTTCTGCCAGGTACATTTCAACAATGGTCTGTGCTGAGGCTGTGTTACAAGAGGCAGATGAAGATGATGTTACAATTTACATCTTCTAAGTGACTCCAGAGACATGAAGCTGAACCAAGTGACTGTGGGGCAGTGCTATGTTTGGCTGGTGGTGAAGAAGAAGATTCAGCTTCAGTGGCTGAGGAGGAAGAGGGAGAAAATGCTGCAACAGTAGAAGATGGGCCACCTTACTGAGGAATTGAAGGCAAAGGGTGGTAGAAAATGGGGTATATTCTAGAGAAATGAAGGTGATGAGTGGTGTGCCACAGGGGTCAGTATTGGGGCCAATCCTTTTCAATATATATATATAACCCTACCAACATCCAGTGGTTTAAGTCGTACCTCACTAACAGGCAACAATCAGTTAAAATTGTGAACGTTGCCTCCCCACCTATCATGTTGGGCATCCTCCAATGCTCAGTCCTTGGCCCCATTCTGTTCACCCTCTTCATAAATGACCTAACTTCCTCTTACTCCAAATCCTGCATACATATGTATTTGGATGATACAATCCTCTTTATCTCTAGCCCTACAATGCACAAAGCTCAATCTACCCTCCAATGCTAGTCACAAGTGGGGTACCTCAGGGATCAGTCCTGGGGCCAGTCCTATTCAATATCTTCATCAGTGTCATTGCCGATGGACTGGAGGGTAGGGTTTGTCTGTTTGCAGATGGCACCAAGATCTGCAGCAGAGTAAATGATCCAAATGGGGTGGACAGAATGAGAAGAGATCTGGATAAACTAGCAAAATGGTCAGAAGAGTGGCAACTGGGGTTTAATGCAAAGAAGTGTGAAATCATGCACATAGGGAAGAGAAACCCTGAAGCCACCTATAGGCTGGGAGGGGAGTTGCTGACAGTCACAAGGGAAGAAAGAAACATGGACGTCATCATCATTGATGATCTGAAATCATCCAAGCAGACCACTAAAGCAGTAGGCAAGGCTAGGGGGGATGTTAGGGTGTATTAGTAGGGGTATTACAAGTTGGAAGAGGGAGGTAATAATCCCTCTTTACAAGACACTGGTTAGGCCTCATTTGCAGTACTGCATGCAGTACTGGAGGCCACACCTTCACAAGAACATTAACCAAATTGAGGAAGTCCAGAGAAGGGCAACCAAAATGGTGCAGGGACTGCATCAGAAAACATATGAGGACAGATTAATGGAGCTCAATATGTGTACCCTAGAGCAAAGGAGGGAGAGAGGTGATATGATCAAAACATTTAAACACCTTAAGGGCATTAACAAGGTGAAAGATTCTAACATGTTTCAATATGAGAACAATAGCAGAACAAGAGGACACAGCATGAAATTAGAGGGAGGCCATTTAAGGGGTAATGTGAGGAAGTTCTTTTTCACAGACAGGGTGGTGGATGCATGGAAAGGCATACCTCAGGAAGTGATGGATATGAATACAGTACAGGGCTTCAAACAGGCATGGGATAGGCATAAGGGAGCAATACAGATGAGTATGAATAGATAGGCCATTGACAAAGCTAAGGCCGATGGCACATTTATAAGGTAGAAAAATAAATGGGCAGACTGGGTGGGCCTTGCAGTCCTTATCTACCATCAACTTCTATGTTTCTATAAAGGGGTTAAACAGAATAAGAGAGGGTAGTATATTTAAAAGAAAACTTGAAGTAAAAGCAAGGGATCATAGCTTGAGACTAGAAGGAGGTAGATTTAAAAGTAATGTGAGGAGATATTTCTTCACTGAAAGGGTGGTGGATCCATGGAGTGGTTTACCTGAGGAAGGTAGTGAGTACATAAACTGTGGAAGGATTTAAGACAGCCTGGGACTGGTATAAAAGGTTGGAGGATGGGAAGCAAAAAGAATCTCTGATAAAGGGAAATGGGGGAGTGAGGAAATGGACAGACTGGATGGGCCAGGATGGTCCTTTGCTGCCATCACATTCTATGATACTATAATACCTGATGCTGCACTGTGTCGTGAAGGAGATTCTTAATGTGGTGCTGCTGTTGTACTCTGTTCCATGACAGCATGCACCTTGTCAATTATTTCTTGTTTGTTTATCTCAATACAAGTGTCATCATCATCATCACTCAATAATTGCTTCAATTTGTATTGTGTGTACAAGATTGTTGCTTTAATGTAGCACTCAGAATGAAGCATTTTACATAGTTTGTCATTGTCTTCAACTTTTTTGATCATACGTCTCATTAAATCTAGTTGTATTCTGGCGGGTAATCTGCACGTATCAGCAAAATCACTGGCAGCCTGTGTGATCATGGAACTGTCTTGTTTCTCTGACTTTTCCCTAATCAGATTCAATCAGAATTTTTAAATTTTTTATTAGGAGTATTACCTGACTGAGAGTTGCTGTGTTTGCACTAACTTCCCTGTTAATTTCCTCAAATGGCTGGAGCAGTACAATAAGAAACTTCAGACTGGCCCACTGTGGTGCGGTAATAAGGATGTCTGTATCATCAATTTTATTTTCCAAGGTGTATTGCCTGAGAGTTTTCTTTTGTTCTAGCAGCCTTTGGATCATATAAGAGATTGAATTCCATCAAGTAGAAATGTCTTGGAACAGTCTGTGCAAAGGTAAATTGTGCTCCTGCTGTATTTTTTTTCAAACAAGTGATGGACTTTGCTTCAGTGACTGAAATGAGTCCATATTAATTTAGCTGTGCTAATGAGAGCCTTAACCTCTGTGTCATCATCGAGAAAACTGAACTATTAAATTTAAGCAATGCACAAAGCAGTGGATGTGAACAAAGCCCTCATCCTCCAAGGCCTTCCTTATGTTGGACCCATTATCTGCAACTGCAAAGCCAATTGACAGTCCCGTGAAGTGAGCCATTGCTGTATTGGTTTTTGAAGCTCTTCATTGATGTTGTATGAGGTATGTTCAGATGGAAAATGAAACATTCTTAGAACAGCAAAGTGCGATGCTACACTGTCCCAAGTCCCATGTGAATTTACTGAAACATGCCCACTGTGCCATGACAGACATGAAGGATTCAGGCTGACAGCTTGTCCAGATATCTATTGTGAAATGCACCATCCTCCCAACAGCACTGCTCAAGACGTGTCTTAATTTTTCACGTATGACATTGCAAAGATCTGGAATCCCTGTTCTCGAGAAGTATTTCTGTGATGGTATACTATATTGAGGTTCAAGGTTCTCATGCAGCCACCTGAATTCTATATGTTCAACCACATTCTATGGTAGCAAATCAAAAGCTATAATTTCTGAAATTTATTCGGTTATTGAAACAACCACAGGGTAAGTTGAGGAATATTTGCCTTTACGCTCTAATGTTTCTGAGATGGTAAGCTGTCTCCTTGAAAGAGGAGGGCTTTTGAATACATGGTCACTTTCAGTAACAGTAGGCGGATTCCTTTGATTGGGAAGAAGTGGTGGGGGAGGTGTTTCAGTAGTGCTGCTGGAGCTGCCACTGCTTTCATCTATTGGAGTAACCCATGAGTGTAGTCGGCTATTACTGTCACTTTCTCTTTGAAATTCACAACTGGAGTTCTCAGTAATGTTATGACATCTGTCTATGTACCTTTTTTAGTACTGAAGTTCCCAATGCTCATTTCTTTTTACCACTACTGATTGACCATTTACAAATAACGTATGTTACTACCAGTTCTTTGGAAGCACTAATGGAGAAGTATGACCAAACAAAAGATGATATAGTTTTAGTTTTTTTCCCAGGAAGGCATGGGCAGCACCTCAGTCACCTAATCAGGATCCCACTCTCTGGATTTTTCTTGTGCCTGTTCCTCTTGTGGTTTATTCCCACTGACCCCCCTCCACAACCAAAACATTTCTGTCAATTTCTTCCTCATCTGCAATATACATTCCCTCCAGTAAACCTTGTGCTGCCTGATCATTCTCTTCATCTTTACTATTACTGTCATCAGCTTCAACCTCAGAAGAATCAGATGAGGTACTGGCAGTAGCATAGTATGCCATTGTTCCATACCTTTGTATGCCTCTGTGGGTGATACCCACAAAGCCTTTGTTTTTTTTAACTACATAATTTTTTTTTTTAAATGGCACTGACAATGATCGAGACATTTATCATTTTTGGATTCAAGCATTTGCTTGGAAGATGAAACCTTAGATGAAAAAAAATCCTTTTTGGGGTTTGTTTTTTGTTTTCCCTTTTCAGGCTGATTGCTGTCTTTTGCAGTGCCACTGCCTACCTAAGAAATAGAATGTACCTCATCAACACTTTGATCCATTTTTTCTTAGTATTCTAACCTATAAAAAGAGATCCCTCTAACTAATGTGATGTCCTTCTAATGACTCCCACCCACACCTACAGGTCAGGGACACATTTACTGTCATGACTTATGACTGTACACAGCACACCAACATCACAGCAGTCCACCATCACTTCTTTTCAAGATTATCTGACTGACTTCTACAGTACAGTTACTGTTAAGTGACCAAATTTAGCAACTGTTGAGAGTGCCTCAGAATTTGAATTGGAGATGCAAACACATCTGGTGCATAGCAGCACACAGCACAGTCCCATATCAGGGCTGATTAATGTTTTTATGTAATGAAACAAGATATACTATAAAAGTAATGATAATAAGGAAGAATAATGGGGAATGAGTAATGATGATGATGATGAAACTTGTATGTAGTTATACTTTATTTATGTTATAGTGTAAATAGCCTGCTACATTCACAAAGTCAGATTTTATTCAATGGGCAACCCGCAGTCAGCAGCACAGGTGCATCAGCTTGTATGTTGTTTGTCTGAGCAGTATTTTTTTTCATACATGAAAGAATGAATAAACATTAAAAAGTGATTGTGACTGGATGGCACACAGTCAAAGATTTATTTTGCCAGCCTGCTGCCCTTGCCCTGCGCACACAGCCACATTGAAGCTATGAAAAAATTATTTTGAATTTCTGGGACTGTTACATTTCTCATGGGCCCCCCTGCAGTCTCCTTCTCTCCCTTCTGGGTGGCACAAGTCAAAGATTTATTTTGCCACCATTCTGCCCTCACCCTGTGCACACAGTCACACTGAAACCAGGAAAAAAAAATGTTATTTGATATTTTTGGAACTGTTCAATTTCTCATGCCCCCCCCTGCAGTCTTCCTCTCTCCCCTCTGGACAGCACAAGTCAAAGATTTATTTTGCCAGCCTTCTGCCCTTGCCCTGTACACACAGCCACACTGAAAACAGGAAAAAATACTTTTGATTACTGTGATTGATAGATTTCTCATGAGCCCCCCCTGCAGTATCCCTCTCTCCCATCTAGATGGCACAAGTCAAATATTTATTTGGCTAGACTGCTGCCCTTGCCCTGTACACACAGCAACACTGAAGCCAGGAAAAAAAATATTTGGGATTTCTGGGACTGTTACATTTTTCGTGGGCCCTACTGCAGTCTCTCTCTCTCTCTCTCTCTCTCTCTCTCTCTCTCTCCCTCTGGATGGCACAAGCCAAATATTTATTTTACCAGCCTGCTGCCCTTGTCCTGTACACACAGGCACACTGATGCTAGGAAAAACCTTTTATTTGGGATTTTCTGTAACTGTAAAATTTATCTTGGGCCCCCAGCAGTCTTTCCCTTTCTCCTCTGGATCTGGAATGGCACAAGTCAAAGATTTTGCCAGCCTGCCCTTGATCATGTACACAGCCTCACTGTCTGAGGCCAAGAAAAAAAAAACCCTTTCATTTGGGATTTTCTGTAACTGTAACATTTCTCTTGGGCCCCCAGTAGTCTTTCCTTCACTCATCTGGATCTTCTGGAATGTCACAACTCAAAGATTTTACCAGCCTGCCCTAGCTCATGTACCCAGCCACACTGTCTGAGGCCAAGAAAAACACAAAAACTTTGTCTGGGATTTTCTGTAACTAAATTTTCTCTTCGGCTCCCAATAGTCTCTTCCTCTCTCCTCCTCTGGATCTTGAATGGCACAAGTCAAAGATTTTGCCAGCCAGCCTTGCTCATGTACACAGCCACACTGTCTGAGGCCAAGAAAAGAAACACATCTTTCATTTGTGATTTTCTGTCACTGCAAAATGTCTCTTGGGCCCCAGAGGCTCTCCTTCTCTCCTTCTCTCCTCTGGATATTCCAGAATGGCACAAGTCAAAGATTTTGCCAACCTGCTCTTGCTGATGTATACACTGTCACACTGCTGGCCTGTTGCCTCCCCTCAGCATCCATCCAGGCCACTACTATCTCCCCAGTCCATCTGGATTCCTTTCTCCAGTGCTGACTCTATCCTTTCCCTTTCTGATGATCAGTTCTTTCCCCCTCACCTGAGTAAGTCTCTTTTCTCTCTCCTCTCTAGTTTCTCTTTCTTACCCTTCAAAAATGGACATTGTTTTATATCATACAGGGGTTTTCTTTTCTGCAACTTCTTCTGGAGGCTCTGCTCTACTGTAGTGAGCAAGATGCTCCACCAATCATCCTCCAACTCATCTGGGCTGTGTTGTGCACCCAGCATGGTTATATACCATGAGTGCATCACATAGCTGTCTGTTTCCTGATTGGATGCCGCTGGCCACCTGTACATGGAACGAGTGTGCTGACTGCATCTCCATGGCAACAATACACTAAATGGCACTCCAGGAACCCAGAACCATACTTCTGTGTCAAAGTCCATATTTATCCAGGTCCATCGACTGTAGATTCGATCCAGGGGTTCGGATCTTCCACAGAGGTACCGGGTCATAATCTTGCACACTCAAAAGCGTACGATATTATGACTTACCTGGTACAGCACTGCACCAGTTAGTGAATGGTGCAATACCTCGTATACTGCTGTAAACGGTATTGCACCATTCTCACTCTCCCAGGCAGAGGATATGACCTCTGCTGGGAGTGGGTTTTGCCAACCAGCTGCTGTGGCTCTACAGACTGAGCCACAGCAGCAGGGAACCCAGGCAGTGCTTCTGGGACAGGGTTTGATTCCCAGTCCCAGAAACTTTTATTTTTTTTACAACTTTGTGCACTCTCCAACTTGAACCCCCTCCGGAGTTGAGAATCTATGGGGGGGTTCAGTGGTGCAGTCCCCCATAATGGGGGTGTGTGGGTACAGAGCTCCCCACAGGAAAAAAGAGATATGCTACATGGCAAGAATCGTGCTGTATTGGTAGCACGATCTTGCTATGCGGCATTGTATCATGCAAGATTATGACCCCGTACCCTCCACAGAACAGTCTACCAAGCCCTACCCTCATGTACTTCTTAAATTTGTTTTAGGATCAGGTAAAGTCCTTATAGTCACAGAAAGTTGCAATCACTTTTTCTTGTTCAGCTAATTCCTAGGTGTCCTCCTTCTGTTGTTCTTGTCTGTCCTCTATAATGCACTCCATAAGTTTAAGGGGAGGCTTCTTCCATAATTGTTTCCCATCTGCAAATGAAGTTCTTTCTTTCTTTGCTTGAAGTCGGCATTTTAAAATTCATAAGTCCCTTGGTGCTTGTTTGACTATGACATATGTCTGCATTGATAATGGTAACCAATGCAAATGGTGAGGTTTAGTGGAGATTTTCTCTAATTTGAAAAACGCATCCCATACGGTGGTACTGGAGTTACATTATCAGCCATAATGTTTGTACTGCCTCCTTGGTTTTCTTGCAGAAAAGGGTTCTCTTCTTGGCTGTCCATGAACAAGGAGTCATAAATGTTGCCTCCATTTGCTCCTACAGAGATGTCCTTGTTGCTGTTAGTATTTTCCATCATTTCTGGTTATGTGTGGGTTCCTATAGCAAGTTTTGCAATTGAACTCACTTTGTTGTGGACTTTTCAGTTTGCAGGAGGGATGAGGCATGGGAACGGTGGTTCAGACTTAATGAAATAATTAATGTAAAATGCAGAGTAAAACACACGCTCCACTTGTGGTGCACCCCAAAAAACAGGAACTTCAGTTCAGTGAAAAATAATCTTTTATTCCATAGCCATTGTTGTGTAATAACAGATTGTTGACTGCAGTGCTAAATAGCAATGCTCTGCTTATGTATCACCCTCTCAACAGGGCTTCTTCAGAGCTAATTAGCAACCAAAACCAGGTTTGCCTTTATACCATAAAAACATAATCACATGCTTTTAAACCAATAATGTGTCAGAACATCTTACAACAGTGATGTGCTAGGCAAACCCATTTGTATTAATATGTGGCATAACATGTTGAAAATCTTCTAATTAGCAAACAGAAAATTAAAAATACTTCAGATATAAAAAGTGATAACTGAGTACATCTGAAAGTTACAATTAATTCCAGGCAGTTTCTACGCAGTACACTAGCTCTTTAAATTAAACATTTTCAGGAAGCCAATGGCTGGCAATGCAGTGATGCTTCACTATAGTGGATTCCTGCATACAATGATTTCCAAGACAACCATAGCCAGTCAAAATGAAGGAAATGCCTCAAGCTGATCTAATATTAGCAATGACCATGTGACATTCATTTTTTTGCACTGATGCCACAGAAGCTCACAAAGTGCTGCCACTCTGCACTGGACAAATTAAGCAGCCTTAGTGTTTCCATCATATCAGGATGTAATTCCTCACTTTCAGCTACACTCATAGCCAAAATGCCTTGATTACAGCTTATATTTTTAGAAAGTGGTTTTATAAAAGATTTGTGCCTTCCATTAGAGCATACCCAGGAACAAATCCTACCTCAAAAAGCTCTGGTGGTTTTAGATCAAGGTCCAGCCCACCTATCAGAGTCCAAGCTCCAGTACTGGGAGAGCATAATTACGAGACATGTTTCTGCCCCAAAACACAGCATCCTAAATACAGCCATTAGGCAGCAGAATCCTAGCCACATTCAACAAACTCTGGTCAGAGCCGATAGGGCTGCAGACGGCTGATTTGTGATAAAAATATTGAAAATGTGTTTTTTTTAATATTTTTACACCAAATTTTCAACATAGCAGCGTTATGATTCTGCCTCATGAAGAAGGGCAAAGAAAATGTTGAACTCTTGGACTAAAGGTGATTTTGCACAGGGACTGTGAAATCAACTTTCAGGATGCAAAAACACATTTTGGACAGGAGTTGAAAAATGACAGCTGTGAAAATCATGAGGAGCTGTAAAGAAATGGATATGTTGAAAATGTGGGGTAAAATATTAAATATTACCAATGTTATGAACCTGTATTTTCAAAATTCAACATAGCCTCATAACTTTGTTTTTTATTTTTAATATTTTTACACCAAATTTAAAACATAGCTTTCTTATGACCATGCCTCATGAATAAGGTCAGAGAAAATGTTAAACTCCTGTCCAAAAGGTGATTTTGTGCAGGGACCTAAAAATCACCTTTTGAAGGTAAAAAAAGTATTTTGGCCAGGATTTTAAAAATGACAGCTCTCACATTCATGAGGCACTGTAAAGACATGGCTATGTTGTAAATTTGGGGTAAAATATTGAAAATTACCCAAGTTATGAGCCTGTGTCTTGCAAAATTCCTTGTAGGCTCATAACTTTATTATTTTTTTAATATTTTGACATCAGTATTTCAACATTGCCTTCTAATGATGCTACCTCATGAACAAGGGTAAAGAAATGTTTTAACTCCTACCTGAAAGGTGACTTCATGCAGGAACTGCAAAATCATCTTTCAGGATGTAAAGAAAAACACATTTTGGCCAGGATTTGAAAAAGGACAGCTGTAACATTCATGAGGTGCTGAAAAGATATGGCTATGTTGTAAATTTGGGGTAGAAATATTGAAAATGACCAATGTTACAAGCCTGCACTCACAAAATTCAATGTAAGTTCATAACATTATTGTTTTTTAATATTTTTAGACAAAAGTTTCAATATAGCCTTCTCATGACGTCTCCTCATGAACAAGGGCAGAGAACATTTTCAACTCCTGTCCAATATGTGATTTCACGTAGGGACTGCAAAATGATCTTTCAGGGCAGATTTTCCTATTGTAAAAGCAATTGCTCATGAGGTGGGGTCCCAAAAAGGCATGTTAAACATTTGGGCCATAAATATGCAACATGCCCAAATTATGCCACTAAGTTCAAAACCCATTTAAAATACATTGAACTGCATACCTGTGTCTTCAGTTCATGAAGAGTAAAGATCTGTGTTTCAGAGAGTATTACAGTGTTGGACCCCTGATGGATAATTATGAGCTTGTTGGGGGTGCAGAGTGCTGGGTGCTGAGTGAGATGGTCGGGAGAAGACAGTAACAGTGCAAAAGACATCAATGGACAGTTTTATTTTTACACGGTTAAAAAAGACATTGATGGATGGTTTTCTTTTTACAGGAAAAGAAAAAGGACCTAGGAATCACTATTGTGACACTGAGGACTTGGGCACCCCCAGTGTCTCTGTTATGTTTCCTGGGAGTGAGGGGGTGGGTGCTGAGAAGGAGTGTCAGTTGGGGATGAAAAATATATATTAAAAAAAGATCATGGAACATGATCACGACACTGGAGATTGGGCATCCTGAGTGTAATTGTGATGTCTCTGGGGTGGGGTGTGGTGTGGTGGTGGGTGTTGAAAGGGAGGGTCGGGGGGATAGGACCAAAAATATATTAAAAAAAAGGGTCATGGAACACTATTGTGACACTGGGGATTGGAACCCCCAGTCTCATTGTTATATTTCTGTATGGGGTGGTGGCTGATAAGGAGGGTAGGTTGGTGGGGATATGTATTATAAAATTAAAGTTCGCCGTAACCAAGATGGCCACCACACTGTACTGTGCATACAATAGTAGTTGTGAATGTGCAATACAGTTTTGTGGCCATCTTGGACATGGCGGGGTGTGATGTGTTCTGCCATGATCACTGACAGAGTAAACAAAATAGTGCAGTGAGACTTGCAGCGGAGACAAGTGAAGTGCTTCATGGATGCGGAAGTGACTGTTTTGCAATTCCAACATTCTGTTTGGTTGTAAGGAATGCACTGAGTCCTTTTCTGATAGTAAGAAGTCTGCAGGGCTACATCCACTGCAGCCCTAAAAAGTACTACCAGAACTGCTTGCAATCTAAATTCTGGCTGACACAGTCTTTAAAAAAATTTTGAATTTGTACAGGATCTGGGATGGGGGTCCTGTATGCAAACATGACTTGGTGAGAGTGGAAGGCCCACAAGGCTTACGGCTTTGCCCAGACTGGCCGTACTGCTTTCACTGCTTTCTCGGCTCTCTATGTCCTTGCCACAACTATGGATCCATTTCCATTTTCAATTGGAACTTGTATTTTCTCCTGCCCCCAACCCCTTCCCCGACACTCTTTAAATACACTTGTTTTCCCACCTCCTTCATAGTGCTAATCTGCTATTGGTAGATATAGTGCCTATGCAGCAGCCTTAAGGCGGTTATTCCTCTTTTTAGACTCCCCTTGGTCTTAAAGAACTTATGCCCATTACTGCTTCAGCTATCCCAAGTTTCTAAAATGCAGACCTTCTTGTTACTTCTCAGCTACTTAATATGTCTGTTCCCCTGTACCCTTGAACCCTGACCTGAGCCATCACATGAAGTCTTCCCTAAAAACCTAGCTTGGGCCAGCCCGGTGGCACTGAGGGTTGAGGTGCTGGACACCACACCTCGCACCATGCCAGTGACCTGGGTTTGGAAGAGGACTCGGGTCGCTGGTGGACCAGCCAGGGGGAGATAGGCTTCATCATCCAATGACAGGTCACCTTCTCTGGGAAGGGAAGAGGCAGATGCCCACATACTTGCCTGACTCTGAGTGGAGGCTCGAAATATTGTAAACTCCACTTGTAGGGGATTGGTGTCCACAGTACAGCATGGACATCATCACTCTGTCCATGACATCATGGGGCTGCACACTATAAGGGGAGGGAGAAAAGTGAGAAAAGAGCCTGCCACCACCAGGGAGATGGGGAGCTGGAGATGCGCCCACGATATGCCTGCACCCGCCCGATGGACCCAGACCAACGAAACATAAATTACAGGGTGTCCGCACCCCATCTTGTCCCCACCAAGGGGATAAACTGCTGCTTCATGGGGCCTTAGGGGTCCGTACCAGGTATGGTGCCAGGAAGTGGAATGTCTGCCATGTCTCCCCGATGGGTCAGGGGTGGCAGGTTGGGGAGAGGCGCATAAAGTGTAATTTTTAAAAAAAAAAAAAAAACGACCCTGTTTGATCCTTGCCCTTTATCTACTACACCAGTTCCAACAAGCTCTGTTGAATTATGTATGCAGTTTCATTTTTACCATGGTACTCTTCCTACTTTCTACCAGCCATACTCCTCACAATTTATGCCCTTTCACTTCCTTGCAGCTTCCAATAGCCTTGCATATAAGAGCACTCTCCAATAACCGGGTGCTCTTAAATGCAACATTAAGCCCTCTTGCTTGTGGCCCAACATGTTCCACAATGATTACCTCTCATCACTATAAAAGGGGTCGAATTTGATTACTTAGGTTAGTGTTAGGTGCCCTCAAAAACCTCTTGCTGCTGCTGCTTTTATGCTCAGGTAATATTAAATTAAACCTAGGTCCTACTTACCCTATCATTGCACCTTCTGAACTTGCACCCTCTAACCTATCGCAAATAAAAGGGCTAAGCTTCTTACACATTGACACCTGTAGCATTTTGAAAAAAAAACAGACCTCATAGAGGCTTGGGCCTGTCACACCAAACCTGACATCCTAGTGATTTTGAAATCCTGGTTAAAAAACTCTACACCTGATCATGCCATTAATATTCCATCCTGTAATGTATTTAGAACTGACAGAGGTATTGGGGGGTTGGTCGCCATCTATGTATTGGATAAATTCTCAGTCTTCATCACTGAGTCCTACACAGTGACAAAGAGGTTTGAAAGTTTGACTGTAAAACTGTCTCTATGCTCAGATGAGTCTATTTTTATCACATGCTTCTATAGACCTCTGTAAGGGAGTTTTGACATTCTTCCTCACCCCTATGCAAACTACTGGAGGCATCTAACTCTGAGATGATAACTTTGGGGGAACTCAACCCCAACTGGTTGACATCATGTTCCAAACCTCTGAGGGATCTATGTGATGCATAGGGCCTTTTGCAATTTATCCAAGAACCCACTAGACTCAATGGAAAAATTCCAGCCAATAGCTCCCTCATAGATTAAATTCTAGTTAATTAGCCACACAAATTTGCGTACTTCAGTGTCTTTGACATTGATATAAGTAATCATAGGGCTGTAGCATGTGTAAGGACTGCTCCTAAGTCTTCCTCTTCCCAAAAATTCTCATTCAAAAGGAGATTCTGCAAATTTAATCCTGCAGCCTTCCTATCTGATTTAGCTATGCTTAGATGCCAGAACTTCTACCTCGCTCACACTGTTTCCGAGGCCTGCATGTTTTTCCAGATATTTTCCTGACAGTTATCGACAGGCATGCCCCCCCCCGAATCAGATGGAGAGCTAGTAAAAGATCATATCCATGGTTTACCCCCTCCTTAAGTCTGTGATCCACACCAGAGATGCTCTTTGGAAGAAGGCATGCAAAACTAAATTGCCAGCTGACTGGGTGAATTTTAGGGCATCCAGAAATTACTGTACGAAACTCATATGAACAGCAAAAGCTGACTACTTTCAATTAGACTCCTCTAAAAATAATGCTGCCGAGCTCTGGCAGATTTTGAAAGACATTGAGGGTCACAGCCAGGCCTCATCACTTCCCTCCAAAATCATACACGACAGTCACACCCTTACCAATGAGCAGGATATTCTAGCCCAGCTAAACAACCATTTTGCTACTGCTAGGTTAGCTTTCAACTCCTCACTTGCATGCAAATTACTCGCACAAATTGATGGATCAAACATCACCTCTCTGTCATCTACTAACGGGTATACCAATAAATTTTCCTTTACTCCAGTTTCCTACAAGCAGGTCAAAGACCTCCTACTGGTCCTGGAAATAAAAAAGTGCAGGTTCTAACCAAATTGAACCCTTCTTTTTAAAGTTGGCCCACTGTGTATTGACAGCTCTCATCACCCACCTCTTTAACCTCTCCCAGGGTGCCGTCCCTCAGCTATAGAAAATAGGGCACATCATCCTTCCTTTTAAATCTGGTGACCCATGCAACCTCAATAATTATTGGCCCATTTTCCTGTTGCCAATCTTATCTAAACTCCTTGAGAAAGTTGTCAATTCTCAGCTAAGAGAATTAATTGAATCCAACAACATTCTTAACCTCTTCCAGTCTGGCTTTAGGCCTAGTTACAGTACTACTTCTGCACTGGCTAAAGTGACGAAAGGTTGGCAAGTCACACTGGATGCTAAGAAACATGTTGGTGCCTTATTCTTGAACCTGAGTATGGCATTTGACATGGTTGATCATTGCCTACTCTTAGACATGCTATGCAACATTGGGCTCAATGACACAGCCGTAAAATAATTTGACTGCTATCTGGTTGGTAGATAACAGGTTAAATTTAAGGGCACTACCTCCCTTCCAAAAATCCTGCAAAGAGGAGTTCCGCAAGGCTCAATTTTGGGGCCCCTATTATTCACTATCTACATTAACAACATTAATTCCAGACTTAGCAAAACCAGTGTTTACCTCTTCATGGATAGTACCATGCTCTATGTTGCCAATCACTCCCCTGAACAAGAGTATTCTGACCTACAACACAGTTTCAACTTTCTTTAATATAATCTCCTTCACTTGCTGTTCCTCAATGCTAAAATGATCAAAGCCATGATTCTCTCCCCTCATGCCTCATCCCTCATGCCTGTTCAGCCTATGCCCCCCTTGCAGCTCTCAATTTCAAGATTTGGACCTTGTTGAGACAGCCACTAGAACTAGTGGACAAGTTCAAATACCTAGACTTCTGGCTTGACCATAAGCTTTCCTTTACTGTTCACCTGGAAGAATCATCCAAAAAACTTAAGCAAAGACTGGGCATCTTCTATCGAATCAAACATCTTCTATCTCACGACACTAAAGTAAGATTGGTGCAGACTACATTACTCCCCTTACTTGACTATGTGGACTTCATATATGGTCATTGCTAATTAGCTTCCCTAGCCAAGCTGGATACCCTATATCACAGAGCTATCCAATTCATTACCAACATCACCTACTACATGCATCACTGTGTCCTCTATGATCAAATTGGGTGGCATCCACTGAAAATTAGGAGGTGAAAAAATGCCATCCTTTGGACTTTCAGAGTCCTTACTGACAAGCTTCCCAAATACATTAAAGATCTCTTCACCTTCTCTGAAGGACTTTATTCACTCAGAAAATATTCTTACCTCCTGCTTGATGGTTCTATGTGATAACGGCAATCGTGGAAAGGTGATCACCATTAGGGTGCATATATATTGTAGAAAATCAATTTCAGCGATGTACACTCATGGTGCAAACTGAAAAAAAAAACCAAACCATTGTTTGTTTTTTGGTTTTTCAGGGGGCTGTGCCCCCTGCACCCCCCACTAAAGTATTCTCAACTCCAGGTGGGTGCATGTTGGGAAAGGTGAAGACAAACAAAAAATTACCATGTTCCGGCACAAAAATACCAACATGCCCAGCATTGAACCTGGCACCCTCCCAACCCTAGCCTGCCATGAACCCACAACACCACATAGCCAGCTCGACAACCCACCACTGCACTACAACTCACAAACCCTCCCTCCCCTTCTGCCCATCACATGGTGTGGTCAGTCCCCCCACATGCGCGAATACATATAGTGACAGGATGTCGCTGTACCCATATTAACTCCCCTGTCCAGAAGTCCTGTGAACAGACACCACTATAGAGTTGCCCTTTTTATTAGTGCACAATAGTGGGCACCCATATCATGGGATATCCTGCTTGATGTTCCCAAAAATCAGAACTCGCTATGGTGAATCCGCCATAAGCCAAATCCTTCCAACCCTTTGAAACAGCATCCAAAGCACCCTAAAACTCTCTACTTTAGCTGAGCTTCTGGCCTTCAAGACATTGCTGAACTCCTCCCTCAAGGAAAAATACTCCTGTTTTTCCTAACTTCCCTCCTTTCTGGATCCTGCTTTGTACACTTGACTACAGCCCTTGCGTCTCCTACTGGTAATCTCAGGTCACATGACTTGTCATATTAAGGTTAATTCCCACCTCTTATCTCTCCTTGCCTACCCCCTCACCCCCTCTTCTCATCCCCTCATCCCTGTACCCATGCCCCTGCTGCATGTCTCCCACTATGACTTCTCCCCCTACACTTTTGACTTACATTGCCCTTAATCTAATAGGTTATTATTGTTATGCCACTTTATTTACTAGCACTTAACTAGGCAGCTGTTTGTAAGTAACTGGTAGATGACTTGTAGTGTTTTTACTATTTGTATCCTTGCACACCACAGCCTTTACACTGTGTTCACTATGTATATTAAGTATATTGTTTTGTATTGACATATGCCTACCCTCTATGTACTTTTTTTTGTACCCTCTACATATTTTATGTTGTGACCTGTGTAGCCATATTCCCCAGGACCGCCTTGTAAATGAGTCATCTCAATGGTGTTTATCCAGGTAAAATAAAGATTAACTGATCGATTGATTGATTGATTGTATGCTTGTTTCATTTTCATACATTGCTAACAGGGATCAGGTGAGGATGGAAGGGTTCCACTAGGCTATCCGGTATGTTTTTTGTATTTCCATACACTAGTAATAAGAATTGGAAGAGGGGTTAGCTGAGGATTGGGAGGGGTCCACTTCACTGTCATGTATGATTTTTAATTTTTATACATGACCTATAATGATCAGGTGTATGCATGTTGGGGGTCTAATGATTACCAGGGAGAATAGTTTCTTTGTTATGCATTGCCTATGGGGATCAGGTGTGTGTGTGTGTGTGTGTAAGGGAGGAGGTCTAATGACTACCAGGAAAGATTGTTTTATTTTTACACAATATACAGTAGATATGGATCTGATGGCGGGGGCAGTGCACCAGACTACCAAGTATGATTCTTTCATTTTATACATTGTCTGCAGGGACTGAATTGGCAGATGCACTATACTGTAAGGCATAATTGTTATATGTCTACATTGCTGTCAGGGATCAGGTGAGGTGTGGGTCTTATATGATTCATGTGCAGTGTGACAGAGAATGAGAGACCAATTTTTATGTTTAATGTACCTGTGCACCAAATGTTTTGTGACAAGTAAAAGGGGATTTCAGGGGTGTGCCAATGTTGAGCCCATTACAGTTGAAACTGGAAGGGGCTTGGCGATCTCAACCAATGATCACTCACTGGTCATGACACCACTCGCTGCTTGCTGGGTAGAAACCTCATGTACTTCAAAGGACTGAAGCCACTTCAATCAGAGAGGGCTTCTGCCCTTTAATTTGCATGAAGCCGGTTAATGCAGCTGATTGGCTATCAACACCAGCAGCCTGTCTTTGAGAACTGAAACCTTACCTCAGGGCATGTTCATTAGCATAAATGCTAATGCAGATGCTGAAATCATGGTTTCCATTTTGAAACAAAAAGCCTTAGTATTTGATACTGAATACCTTTTATTTCTGGTAATGCAGAGATTGAAAACTGAAAGTTATTGTTATTGTCTCTCATTGTGGTGCATAGTAAAAGTTCATTGTGCCGTAGTTGGTGAAGTCTGTTAAGCTTAGAATATTTGGAGGTTGTTTGTTGGGTGAAGCTTGGAGGTCTTATCTCTGTGCAGCAGACTCTGTGGTTTATGGCTGCTGTTAGTTTCCTGTTGTGGTTGCAGATTTCTGGTAGGGAGATTTTGCAGAACTGCTTGAATTTAGTTGCTGTTATCAGAGTCTGTGGATTGTAGATGTGGGTAAGTTGCAGACCTGTTCTGTTCTGAGGACTTTGATTTTTCTTGTAGTATGATTTTGTTTTGTAGGATTTGGGAATAGACAGTTGCTGAAGTTGATTTCTGGAACATTTGATTTTTTTGCATGGAGGCTTTTTGTTTCTTTGTGGTGTTTCTTGTTCACTGTAAGTACAGTACAAGTCACATTAAACTGTTCCCCCAGCTCACTGCTCTGACATTGATTTAATATGATGAAAATGCAGTGGCAACCCAAAATGCTTAAATTTAAAACTCCATTTCAACCAAATGTCAACACTCATGCTATGCACATGCAGTGCACTTTCAGCCTCTGTAAATTGTCTTCAGCTCCCCATGTTCAAATGCATTTGAGATGCAATACTTAGGCTGGAGTTTGAGCACCGACTGCCATTGTCACATGCCTCCGCTGCATATTGAACTGATGCTGCACATGTTATGAAATCTCTGTACCCTCAATGCTTTTATACAATTTACAACAAACAGTTTAATATTTTAAATCCACACTTTACGCAAATTTGCTGCCGTGCTTTTCACCCTCCCCACTGCTCATTTGCTCCAGCTCACACGCTCATCCTGCTCGCACTCGCAACGGAATCCCAATATGACTACTGTATCACTATATCTCTTCACTAGTAATAATCCTAAAAGATGTAAAAATTTGTTGTGATGTGAGTTGGGAAAATAGTATCATGTTGTGTGAGTCGGGGTTCCATCGCAGCTGTGACATTTCGTGTGCGCCAATGTCTCCGGTGATTTTTTTACCACACCACATTTTACCTGTGGCAATTGAGCTGCAGCATTCATAATCATGATGAAATGTCCATATGCCCACTGACCCACTGACTTCTTAAAATATTTATTTCAATACAGTACTTCAGAGTTTGTTTACATAAAGTGCTGCAGTAAGAAAGAGTTACTGTAAGGTGAAGAGTCACGTCTGAGAGAACGATGAACCCGGAAGTCAGTACAGTACACAGATGATGCTCCAGTTTCTGAAGCACAGTGTTGTAGCTTTATTTTATCAATACTGTATGCCCACACCGTCATATTTTCAGTATTTATTTCTTTCATTTTCATGCACCCAACTGTGGCTCTGTAGTAAGAAATAGAGAATGCATTGTACCGCAAATGTTTTATCAAGAGGCTAAGATGTGCACCACAGTGAAAGTATATAGTTAAATCAGGTTGCAACTCACTATTAAAGCATTTTTTTCTGAGTTGCTTAATGTATGCACTAGTCATTGCAATGCATTGGATAATAGATTTCAGAGAGCTTTAATGTAAGCTGAAGCTAAAAAGTAGCCAGAGATAAGCCAAAAGGAAATGTTTATTAATGCATTGCACTAATCAGTGCACACATTAAGCAACCCATTGTAAAATGCTAAACCAGTGAGTTGGAGGAATAGTTTAATGTGACTTGTACTGTACACAACTGTTGCACACTTGTAGAAGATTCATATGGGCTTTCTTTTTTTCTTTTTGCATTTTTTTTTTACCTGTCCTGTCCAGGGCCATCCAAGCCAACCTCTTCTTCAGGCAGACAGTCTCCTCACTTCCACCCAATCCTCTGACCCTGCCATCTGCTGCCTCCTCATCATGCTGCCCAAGTTGTCCCACCATATCACTTTGACAAGGAGACCCCCTACCCTATGAGATCTACCAGGGAGGAGAGACTACAGTGCATGGAGGCACTGTCTTGCATCTGTGCTGGGGCAGCAAGGAGTGCAGCAGGGGGGCTAACCCAGCCATCATGGCGTCAGAGGATAGGGCCACCATTATCTGATGGCAAGGTGGCTGTTTCCTGGTTTTCCCTCCCCACTCATTGGATGCATGCTGTGGTTTCCTGGATGCCCTGAGCAAGTGTTGTGTGGTGACCCACAATGCATTGCATGGTGGCAGCCGCTAGGAGCTGCCACAGAGTGACACATTCCAAATCCCTCCCTCTGGGAGGAGAGCATCCAAGGGATGCCCTGAACCCTCTCTGCTGGCCTCCGCTCATGCCGCCCCGGGCTCGGAACACGAACATGAATCGCCAGCATGCCAGGCGAACCCCTATCACCTGGTGCCATGGAGCCCATATGGTTTTTCTAATGGATAAGTGGTGCAGAATTGTTTATTTTGCTTTGCTGCTTCACTGTTTGCTGAGTGTTTTCCAGTTTTCTGTTGCACTACAGGGGTGCAGTACTTCTGTAGAAAGAAGCAGGTTTTTGTTGTTTACAGCTGTATTGCATGCTGAAATATTGTGCCACTTTTCTCTGCTCTTTTGGTCAGGTTCCCAATAACTACGGAGAGATCATTTGTTCTTGTGGACAGTTATGGTCATTATTTCTCTTGACTGAAGTCCTGTGTGAGATAGTAGGATAACAGCCATTGCTCGGAAAAAGTGGTTAGCGTATGTTTTGTAATTTTTGCCTCTTTGCAAATGTGAGGTAGCATGCTGCTGAGATAGTTTATTCCCATAGCTTCACAGAAATACCATATGGGGCATTTTGCCAGTATGTCCTGAGTTTATTACTTTTGGTGGCAAAATAGTGCTGGAGGGTTTGGGGGGAGCTTTGAGCTGTATTTAAGGTAACTTTTTATTGGGCAAAGAGGATTGTTCGGTTGTTCAAAATAAAATCCACTGTTAAGTTGTCTGTTGGGATCATGAGGTGTTTAATGATTTTTTGTTTCCTCATTGAAGGTTTTTGTTAGGTTAAATAGTCCATCTATGTTTGTTTTTATCTCAAAGTTTGCTGTTGTCTGGGCTTGAAGCCCCTCATTATCACAACAGGCCATGTTTAACATGCTGTCAAACCACATTTTTTTAATGAGGCCCATTGTGATATTAGGTGACAGGGCTGGCAAGTTTCATAAGCAGTTTACCTCTTCTGCTGTCATTGGTGAGTGATGGGTTGTTTTGCCTTGGCCCTCTTTTCTAAGTTTTTTAATTACCCCTTTGAAAATGTTACATGATGTGGAAACTGCTGTGTCAGCCATTAGGTTGAAGGCTCTGATATTTGGAGAGTCATTAATGTATCTGTTGAGTCCTGATCCGACTGGTAGAGTGTTCAATTTTAACACCACCCTCTCAGTGAAATAATGCCCCCTCATCTCCCTCCTGAATCTGCCCTCCTCCAGTCTTAGCCCATGCCCTCTCATATCCCTTCACTTCCTAAGCTTAAACAATCCATCTGTACTAGATTTGTTGAGCCACTCAAGTATCTGAAAGTTTCAATCATATCCCCCCAATCCCGTCTCTCTCCAGGGTGTACAAACTCAAGTGTCTCAGCCTTTCTTTGTAGGTTCTGTTTCCATCCACTGTATCATTTTGTCACCCTATGCTGCACCACCTCAAGCAGCCTGATATCTTTCGTCAGATACAGATGCCAGTCCTGCTCACAGTACTCCAGATGTGGCCTGACCAAGGAACTGTACAGGGGCAGGATCACATCCTTGTGCCTGGATAAGAACCCCCATGCAATGCACTCTAGCATACTATTGGCCTTAGCCACAGCCTTCCTGCACTGAGCAGAGATTTTAATGTTCTCCATTACCAACACACCTAGATTGTTTTCTTCCTCAGTGACTCCCAACCGCATCTTACCCAACCAATATTACCTCAACGGGTTCTTCACCCCCGAAGTGCATAACTTTGCATTTCTTTGCATTAAAACCCAATGGCCACCTCGCTAATGACTCCTCAACTCTGGGTAGGTCTCCTCTATATCATCCACAACTGCTCAAATCTTGGTGTCATCTGCGAACAAACTGATCCTGCTCCCAATCCCATGTGCGATATCAGATATGAACAGACCAAACAACACTGGCCCCAGCACAGAGCCCTGTGGCACATCACTGGTCACTGGCCTAGGACAAGAGAGTTCACCCCCCTACAATTACTTGTTGCAGTCTACCTCGCAGCCAGTTCCTGATCCAGTTAGCCATTTTAGTCTCTACCCTAATGTATTTCAACTTTGCCCCAACCGCCTGAAAGAGACTGAATAAAAAGTCTTAATGAAATCTAAATATAGGACATCCACTGCATGGCCCTTGTCCAGCTCCCTTGTAACCCAGATGTAGTACTCTATTAGGTTGGTCTGGCATGATCTCCTGGAGATGAACCCATCCTACTGCCCATTCTGGAGCTCATTGACTTCCAGGAAGGTTACCAGTCTCTCCTTCAAGATAGCTTTCATACTTTTACCCACCATGGGATTGAGACTGACAGGTCTGTAATTACCCAGCTCATGTTTTGGGCCGCTCTTGTGGATAGGCACTACATGAGCCAACCTCCAGTCCTGTGGCATGTACCCTGTGTCCAGGAAGGTGTTGAACAGGTCAGCTAGCAGCCAGCCAACACCTCCAGCAACTCAGTGAATACCATCAGGACCTGGTGCCTTATCCACCCTAAGTGCCTTCAGACCCTCCAATATCTTGCTTTCTAGAATTATCCCATCCATCACCCCCCCCATCCTCACCCTTCCAGTCCATGAAGGTAGTGGACCTCCTTCCTCCTTCGTGAACACAGAGCGAAGTATTCATTCAGTACTTCTGCTTGTTCCTCCTCCTTCTCCACCCACCCTTCACCATCCTTGATTCAGACTAACTGGTCCCTGCAGTTCCTTTTCTCCCTTACACTTCTATAGTATTCCTTCTCCCCCATCCTGATCTCCTGAGCCAGCTTCAGCTGCTTAGACGCCTTGTCCTCTCTTACTAACTTGGTTACCTCCTTGGACCTCCTCACGTGCATCTCCCTATCCTCCTCCATCCCGGTTCTTTTCAGTCTCCTAACAGCCGCTGTCTTAGCCCTCACCCCCTCCAACACATTCCTGGTCATCCAGCATGGCACATTAGCCCTGGTTGTCTTGCTCAGTGTCCTGGTGCATGCTTCAGTAGCCTCCCTCAGCCCAGACAGTATGATTTTCCACTTCTGCTGTGCATCCATCTCTGACCTAATCCCCTCTAGGCACCCTCTCAGTATTTCCCTCCTCTTTCCATATTCCACCCGTCTGAAATCCACTACCCTTGTTACTCACCCCACAGCCTCCCTACTCATGCTGTGCGTGAACCACACTGAAAGGTGGTCACTCCCAGCTACTGGGTCCTCTGCCCTTAGCTCCTTCACTGTCTCCCCATTTGATAGTACCTGATCCAATGTATTACCTAGCCAGGTTGATTCACCGACCATCTGCACTGGATGTCTATCCTGGAACTCATCCAGAAGTACCTGTTACCTGGCACTAGAGGTGGCCTGGGTTCTCCAATCTACCCCAGGTAGATTGAGGTCTCCCAGGATCATCACACTCCCCTTACAACATACTCATTGAATCTGATCCGCCAACTCCCTATCCAACTTCTTGGACTGCACCAGTGGCCTATACACCACCCCTTGCCTCAGTTTCCTACCCCTAGAATCCAGGAACTGCTTCCACAGTGTTTCCATCCTCCCATCCTCCCCCCCATCTTTTGTGCATCTAATCCCACCCATTTCATAAATTGCCACCTCCCCTTTCCTCACCCCTCTGCCCTTCCTACAAACTCCATTCCCGAAGATCACCTGATCCCAAGCCTGTCGTTGATTGGCCCACATCTCCATGATGGCTGCAGCGTCCACCATCCCTATGTTTAAAAGAGCCTGTAGCTCAGCTACTTTGTTACCCAGGCTCCTCGCATTCAGAGAGATCACCCTCCACCAAGTCTCCACCTTATTTCTACCCCACGCCCCTTCTACCTGACTCTTCCCCCATGGCCCATCTTTGTTACAAATGCTGCTGTCGTGGGGGATCAGTTCATTCAGCTCTCCTACCTGGCGACCTTTCACACTAGCTGCACACTTGCCTCCCCACCTTCCTAGTTTAAAAAACCCTTGGAAGCTACTGTAGAACTGGTTATTTTCAAGCAAAGTAAATTTAGCATAAGCACAAATCCAATCATAATTTTGTAAATTTATTTTAGCGCTAAGTCAAAATTGCCACATTCTTTATAACGGAAAAAATACTAAAAGTGCTAGTTAGTGCAAATTTATTTTCACACAAATTGGTGTTTCAGCAAAAATAGTGAAAATTATTTCACAGTGAAAATTTAACATCTACAGTATGTATTCCTCCAGCTTCTGCTTCAAGACTCCCTGCCCAGTCCTACTGGAGTGCAATCTGTCCACTGCATATAGGTCACTATTGACCTCTGTGTTCCCCCAATCTCCCACCAGCCCATACCCATGACAGTAACACCACCCCTCCAGCCAAGAGTTAAGCTCCACAATCCTGTCCTTCCTCACCGTTCTCACCCTGGGTACTGGTAACACTTCTGAGAAGGCCACCAAGCACCCAGCCTCCATACACAACTTCCCTAGTTCCTCAAATCTCTTTTAACCAACTCCACTGGACTCTTCCCAGGTCGTTGGTGCCTACATACACCACTATGTGAGTTTTTTCTCTTCCCACCCTAACACACCTAAACAAAGCCTGCCCCACCCTACCCATTGTCAAGCTCAGTGTGGATTCCATCCATATTCTATTGTGCTGTTCACCCCTTCCTACCAACCTGATCCCCTTTAGTATAGAGTCTCTATCACTACTACTCCACTCCCCCTTCCCCACCTCTTAGCTGTAGCTGCCTACAAACCCTTTTTCTCCCTTGGGAATTCACCCTTCCCTGCCCACTAGCAGCTAGACCCTCCCCCCTGCACTTTTCCCCTCCACTTCCTGCTAGACTTCTGTTCCCCCCATGCTTGCCACCCCTCTCCCTGTGGCCAACTCACCACCTATGATCCCCCACCTTGCCAAGTGCCAGTCAGATCCGTCCTTGGCTGCATCCTTCACCTCTTCTCCTGCCCTGCCCCCACTACCCTTACCTGTCAAACTCTCCCCCTTCTCTCCACCTGGATTGCTGTCCCCTGCATGCTCCCTACCCTCACTGCTACCTGCCCCACTCCTGAGAGTCCCATCCTCCTCCTCCGCTACTGATGCCAGAACCGCATACCTATTACTTACTCCTACTGCCCTGCTATTGGCATTGTCTCTGTTGCTACCCTGATACAGACCCATATTGCGGCATGGGTTCCACTTCTCTTCCCTTCCCCCCTAGTTGCCACAAGCTTGGATTCCCTGTACTCCTAAAGGAGTGCCCACCCTACCCTTGCTCTGTCCCTCTCCCCTCTTAACTTCCTTATCTCCCCAGCCAGCCAATTGGCCTCTGCCTCCAGTGTTCTCAGCCTGTGGAAAATGGGACATTCCTGTAGCTTCCACAATGTACCCATCCAGACGGCTGCCCCACAATCACTGCAGCTCACCAGCCTGTTACCCCTGGATAGCCTTCTGACCTCCTACCCCCTTCACCTGCCCCCTTCCCTGGAACCAACCCCACCTCCCATGCCACCCATCCATGCTCCACCATCCCAAACACCCCAGACCCTCTGTCAATTCCATTGCCCCACTCCAACCCCCTTCTTGTCCTCAGAATTCCCGCCATACATGGTATAGCTAAACCACTCCTCAGCCTACTTCTGGTGTGCCTGTCCAAGTACCCAGTTGTGTGATATGGTCAATGATTATCAGCTACAGAACACTCCCTTACTAAAAAAAAACAATTGCATACAACCCACGAATAATGCCCATTAGATCACATAACCCCAGCCAATACACCTGCATCAACCCCCCCCCCCAAATCATCAATCTCACCCAAATGGCAGTGACCAGTGTCACAGAATATTACCCCCTCCCTCCCAGTACAGTTGCAATCAGCAACAAATTGCACCCTCAAATAATAAAATCAACCCAAAACATATGTAAACAGTCCAGTTGACAAATACTGATTAACTCCTAGGGCTCTGAGTCTTTAGCATTTTCTACCATACTAGATTGTACAGTACCTTGATTATGCATCGCTTCCCAATCCCCAGTGTTTAGTATCCAGGATCTGGGCCTTTAAGATGAGTCGAGTTTTCAGGCTTGTCAGTCAGATCAAAGTTAAAGTACATCTTAGTGACACCCCTACAGGGAACACCATTCCCTGCTCCTCTCCTTATTTTTGCATTACTAAAATGGGCAGATTATGTAGCCCATTTAATACTGGTGGTAGCGTGGGGTGGAAGGATGAGATAAAACTGAAGCTGAGAGCCTCCTGCTTCCTGTTTGGCTCCCCAGCTGGTACTGATGCTGCTCCGATGCTTGAACTTCCTCTGCAGCTGCTGATGTGGCCCTGTTACTCCCTGACATACCGATGGTCTCCTCCGGTGGCCCCGTCACTTTCAGCTGGTGTCCTTGTGTGGCACTGGGCTTGGGATGCTCACTGCTGGTGCAGCACAGGGCCAGGTAACTGATCTGTGGCTTTTTCATTAGTGTGGCTGGGCCAAGGCTATTTATAGCCCAACCACAGTTTAAAACCTCCCCACTCATCCACCGGCTGGACAATCTAAAAGCTGGGAGCCTCCTGCTTCCTGATTGGCTCCCCAGCTGGTCCTGCTGCCACTCCAAAGCTTGATCTCTCTCCTCAGCCACTGATGGGGCCCTGCTACTCACCAGGTGACTGATGGTTTCCTCCAGTGGCCCTGCCACTTGCAGCTGGTATCCTGGTGTGGCACCAGGCTCAGGTTGCTCACTGCTGGTGCTGCACTGGGCCAAGTCAGTGATTTGTGGCTTTTTCCTATTTCTATTTTCTATTCACAATTTTTCCCTGAATAATTGGTGAGAATTAGGGGTATCCCTAATAAGTTGTTCTCAGAAAATATAAAAAATTGGATAAAGCAACAGAAATTGACTTGTGCTGCTTATAAGTTTTTTCGCTCAGATAGTTTGTTGTCCATTTATTACTGAGACAGGTACAAAGTTAGGCATTTGATTAACTTGACTAAGACTGAGTTTCTTAAAAAGCAATTGGATATAAACAAGTGAGATGCCTAATTAAGTCACTAGTAGTTAATGGTAGGAAGATCAGTGACCTCCTCAAAATGGCAAATTCCTTGTATTCCAAATGTTCTGATCTTTCTTGTTATGATTTAAAAAAATTATCTGCCTGTTCTACTACTCCCTTTGAGAATACTGCTTTTGTAGACCAGCCAATTTTTTTTTTATTTTAAAGAGTCACAGATGCCTTGAGAAGAACTTTGATATGGACACAAAGCAGCTTATATTGCTCATTAGCTCTGTACTTTCTTATCCACAGTAGCTATTACTGAGGGTATATGCATTAGAACAGGATGTGGTAGTTGTTATTTAAAGGGTTCATCAGTTCCTATTGCTTCTTCCCAGCCTGATGTCATAATACTCTACTTGTGACATCACAGTTATTCCCATGGCAACAGACTGTGATGCCACAACAGAGCATTATGATTTCAAATAGGGAATAAGCTATTGAGGTAGATGCATTTTATGGGATAACTATTTTGTTTTTGTGGGACTTTCTTCAGTAATATTCAATAGAGAGGAGAAATCTATAGAAGATTTATGAAATACAGTATAAGCTGAATTGTCTCTAAATATAATTTGTTTCCAAAGTTTTCCCAGTGATGTCAGCTGCTGTTTAAACAGGTCACTGAAGTTGAAGTCAATAAGTTAATTTTATTGTTCCCTGAAGAGTAGTGATTGTGAGGAGAGACTGAATGGCCATTATTTTTATGGATCGTGTACTAATAGTCAGTATTCAGTAAAAAATGTCACATTAACACTGAATCATGTTGGGGAGATTCGTAGTATACTGTACTTGTTCAAGGAGGAATTGATAAATAAAAATTCTCATAGTTTGTGCACATGTCTTGTTTCAGTTGCTTTAGTCTCTGCTACTGACCCAATTTCTCCAGGCACGGTGAGCTGCTGAAAGTGCGTCATTTGTGGTTTTATTAATGAATTGCATAGAAGATGCAATGGCATGATCTAACGGCTGAATTTGATATAATGCCCGTCTGTCTCTTCATGGGTTACTGCTGTTTCTATACACGGTTCTGAGTATACAATCATCTGAAATGGGGCTGTTGTTCAATCACCAGAACAAAAGCATTACTTGAGAATCAGGGTATTCCTGTTAATTTAATGATTTAAGGCATAGCAATATTAACTGCATGGAGACTAATCAACATAGAAAACCACACATCTAAAAGCACTTTGAAGAATTGGTCTCAGAAAAAAGGGATACACAAATGATTCAAAGATGACATCTCGCTAGCTTTGGAGACTGCAGAGAAGATCTCTCTGTGACCTATTAGTGAATTCCTGTCAGGTTCCATGTCATATGAGTGAGGTAAGAACAGCGACTGCAAAATGAGCGAGTCTACAATAGCGAATGTCAAAACCGCGACTATAAACAATCGCGAATGCCAAAACACTGAATCATGCCCCTAATGCATGTGGATATTGTAAGCAATACCATGAAGATACTCCAGGTGTGTAAACGGCATCCCCTTCTGACTCCATGTAAACTGTACTGCCATCTTTGTCCATACTTCCAGCAACACAAACACCCAGGTGCACCTCCTCATGCAGAGGGGCTCTGCCCACCTGCACCTCCCACAGGGGGCTGTGTCCCAAATCCCTCCGTCTCTAAGATTCTAACACCATGCCACACATGGACACGGAGTAGACTATAGTAGTGATGGCCCAAATATCAAATAGCTCATTCTGCCCTGTCCCTATTGTGGCATAGTCACTCATATGCATATCGCTCTTTTCGCATCACTATTATTCCATTGCTATTATTGCACTGCCCATTTGGTATACTACCTTCCTGTCACAACCACAGAAATGATAGATCCTCAGTAAGGACATCTATTCAGAGTGCATTCAACATTCATACCAAGTTGCCAGATGTGCAAATTAAGACCACCAATGACACTGACAGGGAATGCTTTTGCGCTGTTTTTCTGACTGAGCGAAAGAGCATTGAAGATTACAACAGACGGCACAAACAAAAACAGTTCTATGAAAAAGTAGCCTTTTAATCTAAATGGCACCATTGTAGGATGTTTACAGTAATGGCTTTTAATATAGGAACTATTATCACATCACTAATTCTCAAGATACATTTGCACATGATCTTTAAGGCTCGTGGCTGCCTTTATGGTTTCTCCTTTGTGTAGTATTTTTAATTTATTCTTAATCTTTCACCAGTTCCCTCTAGTTGGAACTGTGCCAGGGTTGTGTCTATACCCAAGAAGTTGCTTGCTGCTTTGATTGAAGATTTTCAGACTATTTCAATCTGAAATCCCATTAGCAAACTACTAGAAAAATATTGTAGCTGATCAAATTAATTGTTATCTGGAGAAATACAATAGTCTTTATCCATAGCAGCAAGGATTTTGCAAGGCTGAAACACTGGTCTGTCTTGGTTAGAATCACAAACTTGGTCATCAGTGGTCTGGATTCTGTGCATATGAGGGAGGCCGTGTTTATGGACCTGACCAAGGCATTTGTTCTTATTGATCATAATATGCTTTATTTAAAGTTGTATTCTCTTGGTTTTTCAGCTAATGTGGTTTCTTGGGTGCGAGATTATTTGACCTATCAAACTCAGTATGTGGGGTTGGGGTCTGCTTTTTCAAATCCCTGTAAAATAGGTAGGGTGCACCACAGGGGTTAATTTTAGGTCCTTTGATGTTTACTTTGTTAATTTGTTTCCTTCAGTTTTTAAATTTTGTGATTTATTCCTTTATGCTGATGATTGTACAGTTTTTTTTCTACTGCAAAGGGTTTGTTTACTGTATCTAGTAACCTGGAATTGGAGTTCCTCTCAGTATGCACTTGGTTTCCCAGAAACTCTCTGATTCTTAATTAGAAAAGACACACTCTATGCTTATCGGTACCTGTGCAGTGCTGAGTGGAGATCCAACTTTTAGGTTGCAAGATAGTTTTGGTAACTGAGCAAGTTTTTCAATTTAAGTACTTGAATGTAGAGGTGGGCAAAGTAGCCAACATGCACTCTGCAAAGCAATTCGTGGAGTAATGCAGAATCTGTGAAGTAATCCACAACATGAAGCGGAGTACTTCATGTCATACTGAGGAACGCGAAGTCCATTAATAGCAATGACTTTGCATTATTCCACCTTCCCCCAACCACTTCTGCACCAATTTTAATGTGGAGTACATAGAAATCAATGTACTTCACATCACTTTGCCATGTTATTGAGTTCCAAGGTTCATTTTGCAGTGATTTATGGGACTTCAGGTCACATGGGCTCTAGATTGTTCTGCACAGCTTCGGTTCTGTGTAGTGTGTGTGTAGTGGTAGCTGGAGACAGTTTGCTGTCAGAGCTCTGCATTTAAAGCCCTCTAAAATCTGTTAAAAAAGCCTTTTTGAGCCATTTTCTTTGTTCAAAATTTAATACATTGGTTGTAGGAAACCCTCCAATGCTCATATCATCGAGTGTTTATTGTTTGTGTGTGGATTTTGAATGTTAATTCAGAACATTCAATCTGTGTACTGACAGACACTTGAAGTATGCTTTGGGAGAGGGGCATATCTGTGGTGGAGGTAGATTAACTGGGAGAAAAAGGCAATCTGTTTTGGTTATATTTTTCTTGTATAACTGTGTTAATGTACACACAGTAATATTTTCAATAATTCTTGACAGTTTTTTTGGTGATTGTTGTGTTGCAGCAGTGCATAATTTCAGTTTGTTTAAAAGATTTGGTAATATTACTGAAGTTTCCAATTTGCTACACATTACTTGTAGTGTGTGTGTGTGTGTCTGTCTGTTTGCGTGTGTGTGTGTGTGTGTGTGTGCGCGCGCGCAATGTATGCCATCAAATCAGACACATTTTATTGTGCCACAGGGTAATTGCAACCGTGTGAACCTGCTATCCATCACACCTGAGTGATTTTGTACTGCTTTGTGTTGGCTTGGTTTTGGACTGTTACTGCAGTGTACTGCCCCCACCTCCACCGGCAAAAGTTATTCTTTTCCAGATTGGATTGTGACTTGTGAGCACTGGTTAAGGTGTTGTGACTTTACATCTGCATCTCTTCTGTGCTTTTGCATCTGTTTAGTGCCCAATCTTTATCTGCAAGCCACGGTTGTTGGTTTTTTTTTTTTTGCTTCACATCCACCGTCCCAGACTGAAAGTTCAGAAATCTAAATTTGTTTAGAATTCTCTTGGTGAACCCCCAAAATGCTTGTAAAGAGACATGCAAGCAAAGCTGTTTCTGTCCATGGCACTATTGCCAGTGGCAAAATTGTCCATGGACATGGTAGTATGCAGAAGTGCATAGCTGATGTCAGTAAATGGATTTCTTCATCAATGTTTTTTACAGAGCAATCTGCAACTTCACTCATAGTTGGAGGAGATGATGTTGTTCCAGCTGGTGGTGTTAGTGCAGTTTCTGCTGGCATGAGCATTGCTGCCTCAAGTTCCACTTCTGATCAGTTAACCATTTCAAAAAATACAGTTGAGCCTAAAGCTGTGACTGACAGTGTAGATGATGTCATACTCCCCATTAACATACCCATGGTAGTTGATGTGATTCTGATCCTGGCAACAATAACTCACAATGTCACATTTCTTTCAACGCTGTTGAGGTCATGCCTTTGCCATCCAATGATTCAAAGTGTGGCACAAAAATATCGGATGATGATGTTGATGATGATGCTGTGGTTGGAACATGTTCTCCACATGACAGCATCCTAGCTGAAAATGTGGATGCAGATGATGTTGATGAATATGATAATGATGTCAGTGACCCCTGTTGGGAACCAGAGAAAAAGAAAGTCAAGGTGGCTGTGTCTGGGTCTATTGGCCTTAAAGCTCCCCCCTCAAAAAGTTGTGATTTAGCGATTCCTGCTGATGATAATGATGATGATCCAGTAATAATCATAGGCAGTCATTGTGGTCAGTTGGAATCCAAATGTGTCCAGCCTGAAAAATCATGTAGCACAACCCCCATTTCAGGGGTTAAAAAACTGGAGTCCAATAAGCAGCATCGGAGACATGCTGAAAGTAGGGGATCATAATCCCTTGTTTGGCATTTTTTTGTCCAAGATGCAAATGATGAGTCAGCTGCAATCTGCCATCTTTGCCATGCGCGTGTTAGTCAAGGTAAAAAGGGGAGTCATCTGGGCATGGGAGGCCAGCATACACATTTTAAGAACAGGCATATGTCACTGTGGACCTGGCACTAAATGACAGTTTATACCATAGCGGGGCATTTACTATCATAATCAACCTTACTGAGTATGTTATCCCCTTCCCTGAGTTTAATGCGAAGCAGAAATATCTGCAGTAGCTATAAAATAACACCAGAGGCATGATGAAGTGGAGGTTTATGATTTAGAAATCTTGTCAAGTGGTGGTCAGAATATCAGTGGTGGTGGTCAATGCAGTATGTCTAGTGCAAGTGGTACATCAACCCCGGTACATAAAATGGGGAAAATAACTTAATTTGTGGATTTATTACCTGTGCACCCCTCTTCATTGCATGACCACACCCCATCCCCGGCCAATGACAGAGCAGAGCCATTTGTCACACACTGTGCAAAATGTGTAAGTCAGCCCACTGTAGAGAGTGTATTTACCCATAACCTCCTGCCTGCCTGCCTGAAGCATGTGACCTACACTGTGTAAGCCATGTGATGTGTGTTGGCTGCCTGTGAATTCTCACTCCGCCATAAAGCGGAATAAGGTGGAGTGCACAACATGAAGTCATAATTACAATGCAAAGTGGCAAAGTGAGGATTTAAAATGGGCACTTCATGTAGCAGAATACTAACATTAAGTGGCCACTCCGTGGCTACTTTGCAGGCAGAATTTTACTTTGCTGCATCTCTGCTTGAGTGTTCTTTTGGACCCAATGTTGTCCTTTTCAAAATCCTGTAAATTTGGTTTATCAGAATGTTAATCAAAAATTAGGAGCACTGTACAAATTGAAGAGTTGGTTTCTCTTTTAACACATAGAAAGCCATTGCTGCTGGCTCCCTGTTACCTCATTTTGATTATGTTTTAAGTCTTTTTTTGGTGGGTTTGGGATCAATGATTGTCATATTTGTTTCATTTGTTCATAATAATAGTTGTTTGTTTTTTGCTTGTTTCTCAACATACTCACAACTATTTTTTATGCTTGAACAGTTATCTCTGTCTTCATGTATTGAACAATTTTTTGGTTGCCTAGTTTTTTTGTTTTTTTTTTACTTTCTATTTATACCCCTTCCCTCTCATAGCACTCCCCTCTCTTTGGGAGACACCTATGGCTGATATAGTCCCCACCTCCGATCTGTTACCTGTGGCGGTCCGTCCTCCATGTAGCCTTGGCTTACCCCCGGGCAAGGATGAGGTGGGGAGGCAAGCATCTCAAATTCCTTGTCTCGTCAGGATGCTGGTCACTGGGGCAGGTAGGGGTGTTGGGGATCAGGGCCTGGTGCTCCGTCTATGAGGGAGTGCCGTAGGGTATTTCTGATGTTCCGTGTGAGTGGCCTCTGCCCTGACATCAAGGCACATCTGTTGACATCTGTCACTTCCCAACCCCTTGTGCCCTCATGTCTGCAATGCCTCTGACTTCCGGCAGAGGCCAGTCAGGCACCAAGAGTGTGACCCCCCTCCCTCCCTCCTGGGAGAGGAGAGCTGTCCTCGGACGCTCAGTTCTCTCCCTCCCCTGCTGACCTCTGATGTCCCGGGCTCAGTCCCAAACCTGGGACACCAGCGTGGCGTGAGGTGTGGCATCCAGCACCTCAACCCTCAGTGCCACTGGGCTGGGCAGTTGCCTAGTTTTTAGAAATTTTTTTTTCTGTCCTGACTGCCCTTTGAGACTTGATTTTTAACAAGGACTTTGTTGTATGGTTTAAGATCAGCAAAAGGGATATAATCACTGAAAAATCATGTAAAACTAAAGCCATCTCCCATGCCTTTTCTGCAGTTGCTTCCGGTTATAACTTAGCTGATTCATTATGATAATCTTGTTCACTTCAGGTTTTGAAAAATAATTTTTTACAATATTTGCACAATCAGTGTATTTATGATTTCTGTTAATTATATTCATTGTTATTATGTTGTACTTATATTGTGCTCCATTTGTTTTTTGAATAATTGCATTGCATTGCCATTCCCAGGTTGAGGCTGAAAAAAGAACCCTCATTCCAGTGCTCTTACCTGGTTAAAAATAAAAAGTAAAATAAAATTTAAAAGGTACTCTAATTGTAGTGATGATGTATATATATATATATATATATATAGCTACATCTATATATCTATATATATATACTGTACATATGGATATAGTTATATATATATATATATATATATATATACAGTATATGTATATATATATATATATATATAGATATATATATATATATATATATATATATATATATATATATATATATATGTCTGCCTCATCTCCCCTGGCCACACCCTTCCATCTGGCCCCCCCACCATGTCAGCTGCCTTGTCCAGGACTTGCTTTCCCTCTGCTATCCTTCTGTTTGCAGGACTATTAAGGGGGTGTCCAGTCAGCAGTGTAGGACCTGTGAGGGATCAGACCCCATCCTGTGGCCAGAGGTGATTTTTCACCTATTTTCCTCTGAGATCCACACATGTGGAATGGGCATTGTGTGAGCTCCACCTGCACGGTGATGACCCTGGTGTCTTATCTGTGGTCTTTCCTCACCATTTACTTTCTCAGACTGTGCTGCCACTTGGACAGCTCTAGGTGGTAGACAAGCAGCAAGTCATGCTAATCTGTCTCCCTGTTGGAGGAGAGCAGTCCCAGTGATGCTCAAGCTTCCCTTCCCCATCCAGCCCCCAAGTGAACCGCTTCTGTTTCTGAACTTGTATAGATGGTGTGGCTGGAGGTAAAGCACCATTGCCTCAGCCCTTCATGCTACCAGGACAGCTTTGTGTACTCATGATGATTAAAGGTTAAATTAAGATTGTAGTACCTCTTAAAGTCTGAAAGCCAAATCAACTCTCTTTCAGACAAGGTATTGTGTTTAAAAGTCTTAGCAGTCCAGAGATACTGATTTATAAATCAATCAACAATTGAAGCAAAGCTATTGCTATGTAATTTTAAGTTAAGGCAGGCAGACTCCAGCCTGTTGATATAGTGGTAGGGCTATTGCTCATCACTCCAGTGACCTGGGTTCAGAAATGAGGCTAGGTCATCGGGGGCCAGCTGGAGGGAAGGAAGATCAAGCATCCCAGGAGATGCTTCTCTCCTCCTGGGGAGGAGGGTGCCATGTCCCACTGCACTACCATCGCTTGTAGATGTACAGGTTGTACAGCACATGGGCTACTGGGGGGACATACCGTACTGCATATTGCATAAGCATACTGACACATGCCCATGCTGGGGACTACATTCCAAAACCAGCATCCTTATGGGGCTTAGGGATCCATGGCACAAAAGAAAAAGGGAACTAAATAAAGATAAAAAATCCTTCCTCTTCTCAGAGCTCCATGAAGTCTGGTACATACAGACTGAATGCAGGTAAACCCATCACAGTTAGCTGGAGCAGAGGAGATGTAGAAAGCGTTAAAAAAAAGACAGGAGGACTAGATGTGCTTAAAAAGCAGGGGTCACATTTTCAAAGACCTCAAAAATCATGCATCAGCAGCAAAAAACATGCACAACCAAGGCTTCCCTTGTGCACCTACAAGTTTTGCTGCATTTGAAATGTTTTTTTCATATGCATAGCTGGTTTGTGACCATCACTGTGATTTACAACAGCGTGTGGCCATTTTCTTTGTGTAACCACCTGTGACCCATGCGCACGCAGGCTGAAAATAGTACTGTATCTCCAGCAGTGTGGTGATTTTTTTCTCAGCACCAGAGGGCTGTGTTACAGGACTTAGTCCCGAGTCATCTCTGGCCATTTAAAAACTGGCCCACAGGTGTTCACTTGTATTCAATAGGTAATTGACTATTCTATTGTGTTTATAAAATGACTTTCTACTTCAATAATTGATCCTTTGTTATGTGTTTGCAATGGAATTAGTGAGTTTACATTTAGTTACATTTAGTTTTATTTCATAATGAAGGCCTATGGACAATATGTCTGTTTTCGTGGGTGACCATAGTCAAATACAAACAGAATACAGATAAAATAACATGTTTTCACCTTTGCTTTTCATACTGCAAATAAAAAAATTCAATAGCATTTAGATTTATTTATTTATTGGAAACTTCAGAGATTACTTTCCTTTGAGCACGTGTGCTCATTCATAAAGGTTTCACATCAAATATATAGTCACAAAAAACATTACATGCACAATAAGCAATTCCAGAGGAAATGCAGTCAAGTCAGGCTCAAAAACACCTAAGGCAGCACAATTACATTATGAACAAATCAATACAGATTGTTGTATAAAAAGTCACAGGATATGTACAGAGAGAAACCAAATATTCTTATTGTAATTCATGTCTTGTGTCTACTAATAGCTACCCCCCTTGATCGTCTGTCCACTGAGTCCACACCGGAAAATCAAGGTATTATAATATCTTTCAGGAAAGAACTTTGGATCCCCAAAGGGTCACACTCAGAATTATCTTGTTTGCCTGTATCCCACACTCTACCCAAGGGGTCATAACAGATGACACCATGTCCTTCTCCAGGAACATTGAACACATTCTAAAAACAGTCAACTCCAGACTTGGGATTTTATATAGGCACCATCAACACCTTACTCCCATTGCCCTTCGCCTCTGTTACCAACTCTATCCTATCAATAATTGACTACAGCATGGTTGTGTGTGGTGCTGCCCTAAAACGGGTGGCTATGACACTCAACAAAACATGTAGGCTAGTCCCGTGGGCAGCAAAACTTACCCATACACATTCCTTGTAAGAACAAATGGAATGGCTAACAGTCAGTGACAGGGTAAAATTTCAAACTTGCCTGCTAGGTAAAAAAGCTCAACTAGGCCTCGCACCCCCTGCATCCAACAATCATCCTACTGGCTCACCCACTGCATAACATGAGGGGCAAGGTTTGAGACACCCTCTGTGTCCCCTTTATATCTCTTGGCCAGTGCTCCTTCATTTACAGGGCTCTCCTCTGGCTCAATGAGCTCCCAGCTGAAGTAAACAGTACAATGAACTTCTCTCCCTTTAAGAGTGAGCTGAAGCAATCACTAATCACCACTAGAACTTGTGATTGCAGACATGCATAATGCATTTACACATCTCAGTAAGGCACTCACCATCCTCATAAATACTCGTTAAGTGGGATATCGGACTTCCAAACTCCACCTGATAGGATTTTAAACCACCACCACTGTCTGGACCAGATCCCTATATTGTTCCTCCTTGCCCCTCACTCTGCATGGCCAAGATCCATTAATTCAATATCATTTCTGTGGCTATTCATCCAGCTCATTCCCCCTAATTTCCCTTCCCCCTCCCTACAGACCTAACACACTAACCTACCCCTACCTCATATTCTCCTCCTCATTACCTCGCCTATCACCTGTTGCTGTCATATCTCCAACTGGTCAAGCTCTTTGCTGTGACTGAGCCCTATGATCCCGGCTCCCATTCCCCTCTCCCTACTTCACTGACCTGCTACTATATTGATGAATAAGGACCTGTAACATGTGACAACGCTTGTCCCAAGGCAACTGGTTTTACCACTCATTCTTGTTAACTGCTATTGCTTGTATACAACTACATAGCCACTGTTTTGTCCAGCTAGCATTCCTATGTTATTTACCTGTATTTATATCATTGGTGAATTGTGCCATTGTAACTGTTGTATTGTCCCTTGAAGTGGAACCTTTTTAAAAGAGCTCCTAGCTAAAAGGTTATTTTTGAAAAGTTAAATAAATAAATAAAATAAATCTGCTTAACAGTTACAGTTGCATTGGACTGCAATGGAAACCATAAAGATCTCTTAAAATAATTAATCTTGTGCAGATTCAGCAGTGTATCAGGCAGTTTGTTTAACCTATTAATGGCCCTGATTCTGGTATTAGGATTTAATGTCATGCATGCTGGAGACCAAGGTTCATGTTTCGAGCACAATATTAAAGGGGTACAGACTGGTAATAGAAAGATGGTGATAGAATTAGTAAGGGAGGAAGGTTGATTACCAAAATGGGGACAAATCCTTTTCAATGATGCATGATGTCCGCTGCTTATAACCCATGTCATCATCCAGAAATCCTTTGCCAGCTCTCCATTCAGTTTTGTCCTCTTAAGCATTTCTCTTCAACAGGAGGAGTTTTTTTCCACCTGGGTGTAAAATTTCATAATGTTTCATTGCCCACACTCCTCCCTTCCTGGCATGCACATCCTGCAGTGTCCTTGGGATTGCATGGTAGTACACGGTCCCTGACACCACTCAAGTGCACCACCCCATGTTTCCACCAGGAGTCACTATGAAGAGAAGTGCAGTATAGTTATCCCTCATGGGGGGGGGGGGGAATGTCCATATAGATGTTAGGTTAACATCCATGGTGTCCTCTATTGCCAGCTTAGAAGCAAATCCAGGTTTGCCAGCATACCAAAACAATCTTAAACTGCTCAGTGTCAGAGAACCAGACATGGAACTTGTGTTGTGACAACCTGTGCTCTTTTGTCATGATCTAACTGGTGGTATTTTCTTCCTAACTAGATTTTGTTTGGGGAAAAAATAGGTTATTGCATGATTATTAGTTGCAATGGTAAAGAAATGGACAACAATATAACAAACGTGTGAAAGGTACAGTGCAATATTAAAAGAAGTGTGTATTTGTTTACACTTATTTTTTCTTAGTTGACATTTTATATTATGAAATAAATGGACAAAATCTTCACACCTTGTGCACTACTGCATAAATATCACACTACCACACTTTTATTGAATTTATTTTACTAGCAGTTTGAAAGAAAATAACCTTGAAAACTCACTAGTTTCAGTATATATAGACATCAATTATGACAGAAGTAGAAAGTCTTTTAGCAGCATATTAAAGAACAAATAATAACAAAGTAATTACTTTTTTAACAGATGTGACTATCTGCCCTTTAAGTATAGCTAGCACTCCCACTGAATCACTTTCTGTTACAGCTTAACATATAGGGCAGCTGCCTTGTTTTGTGGCTGATTTACATGCAGTATGAATAACTCTGTCCTGCTAGACCTACAGGTAAGCATAATTCCTTGCTTCAGTCCTGAAATCAGCTGACACCTACTGACAACTTGGGCAGACAACTAATACCAAGAACTTACCTTCACCAGGAGCTAATTTAGGCATGAATTTCATTTTTTGATTCAGTAATAAAATAAAGATGCAGACTAGGGAATGTGGCTGCTGGCCCAGATCCTGGTAATATGTATACAAAGTGCCTGCAACCCTGTTCACTATTTCATGTTATCAAAATGCTGATTTTAAGGGTGGAGCTATGGTGCTCTTTGTCTGCTTGGCATACAGTATATATAGAAGCTATGAACTGGGTATTGTAAGTTAAATCTTTATTTTATTACTGCACCAAAAACTCAATTCATGGCTAAAGTAGCTCCTTGCACAGGCAACTTCTTGTTATGAGTTACCTGCCCGGCTGTCAGCTGCTCTTCAAGAGGTCCCGAAAAGTTTACTTTCCCTTTAAGACTGGCTTTTTAGCATCTTGGGTCAAATGTGTGCCAGCCAGAAAATGTTTCCAATATTATTACAGTTGAATGTATTCCAGGCAAGACTACTGTGGCATATTTTACATTGTTATCCTTTAAATATTCTTTACAGCTTTCATGAGCAAAATACTATTGCAGTGAAAGGTCTTGGGTGCTCTTGCAGACAGATCATATGTAAAAGGAAGACAGGCTCCAGCTCCTTAAAAATGACAGCAGTGGAATAGCTGGTGTATGTACCTGTTCCTTTTCCCATGTGTGAGAGTTTATTTGCACTGGCTAAAGCAGATATTGAGATCTGACATAATTTCATCAGTTACAGATGGTGTTGCACAATTTTCCACATAGTACAGGGAATATGGAGAAAGTGTTATGCAGAAATTCATACTGAATATTTTAAAATAGTAACATGAGCAATATCTTGCCAGTTTAGCAAAGAAAGTGCTGAGGTAATTGCCATTCTGCAAATTATTGCAGCAGAATTGGTATTGGAGGACAGTCTATACCTGCACTAAGAAACAAGGTCCCTTACCCCTGTCTCTGGACCATTAGAAAGCCTTCAGCCTGTGGGCAGGGACCAGATAGGCTGCATTAAATCATTTTTTGATTGTTGCTGACCCTAGAAAACTTGGGTCCCTGTGTTATGAACAATGCTCAGCTCAGCTTGTGGCATCCGATCATTGAGGGGGAGACTAAGTAAAATTACATGGGGTCATTTCAAGTGGGTGAACTCCTTGCAGTGTTTCTTGGCATCGTCTTAACATTGGTTTTGTTATCAGGGTCCAGTCTGAGCAGGTGATTCCCCTGGTATCCTGTAATAACAGTGACTAAAAAATGGTGACAGTCACTATAGCGACATAATAACAGTGAACAACAGTTAGAGCACATGTACATTTTGCCAACTAGTAAAAATAGTGAATGATGTGTAAAGACACATAAATGAGTGGAGTGGGGAAAAGTAGATGGTGGGGTACATACTTGACACTAGGCATATAAGGATGACTCTTATTCAGAAATAGTAGAAGTTCATTTAGGCTGCAAATCATACCAAATGATGGAACTAACACAGACAAATTCAGATATTTTAGAATGTATGGTTGGATTTCTTGGTGAATAATCATTGCACATACCATCCTCATCCACATCTATGATGGAAACAAGCCCAAGTGCTCTTTGGTAAGCTCACTGTGTAGAGGAGAGTTCAAAGTATTATGGGTAAAAATGTGAATGCCATGTGCTCCTGTTTTAGGTGCTAAACTTATCAGGAACATCACTTTTTTAGGCTTCTTCTAGTTTAGAAAATACAAAATCCTCACTGAGTGCTAGATTCAAACAAAGAACCACCATAACTTATGTATGTCTTATAGTTTTACCCAGTTTCTGCATGCTTGTTTTTCAATAGAAAACCAGATTTCCATTTTCAGTGTACCAGCAGAGATCGTTGAATGAATTGCAGCAATATAATGGTGAGCAGTATTTTGCTATATTGACATCCACGATTATTTCTGCTGTTGCTACAAAGTCAGTTGTTTAAATGCGTTTGCGATTTTGAATGTCGCAGGGTTGTTTTTTTTGCTATTATTACATAGAACAATTCCCCTTCAGTGTGCTGCTTTGTGGCAAGTTAGCATTTGTTTAATGCTACTGTGGCTGAAGAGTGTGTTTGGAGGATATCTTAAAAGAGGCAGGACATTTCTGCTAATTGGCAGCAGTTAGCAATGTTCCTCGTAAAAGAAATGAAAGAATGGCCTCCAAATAAGCCATATTTGACTGTACCTTAATAAATACTGATGAGAAAACCTGTGTTTTCAATTGCTTTCTTTTTATGGGTAACATTATGTTACAGTTATTTTCATGGAACCAGTAATTTGGAGTTTTTACTATGTCATGGTTTGTGTACTGAATGCTAAACATGAGGTTTTGTCCTATCAGAACCTCTCTTAGAGTTCTTTGCTCAAAACCATGACATGGTTAAAAACTCCAGATCACAGGTTCCATGAAGAGAACTGTAACAGAATGCTGCCCATAAAAACAAAACAATGCAAAATACAGCTTTTCACATCACTTTTCGTTCAGGTACAGTTAAATATGGATTATTTAGGCCAGGGGTTCTCAAATGGGGAGGCCAGCCTCCCTGGGGAGGCCCCAACCTGTTCCAGGGGAGGCTCAAGCAAGTCTGAAAAAGTACTATATTTAAATTTGGGGTTTTATATATTTTGGGTGAAGAGATGAAGCAAACTGAAAGAGGATAATAATAGGTGAATTTTATGTATTTATTTTCTAACAGGTGACAAGGGAAGGTGAGTGAGCCAAGGCTCATTCCAGGTGCACCCGGGGGAAGGGTAGGGAGTGAATACATTTCAAAAGGTAACTGCAAAACAATCAAGAAATATACAATGAGTAATAATGCAAATAAATATGAACTTGTGCATAATGAGTGGTGGTTATTGATCAATTTGTAAACCGATGGCAGAACAGCCCACAATACAAGGTTGAGCATAGAAGTGCTAGAGAGAATAGCAGGAAGGAGCAAAGTAATCCCTGAGATGTTGCTTAGGAGCAGAAGGAGGGGGAGAGGCAAAAGTATGCAGGAAGGCTATTTCATATAGAGAGAGGAAACAGAGGAAGTAGTCTGACCCATGAAGGTACTGCAACAAAGGGGTAACAATGGTTCAAGAGTGAAAATAGAGCAAGTAGTTTGGCCTGTTGGGGAGGGAGGTTTACAATAAGTTGAATAATATTTGTTTATTTTATTTATTTGTTATTCAGATAACACATTTGAACACATGAGCTCTTTTTCAAAAGTTCCAAGTCAGTATAACACAAAGAACTGAATGTGAGCCAAGTACTCAAAAGGGTTTCACTTTATTCATGGTGTACTGCACAAAGTACAGTACGTTATTTTTCTTTGGGAAGGCCCAAGATTATTTCAATTTTTGGGGGAGGCTCAAAATCTTTTACATGGATTAGGGGAGGCTCACTGTGACAAAGTCTGAGAACCATTGATTTAGGCTTATGGATATCATATCTGTAAATGGGAACATTATAAACAGCTACCAATTAGAAATCATTTCCTGTCATCTTTAACAGGGCTAAACAGCATTGACTGAATGTGGATACTCCCTCCCACTGCATGTCTTCTCGGAGCAAGTGTCAGAAATAGTTCAGTGCAGCCAATGAGCATAACTCAGCAAGGGCTAAAAAGCTGAAAGGCATTGGCACGTAGAGCAGTGGCTGAGCCAGACCACATAGTCACTATTGCTCCATTGTTCACAAGACTTCTGTGGCAGGCTCAGCTGGGAGAGCAGTGTTAACCCTCCCCTCTAATACATACATAAAGAAGGTGATGTAAATACTGAATAAAAAGAAGAAAAAGCACCATAGGTAAGGTTCACAAGTTACTGGAAGGCAGTACTGAAGGGTATAGGTGGCTTTTGGCTCCTTGGCAGAATTCAAAGGCAGACAAAATATAAAGTCACATAAATGGAATAGAAAGATAACGGGTTTCAGTATTGGATCACTACTTCTGCTTTTATATAGTGTGCCCATGAACCAGTTACTTAACCTTCCTGGTCATCCAGGTGGTAAGTAAACAAGCTGTGGCTCAGTGTAACCTCCCGGGCCATAGAAACATAGAATTTGATGGCAGATAAGGACCGCTTGGCCCACCTAGTCTGCCCATTTTCCTACCTAACGGATAAGCTGCAAATCCTAGTTAACCAACAGCTTACTTCCTCCTACCCCCCACTAGGACTGCCTTATGCCTGTCCCATGCATTCTTGAATTCCGCCACTGTTCTTGACTCCATGACCTCCTCAGGGAGGCTGTTCCATGCATCCACAACCCTCTCTGTGAAAAAATACTTCCTCACATTACCTCTGAGCCATCCCCCCTCTATCTTCAAATTGTGCCCCCTTGTTCTTGCACATCTCTTTTTCTGGAAGATGCTACCCTCTTGGACTTTGTTGATTCCCTTGAGGTACTTGAAAGTTTCTATCTTGTCCCCTCTCTCCCTTCTTTCCTCAAGGGTATACTGTACATATTAAGCTCCTTTAGTCTTTCTTCGTATGTCTTCTGGTGCAGACCCTGCACCATTTTGGTTGCCCTCCTCTGCACAGCCTCCACTCTGTCTATGTCTTTGCAGAGATGGGGTCTCCAGAACTGCACACAGTACTCCAGATGGGGTCTCACCAACTGTCTGTACAGAGGGATAACAACTTCTTGTTTTCTACTATTGATGCCTCTTCCTATGCATCCCAGTATCCCCCAGCCCTTCCTTACTGCCTTCTCACATTGCTTGCCCACCTTTAGGTCATCTGATATAATTACCCCCAGGTCCCTTTCTATTTTTACTGTTGTCAGTATCTCACCCCCCATTGTCTATGCTTCTCCTGGGTTTTTGTTTCCCATGTGCATTACCTTGCACTTCTTTGCATTGAATCTGAGCTGCCACACATTTGACCATTCCTCCAACCTTGCCAAGTCCCTTCACATCCTTTCCACTCCATCTTGCGTATCAACCCTGTTGCAGATCTTTGTATCATCTGCAAAGAGACATACTTTTCCTTCCAGTTCCTCTGCAATGTCACTTATAAAGACATTAAAAAGGACCGGTCCCAGTACTAAACCCTGCGGTACCCTGCTAGTAATCCTCCTTTCTTCACTGTGTACTCCATTTACTACTACCCTTTGCATCCTGTTTTCTAGCCAATTTTTTATCCAGGCTACCACCTTGGGACCCACTCCAAGGCTGGCTATCTTGTGTATTAATCTTTTGTGTCAAAAAGGCCAAAACAGATTTGAGTATAGATAGGTGGCCTGGTGATTTGTTCCTTGCAGACCTGCCCCTCCAGGGCTCCTTGTGACTGCAGACCAGCTCCACTCCTCACTGGCTGCACTTCCATGACTCTGCCCACCCGCCTGCCCTGCATCGATAATCAGACCTGCCCCTCCAGGGATCCTTGTGGATACAGACTGGCTCTGCTCCTTACTGGCTGTATTTGCATGGCCCAACCCGCCCGCACAGCATCGACAATCAGACCTGCCCCTCCAGGGCTTCTTGTGGCTGTGGACTGGCTCCGCTCCTCACCGGCCGCACTTCCATAACCCAGCCCACCCTCCCAGCATTGACAAACAGACCTGCCCCTCCAGGGCTCCTTGTGCCTGTGAACCAGCTCCACGCCTTGCCAGCTGCAATTCCATGACCCGGCCCAGCACTGACAATCAGACCTGCCCCTCCAGGCTCCTTGTGGCTGTGGACTGGGTCCGCTCCTCACCGGCCGCACTTCCATAACCCAGACCACCCTCCCAGCATTGACAAACAGACCTGCCCCTCCAGGGCTCCTTGTGCCTGTGAACCGGCTCCACGTCTTGCCAGCTGCAATTCCATGACCCCACCCAGCACTGACAATCAGACCTGCCCCTCCAGGCTCCTTGTGGCTGCAGACCAGCTCTGCTCCTTGCCGGCTGCACTTCCATGACCTAGGTCACTCACCCAGCATTGACAATCAGACCTGCTCCTCCAGGGCTCCTTCCCCTGCGGACCAGGTCTGCTCCTCTCCGACAGCACTTCCATGACCCAGCCTGCCTGCCCAGCATCGACAATCAGGTATGACTGCCCAGCTTGAAAGCCATTAATTTCACTAGCTCTCCCGATCTGGCTTCTGCTCCTATACTTGCCATGCCACCTTCCTCCTCTGCTATGATTGGGCAGCGCTTTCCTACTCAGAGAGCTTGAATTTTGGTGCTCAGTGCGTTCTCTTTAGAGACTTATTTGGGACCTGATTTGGGAAAGAATTTTGGACCACATTTTAACTGCTAACTATATTTCTTGTTGCTACCCACTATTAATTTCTGCCTTAGCTCTAGTCTTAAATTGTACTTGTTTAAACTGCTGCTGTAACCTGCTGTTAAATCTATCTAGAGGAAACAACTTTACTCCAATGAATGCCTTCTGTCTAAAACTAATTTAGCCTACTCAGCTCTTGCTTTTGGCAACAGTTAATTTTACAGCTCTGATTGATTTGTGTTGCTTAATTTGTTATAGCATTGAATTATAGCTCCGTTTACTGCTTAATTTTTTTACAATTAATTTAACTTGCTGCAGTATCCATTTAATATTACTCTGCTTTTTTTCTTTGAATGTTATTCAGAAGTACCATTATTTGCTTTCCTCCATCTGCTACCTGTTCTGTCTAATCTCCTGCCTGTCTTATCTTCTGAAACTCATACTGTTTAAACTTGATGTGCCTTAAAACCTACTTCCACTGTTTAAGCTTAGTCCGCCTAAACCTACTTTCTGTTGTGCCTATTGTATAGCGCTCCTATCTCCTCTTTTCTTTCCAGGTTACTACCCCTGTACTTATCTACCTGCCGTCTGACAGTGCCCGGGCTACAGGGTCTCTGTTGCTTTCCCTCGCTGGGCTATTTTTCTTTCAATATTTTATTTCCCTTTTTTCCTCCCCCAGCTGCTCAACTGCCAATGACTCACAACCCCCAACTTCTCTCTTTCTGTTTGCTCTTTTGTCTTGCCTTTTGTTACCCTGTGGTGCCATATGTCAGCACCCCACCCCCGGCTCTCTCTCCTGCTTCCTTTACGTGAGTCCTCCTACCCTTCTCACCTACACCCCTTGCTTTTAAGCTGAGTACTCTGTGGTTTTGCTTATCTCTAACTTTCCACTTCTCTCCCTCTCTTGCAGACCTGCCCTTCCAGGGCTCCTTGTAGCTGTGGACTGGCTTTGCTTCTTGCTGGCCACATTTCCATGACTCAGCCATCCTGCCCACCATTAACAGTCACGTACAACTGCCTGGCTTGAAAGTCATTAATTTCACTGTCTCTCTTGATCTGGCTGCTGCTCCTACACTGGCCACAGCACCTTCCTCCTCTGCTACAATTGGGCAGTGCCTTCCTGCTCAGAGAGCTTGAATTTTGGCACTCAGAGCATTATCCTTAGGGTCTAATTTGGGACCTGATTTGGGCAAGAATTTTGGCCCATCCCCCACTCCACCCTGGCACTCTTTAAATCATCTTACTCCCTGGAGTGCCCTGCCCTCCCCCCTTTCCCATTTGTTAATACCTAATTCAGCTAACCTTCCTTCTCAAAGGGGCCCCTACAATGAACTCACAGTCCCCCATTATCATTGTTCCTGCCCTGTTCTCCCTTTACTACCTCTCCCCCAAGATGCTACCATGACTAGTCTTGGTTGGCTAGTTATCTTGTCCTGCCTTGGCATTTTTTGCTGGGTAGACCACTTTTTTGCCTTATTATTAAATCACTTCCCTCCGGCCAGCAATCTCCCTCCTCCTCCTCATATAACCCCTATCCCTCCCTTGCATATACGTTCACTTACCTTGTATCCCCTGGCCAAGTGCTACTCTTCTTGGGTTCTGGTTCTGCAAACAGCTGTGCTCTCCTATCCCTCAAGTCATTCTCAAAGTACAACTCCTCGTAATCCTGCTCTGGACTCGATTAACCATTCTCCTCCTCCTCTTAGTAAGTGCAGGGGACATTGAGCCTAATCTCAGACCCTCTGATTCAGTCACTACTTCAGTCCATATCAATGGTACACTACCTCCTATGAAGGGCCTGAAAAAAGCTCATATGACTATCTGCAGCCTCCATCCTAAAATGGCTGAATTGGAAGCCTGGGTCACTTAGAAGTTGACTAACATCTTATGCATTATGGAATCCTGGCTCAAGCTGGCAAGCAACATGAGGTGACACCATCTGCATATACCTGCTTCAGAAAGGATAGATTAGGTAAAGGGGGAGGTGGTGTTATGGTATACACCCACTCTGACCTGGATGTCACTGAACTCCCGGAACCGGATGCTGGATCCCCTGCTGTGGAATCACTATTCCTCACTCTGATCTGGCACAGGGTCATAATGTCATCGGCATTGCGCAATTTCTTTTTATTTATTGTTTTGTGGGGGGGGGTCTGCTCCCCCAACACCCCCCATTACAGGGGGCTGTGCCCCCTGGATCCCCACACTAAAGATTCCAACTCCGTGGGGTCCAACCTGGAAAGTGCACAGTTCCAGGTTTCGCCATAATGCCGTATGCTATTAAGCATACAACATTATGACCTGGTGCACTCTGATCCTAGGTAAAGTAAAAAAATGTATTATTGTGTACGTCTACCTATCACCTAAAGATGCCTCCACCTGTCCATCCCCTTCATCTCCTCCCTTACCACTCTATCTCCCCATGACTTTGTGCTATGCAGCAATTTCAGTATTGATTGGCTTCACCCCTCTACTGACAAGGTGTGTGCATCCATCGCTGACGCTAACCTGGCTCAACTAACCCACGACCCAACGTGTATTAACTCTAAGTCTGGATACCACACTGTGCTTGACAGGGTGATCATTAACTGCCCCATTAAGATCAAGACAGCGGGTGTACTCTCAGACAGTATTAGCAACCATTCTCCTACCTTCTTTGTCAGGAACAACTCCCCCAACCCCCTTCCTAAAATTTTCCAGGTCAGGGACATGTCCAAATTTGACCCTTGCAGCTTTATCACTGCTATCGAGGATACTGACTGGAGCTCTATCAACACCCTTTCTCACATAAACAGTGCCCTTGATTTCTTTATGACCACCTTCTCCAGTATAGTTGGCAGTCACACTCCCCTAAAAAGGTGTAGGACTATGGGTATCAAGGACCCATGGCTCACTAAGAACTTAGAATGCTCAGGTCTTCCCATGACCCTGCCTGGCATACCTACAAAAGCTCTGGGCTGCCCTCTGATTGGCAAGTCCATAGACAGCTTAGAAACAAATGTAAAGGCTCCCTCCACAAAGCCAAATGCCTACATTACAAGAGTCTCCAACCTGAGCACCTCTCCAATCCTAAGGAGTTCTGGAAGCAGGTGAATTCTCTGATTAAGAGGAAGGCTGCTGATCTCCCCAACTCCATTGCTGCCTAGGACTCCACCCTTACAGAGCCTCTGGCTATTTCTGATGATTTCAACAAATTTTTCACTGACCTACACAAATACACATCACTCTTCTCTGCCTCCACAGGAACCTCCTCATCCCTAACATCCCCTGCTGTTGTCCCGAGGGCCCGCCCTGCATTCTATATGAAACTGGCCACCCATAAAGAGATCCAATGGCTCTTCACTAAACTGAAGCCTGATAGCTCACCAGGCCATGACACCATTGAGCCAAGGTTTCTCAAGTTGGGTGCTCCTGCCCTCACTCAACCTGTCTGTGACCTGTTCAATTGGTCCTTCCTATCTAACACTGTCCCTGACACATGGAAAGTCACCGTGGTCATGCCTGTTCAAAAGGGGGGAACCAACACTGCTGCCAAAAACTTTTGACCCATTTCCATTCTCTGTCCACTGGCTAAAATTCAGGACAGGATCATATATGACCAACTGCAGACCTACTTAGAGTACCATAATCTGTTATCCCCCACCAGCATGGGTTCAGAAGGAACCATAGTATTCTCACTGCCTTAATCAAAGTCACCTCTGATATATTCCAGGCTATGGACAAAGGTTTCCTCACCGGTGCCATCTTTGTCAACCTCACTATAGCCTTTGACGTGGTCAGCCATGGTCTACTGCTCCAACAGTTACTCATTGTTGGCCTTGATGCCGCTGCCTTAACCTGGGTCCAAAGCAATCTCTTCTGCCACTCTCAAAGGATCAAGTGGGCTGTCTCTCTCTTTGACCTCAGACCCATAACCCATGGTGTCCCTCATGGCTCCATCGTGGGCCCTCTGCTGTTCTCCTTATTCATTAATGAGTTGCCAAATAACTGTGGAGGGGCTTCAGTGCACTTAAAGGCAGACAATGTGTTATCTAATGCTCCTTCTCTGATGTTGATTTGCTCAATGACAGCCTAGCTACTGACTTCATTGCTCTTGAAGGCTGATTCCTGCAGAACCAACTTGTCATGAACACCAAGAAAACTAAGTGCATGCTGTTCTGCCATTCTTCCTCCTAGGTTCACTCTCAGCATCCTCTTAAGATTTCTTCCCATGATGGTGATGCTCTTGAAACTGTCTTCACCTTTAAATACCTGGGAGTCACCCTGGACACCACACTCTCCTTCAATGCCCACACTACCACCATAGTAAAATCACTGAACCAAAAACTAGGGCTGCTTTACTGTATCCGTCCCTTCCTCACCAAGGCCTCTAGTCTTTGGATTGCATCCTCTTCCCTTCTCCCTCTTCTAACTTATGTTGCTCTGCTTCTGCTCATTACTTACTGTTCTACAATATCTAAACTCAGACAGGCTTACTACGGGGTGGGTAGGTTTACACTGGGAGTCAATACCCGCCACCACAATTGTGACGTTATTTCTGCCTTGGATGGATAGCCTTTGAATCCAAACTAAGATACACTGCCCTGTGTTTTATGCACAAGCTGGTCCACAAGTATACTCCTCCCTGACTCAATGAGTATATCTGCCTTAGACAACCTAGTTGTGCCCTGAGATCTGCTTCACCCCCTGCTCATAATGCCTAAATTGCAGCTAGCCATAGCATGCAAAGCCTTCAACTTTGCAGCTGTGTGTGACTGGTACTCTCGCTCTCCTTCCATCCTGTCTTGCAGTACCCTCACTAAATTCCAATCCAGCTAATTTTCTGTTCTTTCAGCCTCTGCAACTTGCTCTTGCTACTGGAGATCTTAGATCCTGATAATTTTATAGCTCTATTTCTCTCCTTTTCTTCCCTGCCCTAGCCTCCACCCCTAGTCCCCCTCCCTTGTTCTGCCTCAAACTTAGTATCCTAACCTGATCATGCCTCCCCATTTGATATCTCTAGCAGTCTATACCTAGAGCCTTGTCTTTGTTGCAATTATTATTTAGTTTTTTCAGCCTGTTAACTTATTTGCTGTAACTGTATGTACTTCAGTTTTACTGTGGAACTTTGAACTGGTGTATAACTAATCTACTCCACTGTAATTTTGTCATTGCTATGTTTTTGCATTCTAGTGTATACTTCTTGCACTTTCGGGTTGTGCCTGAAAAAGGGACTGTAATTGTCTCACTGGACTTACCCAGTTACCAAAACTCAAATAAATAAATAAAAATACAATTTTATGTGGACTGGCAGTGTATGCAGCTGGTAGGCAGGATCACCTTAGAAGATTTAGAAATATATATATGAATATACCCAACCACAACAAAAAATAGAAAAAGTGTTCTGAGCTAGATAGCCATGATTGATTACATACATGAATTGGGTAGTAGGGCAAAAAGAAACACTAGAATGGAGGGCACATCAGTTTGAGGGCAACCATCTAATAGAGGCCTGGTGAGCAAGCTGAGGATGATAGTGGTCAAGAAGAGCAAGGCTTGGGTTGAAGTGTGCCTGGAAGGTGAGGGTATAGTGCTGGAACTAATGTCACAGCCATGGGTTAAATGGGACTCCTCATGCATGAAGTTGAATCCCAAAAAGAGGACAGCCAGGACACTAAAGGTGAAGTGAACAACCATGAGTGGATAGTAATCAGTAAATCTGAATGGGTTCACTCATGAGAAAAATACGGAGGGTAATGAGAACTGATTTTCCATATTGCCAGCAAAGGCCATGCACTTCAGTAGGCAGATGGAGTCTTCCCCTTGCCTGTTCATGCAGGTCCCAGAGGGAGCTGCCTGAATGAGGATATGTTTCCACTATCTTAAAAAGAAAGAAAATTATTTGCAGAAAACTTTGTTAATTCACCAGCTAGTGTTCAACTTAATACCACTAAAGCAGGGAAATGGGGCATTAGAGATTCCAACCCTAACTCCCCACCCCACCACCTAAGCAGCGAAAGGAAGAAAACATTAGGGTTTTGAGTCTGGAGTCTCAGTGAATCAGTAGTGGGGTCTTCCTAGAGGATATCTATATGAATACTCACCCCTCCCTCCAGTCCTTTGCCTCCTTGTGTGAAGCACATGGTACAGCTCCAAGTCAGTGTCTCAGAGTGATACACTATTTAAAGGTAGAAAAGTATGTTTCACCACATGTTGCAAATCTGTTATAGCTTTCTTCACGCAGGGGACTGTGGGTCCTGCACGAATAAAGGAGATCAAGTCTGATATTGTTTGCTCAGTGAACAATGTGGGCATTAGGAAGACCCCACCACAGATTATCCAAGACTCCCGAGACCCAAAACCCAAATATTTTTTCCTTTTGCTGCTAGGGGTGTGTGGGTAAGGAGTTAGGGTTGGAAACCCTAACGCCAAATTTCTCTGCATCTGTGGCATTAAGTTGAACCTTAACTGGTGCATTAATTAAGTTTTCTGCAAACAATATAGCATTACAGGAGCAAGGTCACACCCCTATAGTTAAGGTTGAATGGTCACTTCTAAGTTAAACTAAAAAGTTTGAACTATAATAGCTTTGCAACCATTCTACTGATTTACATGAAAGTTTACATGCACCATCAGAGACAAAGGACCTCTTGATTTGCCAAGTTTTGTTCCAGTCATATGGGTGCGGAGATACAGAGTGTGAAACAATGTGAAAATTACAATTGTTTTCATTTCTTTGTTATGCTGAAAGCACAAAAATGGCTTGGGATTTTGGTCAGAAAGTTATAGGGTAGAAAGGTCATGGGTCACGGATGTGCCTTTAAAAGGTTTGGTGAAAACATTTTAGCATGTTCCCAAGTAATTACATTTAAAATTTCACATATTTTCAATGGGAATTTCACTCTCTAGTTAGATGTGTGCCTCAAAAAAGGATCCTTTGTCACAAATGGGTAATCCTTTTTCACAAACATGTCATCCTCTGTCACAAATGTGAAATCTTTTTTTCATGTGGTCACCATTTTGTTTTACAGTTAGAGAGGGAAACAAACTCAAATAACTGAAAACAATTATGTTGTGAGTAGAAACTAACACATGTAACTTGCTTATCAGGAATCCCTCAGATGGATTCTGCACTTACCTGTTGATGAAATGCCATTGATTTTTTTTTTACATTATAAATCTTTTTTCATGACTCATATTTTTCATATCCTAAGTTACAAAAAAGGATAATTTTTCATGATGTGAAATCCTTTCCCTGGTGACTAGTTGCACCCCCTATCCTCCAATCACTGTTTCTTTAGTTTCCCCTGGTGTCTAGCAGCACCCACCCACCCTCTGATCACTGGCCCCATGTTTTCTCTGGTGTCTGGCAACATAATCAGTCCCCACCATTTATAATGGGAACATTTGTCAAAGCTTAGTTTGCCTGTTATAAGCAGTGGACAGTTTATCGTTTGACAGGGAAAAAAGACAATTGGAGCACTCTCCAGTTAACCTGTGGCAAGTAAATTAATCAGCAAGTTAGAACACTTGATACATGGCATTGAAATAAGGCACAGCTAAAAAAGGTAATTAAACAGCAAGATGCAACAAATAAAGAAAGTTAGGTAAACAGCAAGACACACAGCAAACAGAAAGTTAGCTAAACAGCAAAAGACAGGGCATGATACACAGCATTGTCAAAGCAGCAGAAGCAAAAATAAAATTCAGTATAGTACATTACGTCTGGTAGCTGGTGATCTTAGCCTGCACAGCTGCCTTCTTACAATGAGGCTCCCAGACCTTTTTAGCAGCTGACAGTGAACCCTAGTTGGGCAAAATGACCAGGTGCTGCTACATGGCATGTCACCCAGATTGAAAGCATTGCATTTTGCACCTCTAAACACATGCAATTACTCAGGCGCTTAAAAGTTGAAATGAGCCCTGCACTAAGCATGTGCTAATTAGTGATCTTTGACATAAAAAGGTGCTAAGAGGTGCTAGAACTGCATTGATGCACTTGCTGAGCTGCCTGGAATAGGTGGCCTATAATGATCATTATATGCGGTGGGATTAATATTGTTTCAGTAGTAAATGGCAAATGGATTCTGCTTTTTGCCCATTTTATCTGACTGCCGACATTATGTGTGGGAACTATAAGAGAAGTTGACTATATATATATATATATATATAGATATATATATATATCATGTCACTGTAGTTAGGGGTGAGTAGGCAGGTTAATGTTAAAACTCAAATTAAATTTTGCTCTTTAATAACTTTGAAACCGTTCAATGGATTTCACACAATATGGTATGTGCTGTTTTGTGGGATCTATCTCTTGATCTGCCAAGTTTCATTTTGATTGGATGTGTGGGTTTCATGCAGCACATAGTGAAAAAGTTGCAAAAGTCACTATTTTTTTACCAATTTTTGCTGTTTGTTCCTCATTGCACTGTGTCTACATGTTTGGAAGTTTTATCTGAAATTTTCATGGTAAAAAGAACTGGCCACAAAGATTAAGTCAGCATAGGCTGGGTGATAAAATATTACTCCATTCCAAAGTTATTCAGTTTTTACATTTCAGGTTCTGGGCATGCTCAGTTCAGTCTTTTGGGTAGCTACACGGGATGAAAAGGGATTTAGGGCTCATGAAAAGGAATTTTGACAGCTCACAAAGAGGGATTTATAAAATCCCTCTTTGTGAGAAAAAGCTCACTTTTTGCGAGCCTCCATCATGTTTTCATTTTTCCTCAAAAATGAAATGTTATAACTGGTCCCAAGGGTGTGTTCTGTAGACATCTAATTATGGTATTTATTCATGGGGACATCCTGCACACTTCTGTGCCTTTGGTTTGTTTTGCTTTGATCAAAAAATGCTCATTTTGTAATTTAAAAATCCCTTTTCATGACTCGATTCTGATACCTTTTTGCGAGCTGCAAAAATCCCTTTTCTCAATCCAATCCCTTTGAGCAAGCTGTGAAAATACATTTTCATGAGATGGTGACCAGATGACCCTATCTCACAAAATGGGATTGACTCTTGAAAGGGATTTTGACAACTCATGAAAATGGATTGTCTCGCAAAAAGGAATTTTGACAGCTCACAAAAATGTATTACTTTTTATAATCCCTTTTCATGAACTGTCAAAATCCCACTTTGTGAGCTGTCAAAATCACTTTTCACTAGTAATCCTTTTCATGAGCTGTCAAAATCCCTTTTCATGAGATGACGACCAGATGGCCCTAACTCGTGAAAAGGGATTGGCTCATGAAAAGGGATTTTGACAGCTCATGAAACAGGATTGGCTCGTGAAAAGGGATTTTGACAGCTTGTGAAAAGGGATTTGTTTATTTAATCCCATCTTGATAACTGTCAAAATCCCTTTTCATGAGCTGTCAAAATCCCTTTTCATAAGCCAATCCCTTTTTACAAGCTGTCAAATTCCCTTTTTGTAACATTAAGACAAGATGTCCCTACCTTGCGAAAAGGGACTGGCTCACAAAAAGGGATTTTGACAGTTCATGAAAAGGGATTCAACTCACAAAAAAGGGATTTTGACAGTTCACAAAAAAGGATTTTTAAACTTTACTGTGTCTTTTCCACTTCACTCTACTGCTCCTCCTCTGATGCTGATTTGCTCAATGACAGCCTAGATACTAGGCCATGGTCTACTGCTCCAAGGGCTGACATTTTCAGGGTAGAAATGGCTTGCCTCACAGATATGACATTTGCTGGTTTTGTGATAAAATGTACATTACTTACATAGTTATAAAATTTCAAAGCTTGGGAATTTCCCATAGGATAACATTATGGCAGACACAATACCTTTCAGGGCCTATATCTCAAAAATGGTTCCAGATTCAGATTTTAACTAATTACAGCTTGTACTAAGCACATGTGCAGGTTTCCAGGCCATGATTACAAGAGCAGCGGAATTTTTCCCCATGTTCCTATGTTTACTGGGATATTGCACTATTTGCATGATAGGGGTTATTTGGAATGTCTCTAGGCCTGTTCTGTGTCTCTAAAATCATAGGTAGATGGGAGTGCAGGGTGCAGAGGGTCCTGCACTTCCACATATGGATACTGTTATGCAGTACTGAGCAGGTAGAACCCTCTCTTATGAAGTACTGGGAGCACAGGGCCCTGCATGCCCTGCGATCCCACAAGGAGATGACATTTCATGACAATGCCTAAACACTTATGGAAATATGGGAGCACCAGGCCCTGTGCTACCACAAATGGATACCATTATGGCATGATGGGAGCATGATTAGACCACAGGGCCTGGAGGGCCTTGCTGTCCCACAGGGAGATAAGGGTTGATTACAATGTGTATACACTTAAGGTTCCATAGGATCACAGGACCCAGAGGGCCCTGCACTCCCACATGATGGAGGGCACTTTACAACCACTACACACTATAAACTGATGGGAGCACAGGTCCCAGAGGGCCCTGCACTCACAGAAATATATAAGGGTATGATTGCACTTTCTCAGAAAGTAAGAAAATTCATTGCAAAAAAACTTTGCTAATGCATCAGTTAGGGCTGAAGCAAGAAAAGTCAGGAAATTATGCATTAGGGTTGATACCCTAACACCTCCCCCCACCCAACCCTACCACCCCACCACCACCCTCCACAGACCAATGGGCATCAGGGTGTGCTTTGAAGTCATCAGGCCTAACTCTCACCCCATTCTCCTGGGTCTGTGTGGTGGCTGCTTGTGTTTGTTTGTGTCTGTAGCTTAGTTTTTGTGGATTTACATGTTTTTCTGCTTGTGGTAACTATACCATTCTTGCTCACTACATCCGTGAAAGTCTCCTGGACTGGATTTCTGCAAAAAATCATCATCAGGTATCTTTATTTTCATTTTAAAATCAACTTTTTGGAAGCTATCCCAAGCAAAACATAAGTGAAGCAACTACATCTGACAAACTCGGTGTCTTTGGGTACTGCTGGAATCCACATTTTCATCTGACATGCTCCATGATCTGTTTGTGGGCTTTTCAGCAACCTGTTTGAATGACAAAGAAGCATACAGACAAAGGGATTTCACATCCTGCATATGTGCAGGCACAGTTAATCACCTTCAGGAATTTTAACATTTCAGTGACTCTGGACCTCAGCTGTTGATCATTCTTTTGGCTTTTGACTTAACCACCAGGTACCTAGCTGCAAGAGACTGGGTACAACTGACAAGCTACAACAAGGATAAATGGGCATATCATCCTCTATTACTAATAACCTCCTTGCTCTGGGTCCCTAGATGCCTGCACTGGTCCAAGCCGCATAAGCCTCAGAAGTGTAATTCTATTGACTATGAAGTACGGCAACTGTCTCTTAAACTCCTACTCCTCCTCCTCTTGATATCAGGAAGTGTCCACTCAAATCCTGGCCCTGTCACCTACAGTACAACAAAGCCTGCCAAAATGGAGGGGGGGCTCAAAATTGCTACCTTAAACATCTGCAATCTCCTCCCAAAACTGGTCTTCCTTCAAATCTTTGCCAGCCAACACAACCCGGATATCCTTGCCATCGTCGAAACTTGGCTGACACCTAATACTCCGGATCATGCCATCTCTATACAAGGCTACAAGATATTCAGGCTGGATAGGACCTCGAAAAGGGGTGGTGGGTGTGCAATCTACATAAAGGACTACCTCACCTGTCTCCCTGGTTCTTACCCCACCACAGAAACCTCAGTGCAACTCCTCCCTATCAAGATACTACTTGGTGCCCAAAACAAAGTCCTCACAATTGCTGCTGTCTATATCCCACCAAAAATCCTGATTCCGGCCTACAGGCTGTCCTCAAGTTCATAAGTAAACAACCTTCTGACATCGAACTCCTTCTCCTTGGGGACTTTAATATAAATTGGCTTGCTCCTGATGCAGGGTCAAACAAAGATGCTATCCTAGTAGCAAATTTAACACAAGTGGTAAACTCCCCTACCAGGAAAAACTACAAATCAGGGACCAGCACCCTCATTGACTGGATCCTTACCAGCCACCCTACCATAAACCAATGTAAGTGTTCTCCTGACTGCTCAGTGATCACTCTCCAATAATACGTACCTGGACAAATAAGTTTAGTAAGCGCCTCCAAAACCATCTATTGCAGAGTCCTACCTTATGGAACCTTACTCATCTCAAGACCTGTCTTAGGCAGATAGACTGGTCCTTGATTTACAAAACTCAAGATGTTGACCTAGCCCTTGATTACTTTATTACTACTTACAACACTGCCTGTGACACCTATGCACCAGTAAAAAAAGCACAAAATCAAAGCACTCACAAATCCCTGGCTCACGGCGAAGCTATTGGCACAACTCAAAAGTAGGGATCACCTCTGGGCCACTGCAAGAGCTACTGGCACTCTGTCAGACATCCAAAAATATAAACAGGCTTGCAACCACTGTACTAAACAGATCTGCTTGATGAAGAGCTCCTACTTCAGGAATGCCCTCTCCAACTCCTGGGGTAAAAGGGCAATCCTTCTGGGACAACATAAGAAATATCATGGGTCAGCAGTCCAAATCCTCTCCTACAATAATGAACGTGGATGGAACCACTACATTAGACCCAGAGATCATTGCAAACACCCTAAATGATACCTTCACGGACCTTAGTGGTGTCCTCTCATCTGATTTCTTCACTGATGCTGACCCTCCAATTTCTACTTCTACTACTGCCTCTCCAACCAAACCACCCTTCCATTTCAAACTAGTAAAGGCACATGAAGTCTATAAATATGTAAAGAAGGCCATTTCTAAGTCCCGAGCAAGCAGCGACACTATTGACCTTAAACTTCGCCCTCACTCTGGAGGAAGTACTGCTCCCCTCACAAAAATTTTCAATCTCTCCTCTGCTACAGCCAATTCCTAGGAAATGGAAGGCTGCAGTTGTTACTCAGTGCACAAAAGTGGTGATAAGTCACTGCCTGGTAACTATCACCCGATATCAATACTACCACTCTCTAAGGCCCTTGAGCTTGGTGGCGGACCAACATTCAGACTACCTGGAAAAGCACAACGTCCTATGCACTCACAGCATGGATTTAGGAAAGGCACAGCACATCGACTACCCTACTTGAATTCTCAGGAGCAATCCACAATTCCATGGACAAAGGAAACCTAACTGGAGCAGTCTACATTGACTAACCAAGGCATTTGATACAGTACACCATGGCCTACTTATCAAACAACTACTATCCCTAGGACTCTCGCAGGAGTCCTGATGACTGGGTAAAATTACCTTGCTCAAGCGCTCTCAATCTGTAAAAGTAGCTGGAGTTCTCTCAGACTCAAAACCGGTTCACTCAGGAGTTCCCAGGGATCCATCCTGGGCCCCCTCCTTTTCAGCCTTTTCCTAAACTCCCTCCCCAAATCCTGCCCTGAACAAATAATCCTCTATGCTGACGATGCCGTGATTCTTGCCACTCATAAAGATCCAAACCTCTTACGCCTCAACCTTCAGCATGCTTTTTCCAAAGTTGAGATGTGGTTCCTTGAACATAAGCTGGTTCTAAACCACAAAAAAACTAAATCCATGCTCTTCTCTAACCCGCAAAACAACAAATGGCAAGTCCCATTCACCATTAATACATACCTGGGAAATACCCTTGAACAAGTGCCAATTTTCAAATATCTTGGAATCAACTTTGATCAAGGCCTAACATACAACTCACATTGATAGTACAGCAAAACTATTAATCAGCAAATTGGGATTCTGTATAGGAACCGACAGCTCCTTACCCATTCTGCACTGAGGATTGCCATCCAATCTCTATCATCTCAGTCATTGACTATGGCTTAGTTATATATGGATCTGCCACTACTACAGCACTTAGTCACATTACAACATCCCTAAATAAGGCCTGTCGGCTGCTCACTGGTGCACATCGACGTACCCACACATGTGAACTCTATGCTGAATCAGGTTGTTTGCAACTCTCAAACCGGATAAAGTACCTTTCCTGCCTGCTGGCGAAAAAATCCACTCTGGGCCTCACTCCACCCTGTATCCAAGACCTGTTATGCCTGAGCGCTAGCACCCATTTTACCAGAAGATCAGAACACCAGCCTCTCCAAGTCCCCCGATGCCGGACTTCTCAGGGACAAAGATGATTTGCCTATCATGCCCCCAGCTGGCTAAATGCCCTCAGCACTCATATTACTGCCTGCACCTCTCTAGGTATTTTCAAATCAAGGCTGTTCTCTCACCTTGCCACCTCCAGCTCCTGTGACTGCCTGATTAAGCCTCCTATTTTCTCACTACCCACCCTGTTCCGTTATTTGACAAAGACATGTTTGGAAACCTTTTCTCCTGCTATTGTCTGCTCCCACACCTTTCACTTACCCTCTCTGTTCTGGACTTTTCCCTATTTGTTTCTCCTAATCTGGCATGACCTCTTTCTTGTAATAATAATGTGATTATTGATATCTCATGTCCTTTTGCACAAATGATTTGATATGTATTTGTATATGTTTTCTCGCTCTTGACACAGCACAAATTGTTGTGTTATCTATGTAATCTTTTTTGTACTGTACCTAATTGATGTGGAACCTTTGCAAAAGAGCCTCTGGCTCAAAGGTTGTAATTCCTAAAACAATAAACTAAACTAAACTAAACTAAACTAAACTAAACTACTTCAGGTTCCTTACACATGGAATGTGGTGAGAGTTATGGCTGATGACTCCAAGGCACATCCCAACACCTGTTGGTCTGTGGAGGGTGGTGGTGGTGGGGTGGTAGGGTTGGGTGGGGAGAGGTGTTAGAGTCTCAACTCCAGTGCCTTATTTCCCTACTTTTGTTGCTTCAACCTTAATTGATGCATTAATTAAATTTTTTGCAATGAATACACACACACACACACATATATATATACCTCACATAAAACACAATGAAAAGTACTATACACCCACTCCAAATGTATAGCATTACTTTCAGTTAAAATCTGGATACTCATACAGTATTTAGTTATCACCACACTTGAATACAATTAACAGTTTGAGGTTCCTTTGGTAGTTGTCTATCAGTCTGTCTGTATGGATTGACGGATGGCAGATCGATATTTTCTTCCCAGTTCATGAACTATATAACCCTTGTCTAACTTAAAATGCATTAACTGATGATAAATCCAGTAATAATTTACTAGGAAGCATTCATGTTGATGTAATTTAAGTCCCTGCATCAGGAGAGGGTACTTAATTTCCAGGAGTCAAGCAGTTCAAAAGAGCCAAGGCAGAATGGATTCACTGAGGGAAGGATTTGTCAGACTAATCTTATTGATTTATTTGGCTGGGTGACCAGAGTGGTGGATCAGGGAGGGCTGTGAATGTGGCCTACCTGGATTTCAGCAAGTCCTTCAACGTCATTCTGCATAGAAGGTTGCTTAATAAATTGGGGAATCTGAGTGTTTTGGTCTAATGTGGTAAAATGGGTTGGAAACTGGCTAAAAGGCAGGACCCAGAGGGTGGCAGTAAATGGCATGAAATATGAAGAGGGGGAGGTGACCAGCAGGGTGCCACAGGGATTATTGCTGGTTCCAGTCCTATTCAAGGTCTTCATAAGTGACATTGCAGAGGACCAAGAGGGGAAAGAATGCCTTTTCGCAGATGACACCAAGATCTGGAACAGAGTCGACACACAGGAGGGGCTAGATAAAATGAGAAATGAATCAAGACTACTTGAGGAATGGTCAGGGGTTTGGCAGTTGGGTTTCAATGCTTAGAGATGCAAGATTATTTACCTGGGACACAGAAACCAAGAGAGGAATACAGGATGGGAGCAGATTCTAGATAACACAAGTGAGGCGAGAGAGACCTGGGGGTTATCATATCCAATGACCTGAAGTCATCTAAACAATGTGAAAAAACAGTGGGCAAAGCAAGCAGAATTCTGGGGTGCATAAGAAGGGGCAAAACCTGGTGCCTAGGAAGGGACAAAACCATTAAGAGGAGCAAAGTGGTTATGCCACTGTATAGGTCACTGGTGAGGCCTCATCTACAATACTGTGTCTAATTCTGGAGACAGCATCTCAAGAAGTGTGTAGACAGAAAGGAAGCAATCCAGAGAAGAGCAACAAAAATGATGTGTGCACTGCACCACAAGCCTTATGAGGAAAGAGTTAGGGAACTTAACATCTATTCACTGGAAGAGAAAATAGGGAGAGAGGGGATATGATAGAGACTTTCAACTACCTTAGAGGAATAAACAGGGTACGGGGGAGCATATTTCAGAGAAGAAAGTGCACAAGGACAAGGGAACATAACCTGAAGCTGGAGGGAGGGAGGCATGGGGGAATGCTAGGAAGTATTTTTTCACAGAACGTGTGGTGGATCCATGGAACAGCCTGCCAGTGGAGGTGGTGGAAGCAAAAACAGTACAGGGATTCAAAAGTACATGGGCTAAGCATAAAGGTAACATGCTGTGCAACAGAGCGGGAGAATGGCTATCCAGATAAGGGTAGGGATTGCAAAACCAAGTAAGGAAATAGGCAGACTAGGTGGACTGGTTGGTCCTTACCTGCTGTCATATTCTATGTTTCTGATTATGCTCCCAAATACATATCAGATACAGTTATGTATCCCGAAGTCAGGAAAAAAAAAAGAAAAAAAAAAATATGAATTCAGCAAATAGGCCCTTCACCATAGTCTTGTTGAAATGCCATTCATGTCAAACTATTGCCCTCTGCAGGTCAAACTTGAAGCAATATTCATGGCTTGCATTCTCAGCTAATAATCAGTGGCAGTCATTTATTTATTTACTTCTAGGATTACAAGTACCTTTGAGCCAAGGCTCTTTTACAAAGGTTTCACATCAGACTGCGTACAGCACAACAGAGTTTCAACAGTACAAGGTACAACAGAACTGTAAGTGGTACAGCAGTAGGTTTGGTAGTGATAACAGACTAATCAGGTTAAGAGCAGTTTCCGAGTGGTGGGTATAGACAATAGTGGCAAGAACATGAACTGTAAATAACTTGCATGTTTAACAGCTATGCAATCAGATACAGGAGAGATGCATACATATTTGGTACGGCAGTAACATTCAAGGTCGTAGAAGAGCAACAGATACAGGACATGGTTAGGACATGGGGGGGGTAAGCAGCCGAGAAGCATTGTCAACATATACAGAAGTGCAGGCAAGAAGTTGTAGGGGGGAGAAAGGGTGGAGGGGGAGATGGAAGTGCTTGTTGTGATGCCAGGGTAAGGACAGGGGGAGGCAGTTAGGCTGGCATGGCGTGGCAGTCACAGGTACTGGAGGCAGACAGAGAGAGATGGAGCCTAGATTTGAAAGGACCAATCTTGGGGCTGGAGGAGATGGTATTCTTACCTAGTCTCAGTTGTAAAATTGGGTTATTTAATCTTCAGTCTTGGACATTTCAAAGAAAGGCTGCAGTCAGTTTGTAAGTTGTTTGAATGTTGAAGAAATAATCAAACATGTTCCATCTTTTGTTTAATTGGTGAAAGGCACACCTTTCAAATTTCGTCCTTGTCTTAGGTTGAAAATGTTTTTAAACCTACAGTTATCAAGTTAAATGTAGTTTGCTCGCCACAGCAACAATTCTATTAAGGAGCACAATTATGAAAAACAAGGTACCCGACCACAAGTAGGGTAGTAACACTACAACTGGATGTATAACATCTAGAAGTCAGAAATGTTAAAGGACTTGCAAAGAGTAGCAGACCTGCATTCTGGAAACTCAGTATACAGTATTAACTATTTTAATTTCATTTTCTTGTCTTCATTGTGAAATTGCACCGAGTTTGATAATAGAAATCAATTTTTCCTCAACCAATGGAGTAATGATGACAAATCAATGTGAGTGATGTAAATTCCCAATTTGGAAACACCTGTGTGGCAATAGAATTGGGCAGTCAATTCAGCTTTCCTTTTATTATCATACACATGAATATCTCTCTCTCTCTCTCTCTCTCTCTTGTCTGCCTGTCTTTCTAAATCTTGGCAAAACAGATGAAGTCTTGAGGGTGCAATTCAAAATGTCCTGAAGAAAACTATGAACAAACAAAGGGAATCAAAAATACGGGTACTGAAAATACTGCAATTGCAGAAGAAAAAAATTAATTTCAACAGCATGTCTACCTTTTTTCCTGTCTATAAATGGTCAACATGGTTTGTGAGGCACAGGGTCAATACCATGCATGGCAGAATGTCGTGCAACATAATCATGTTGCTCGCTTCAGTGCTAACTTTTTTTCTGTGGGGGTCTCTGCCCCCCCACACCACCGATTACAGGGGGCTGCACCCCCTGACACCACCCACTAAGGATTCTAACTCCGGGGATCCAACATGGAAAGTGCACAGGTCCGGGTTTCAGCATAATGCTGTGTTCTATTAAGCGTACGACATTATGACCTGGTATGGGTTTGGGATATCTACAGTACATCTGGCTATATCTACTGTAGATTGATTGATGCATCTCTCTCTCTCTCTCTTTCTCTTCTCTCTCTCTCTCCCTCTGTCAATCTATCTATAGAGAGAGGGAGAGATATTTTCAAGGGTGAATTTGGTAGGCCGCTGGATATAACTACTGAGTTTAATTCTGACTTCTGTAATGTAGCTAACCTTCTACCTAAGAAGAGTAAACACAGTGAGGAAGAGGGGGTGCTCTACCATGCTTCTGATGTGTTACAAGACCCTGGGCTCACATTTTGCTGTATCTCTGATGGAAATACACTAAATTATTGGAATAAAATGAATGTGAAAATTAAAAATGTGGATGATGACAGATATCAGGCTCTTTTCACTAGTTTGAGATCTTATGGCATATCCAGTAATTGGGATGGGAGTACAGGGCCAGCAAATGAGGATAAAATTATACCATCTCAAAAAGTAAAGAAATGCTTTGCAAAAATGACATTAGTGCACTAGTTAGGGTTGAAGTGACAAAAGTAAGGAAATGTGGGATTACAGTTTCCAACCCTAACACACCATCCCCACCCTACAGGCAGCAACAGGCATTGGGTATGACTTGGGGTTGCCAAGCTTAACACCGCTTACCCCATTCTCATACACTGTATCCATCTCAGATTATTTTCTCATGGAATGTGGTGAGCGTTAGGTTTGGCACAGTATATATCCTCTCTCTTTCTGTGTATATATATATATATGTGTGTGTGTGTGTGTGTGTGTGTTGTGTGCTGTATCAAAAAGTTTTAAACCTAGCACACAGAATCATGGGTATGCAAATCTGCATGTGTGTTTGTGTGTGTGTGCGAGCATGCATGTATGTGTGTGACAAAAAGATTAGCAAATGTTTAAACTGATACCAAATTCTGCTTGACGTGTCACTACTCGTAACATGCACCAGTTGACTCACAGATGCATTTGAAGTATATTTATTGTTGTAGTGAGTAGAAAAAGGTGAAATAATCTACATGCTGATTAGGGAAAAAAAAGGAATAAGCCTGTCCAGTGACACTGAGGGTTGAGGCACTGGATGCCATGCCAGTGACCTAGGTTTGGGAGCAAGCTCGAGCCACTGGGGGTCAGCAAGGGAGGGAGAGGATTGATCATTCAATGACAGCTCTCCTCTCCTGGGGATCAGTGGGCATGTCATCCCACTTCATGGTTGCCTCCTGGTGGAGGATGAGGGGCAGTGCCAGACTCCAGGAGATTCAAAAGCGTGACTTCATAACATGTGTGCATGATCACAGCTGTGAGGGGGAGGGAACATAAAAGACAGAACTAACAGCTGCATGCTCCGTGATGTCCCCTCCAGCATGTCGGCACTGCCACCTGGGGACCACCCATAATTGCCACCTCAGATATGGTCATGATAGGGAGGAAGATGGCTCCCTCCCTCCCACCCCACCCCACAGGGGGAAAATCCATGGGGGAACTAAGGCATGGGGTTACCTGCGGGTGGGGCAACCGGAGACTGGAATGGGATGGACTTCTTCCTGCAGGCCAAGGAGGATAAAAAAAAAGAAAGAAAAAAGAGGAATATATAAAATGTATAAATGAAACAAGACAGCAGATACTGTTCAATATGTGTGTTTTCTGTAAACACACACACCACATGCGCGCGCGCGCACACACACACACACACACACACTCAAAAGCCCCAAATGTACCATGTCAGATTTAGGAGACACACTATAACATTCTGTACCAGCTGGTGGTGTCTGACCTGGTCAAATATCCTACATTACATACAGCAATATGGTACTGCACCAACATATCCAGTTTTAGAAACAGGTGAAATCTGGTAATGGTAAAATAGGTTTTAACTGCAGCCAAAACCAGGCATTAGAGAGTACATGTTTTAAGATGAATCTCATAAAGATTGGCAGCAACTGTTGCTTTAGCTTCACAGGAGGAAGTCTCAATCTTCAAGTCATTTTACTGTCATAGTGAGTGAAAAGCAGCAAACTAATTTGAATGATGAGCAAAAAAAAAAATAGAAAGAAAAATAAATATTTAGAATGCTTCGGTGATAACAAAAGGAAGATAATTCTGGTTTGTATGGTTTCTATAAATACGTAAATACAGTACAATCAAAAGACTCAAATCCAGCAAAAAGCCTGATGAGCATGGAAATCTATGTGTGTGAGTGGAGGCTGAATCTACATAGTTTTTGACATGTTACTGTACTGTACTTCTTGGACTTCAGCTGACCCACTTACCCTTTTAAAGTCTTTTTATTGTCAAAGTGGGTGTTAATACAGGTAGTAATTTGCATGCTGATGAGAAGAAAGAATATTTTAAACACTTTAATGATACAGAAGGGCAGGTACTTTCCAGTTCGTATGGTTTCTTCAAATACACACATAAAAACTTCAAATGCAGAGTTCCAGTGTGGGAAAGGGTCAAGGTCTGAGTTCAAAAAGTACAGACTCATCAGCCTCACATCCATAACTGGCAAACTTATGGAAGAGTTTATCAAAAACATGCTGGAAAACCATATACAAGAAACTGGGATGGTGGATGTATCGCAACATGGCTTTAAGATAAATAGATCCTGCCAAACAAATTTATGTCATTTTTTAGAGCTAATTAGTAAGGCACTGGACCATGGCTATCAGTGGATGTGATATATCTTGACTATGCAAAGGCATTCATGCTGGGGTGCAACACGCGGGGGTTCTCATCCAAGCACAATGAGGTGATCCTGCCCTTTACAGGTCCTTGGTCAGGCCGGAGTTGGAGTACTGCATGCAGTATTGGCATCTGTACCTGAAGAGGGATGTCAAGCTTCTCGGGGGAGCAGTGCAAGGTGACAAAAATGATACAGGGGATGGAGGGCAGAACCTACGGTGAGAGGCTGGGTCACTTTAATTTGTTCACCCTGGAGGAGAGAAAGGATGGAGGTGGACATGATTGAGACCTTCAAATACTTGAGGAAGATCAACAAATCTGGTGCAGATGGGCTGTTTAAGCATAGGAAGGCAACGGACATGAGGGGGAATGGGCTGACATTGGAGGGGGGCAGGTTCTGGAGGGAGATTAGAAGGCATTATTTCATGGAGAGGGTTGTGTCAAGATGGAATGCTCTACCAGAGGGGGTGGTGGCATGCAGGTCAGTGGGGAGTTTGAAAAGGGCATGGGGCAGGGCATAGAAGGGGGGCTGGGTTAAGGGCACTGAGCAGTTCCAGGAGGTGAGTGGGGGGGGGGTCAGCTGCAAAATAGGGGAGCTAGCTGCACATACAAGCACACTTGATAGATCAAAAGGTCTGTTTTTGCTGGCAGGTTTTTGCATGTTCGTATTCGATATAGTGCCACACAGGAAACTGATAGAGACCATGATCCAGCTTAGGGTCAATCCTGTAATTATTAAATGGATCAGGAATTGGTTATATATGTGCAAGCAAAGTGTGATTATCTAGAGTTACTGTTCAGAGTGGGGTGATGTTAATAGTGATGTAGCCAAGGGGTTGGTGCTGGGGCACACCCTATTTAATGTGTTTATATCTACTATGCAGATTTCTCTCAAAACATGGCTGAGCAAATTAGCTGACGACACAAAACTTGGGGGGTATTAAATGAATCTGCTATATGAAACTTACAGAGTGGCCTGAAACACATTGAATATTAGGTGAAAAATCACAAGCTATGTTTTAACATAGATAAGTGCAAGGTTATGCACTTTGGTGACAGAAACAAAAGGGCCAAATATTTCTTGCATTATATTGAAATACAGTACTGATAAAGAACGGATTAGCTGTCTACTACAACTTTTCTTTGTCTTGCACTATCTTGCATTGAGAAGCAGCCCTGCAATCCCATGAACTTCTTCTGGCAAAGCTGACTTTTCCATCCTCTGCACCATTCTTTGTCAGAGCACTTTACTCCTCCCCACAAACTCTCTCCCTCCTCCCTTATCTCCTGTGCTACCTCCATCACCTCAATGGCACTTGCCAGGGAACTAATCCTGATTGGAGACTTCAACCTGGACTGGCTCGCCACCTCCTCGAAAAGCTCCTGCTCACAGATCAAAGCACTTAAATTATCCTAACTGATCGGTGTGTCCACTTGCTCAAACCTTAAATCCAAAGCCCACACCTTGCTAGAGTGGATACTACCTACCCACCCTCACTGCATCTGCTCCTCAGATGTTGTGCCTAATGTATTAAGCAACCGCTGTCCCAATTTCTGCATTACAAAGTTTAAACTCCACTCCAACCCTCCCAAGTACATTCAACACCAATCCCTTAAATCACTTGACAGTGCCATACTTCTCCACAACCTCGCCTCAGCCAGTTGGTCCCAAGTCCTCTACACTCCCTTTGTTGATGCAGCTGTTGCCCACTTCTCTGAAATATTTCCTAAAATCTGGGACTCTCAGGCTCCTCAGAGGTTTGTCCAGGTAAAACATAATCACAACCCTTGGATCTCCCCTGAGATCCTTTCCACCTGCAAAACCAGCAACCTCCCCTGGCACCATTTAAAATCCTCCAGCGATCCAGTGGATCTCCAAAACTACTCTACCCTCCAACACAGCTGCACCAGTCATATTAGTGTAGCTAAAGCTGCCTACTTCAAAACCAGGCTGCTCTCCTCCAACTCTTCCCCTTTCTCCTTCTGGAAGAATCTACGTTCTCTCCTAAACCCCTCCTCTGACCCTGCCCCTTCCACCATTTGTACATCAGGGTTTCTAGTGTCTGACCCTTCTGTTATTGCTGGTGCCCCAAAGAACTTCTTTACCACCTGTGTATGACCTCTCTTTCTCCAATTCCCAATCCCCATCCTCAGCCTTCTGGTCTTCAACTGCTCTTGGAAACCCTAACAGACATTTTCAGGGCTATTTTATCACTGAACTTCACAAAGTCTAGCCCTGATGGCCTCCATCCCAGGCTACTTAAAAATCTCTGCTCCTTCTATCCTGACCCCCTAACTTACCTCTTCAACTTATGTCACTCAACCTCTTCCATTCCCTCTGCCTGGAAATCAGCCACCATTATACCTTTCCACAAAGGGGTGATCTCACCGTTCTGAGAAATTACTGCCCCATATCTCTTCTCCCCTCGCTTAACAAGGTCCTATAATCAAAGGTCCTCACTAGGCTCAACAACTTCCTCTCTGCCTCACACACTCTCTCCCCTGTCCAATCTGGTTTCAGGAAACTTCACTCCACCACCTTCTCACTCCTTTGCTTCACTGATGCTATCCACTCTGCAAATGATCAAAGAATAATTACCTCAACTATATTTGTAGACCTCTCCAAACTCTTTGACTCCATCTCTCATCTTCTTCTTCTTAATAAACTATACTCCATTGACCTCTTACCTGCATCTGTCTCCTGGTTTAGCTCCTACCTGTCAGGCCCATCTCAATCCGTAAAAATCAGCAACATCCTGTCCTCCTCCCTTCCCATTCTTGCAGGCATTGCCCCAGGGCTCAATCCTTGACCCGGTCCTCTTCTCCCTTCTCACCAATGACCTCCTGTCTGTCTGTTCCTATGTGAAGATACACATGTGTGTGCATGATACTGCCCTCTTGCTTTCCGGTCCCTCCACCTAAGCTGTCCAAATCCCCCTTCAAATAGGATTTTACTGCAGTTTCCAATTGGTTCAATTGGTTCACCACCAACTGCCTAAAAATGAACACCAAAAAAATTGTGGCCATGACCACTGGATCAAAACAGAAGCTTTCCAGGCTCCCTACTCTACCAGCCTTCTATACCACTGCAGACTCACCCCTCGACAACGTACCTGCTTATAAATACCTTGGTGTGTGGTGTGATCCCTTGCTTGACTTCTCCATTTCAAAGCTCTCCATGCCAGCTTATGTCCTCAACTTGGTCTACTCTATCGATGTAAGGCCAGCCTCCATATCCAGGTCTGGCGCAACCTGCTGGTTAAATGGATTCTCCTGGTCTTCAGCTATGCTTATGTGGTCTACAGTGCTTCTCCTGCAACCTCTCTTTCCACACTAGATGTCCTTTTCAATGCCTACTGTCATTTTGCCTCCAACTCCCCCTGCTTGACACACCACTGTGACCTGTACTCCTCCTAATCCCTCCAGTCCCTCTCCCAGAGGTGCCATGTTCACCGCTCCACCTTCATGTCTAAATTCTGGTTTGGAATTCTTTCTTCCTATCTTTCCTCCCTCCTCAATCCTGCTTCTCCATCATCCTGTAACTCACTTACAAACTTCCACCATTCCTTCGCCCTCCCAAGAGTTTGCACCTCGACAGGAAAACTTGCTTTTTCCTATAGACTGCAGTCCATCTGGAGCAATCTTCCCTGCAAACCTGCTTCATCCCCTCTATTCATGCTCTCAAGTGCATCCTCAGACCCTCCCCCACTACATCCTGCAACTGCCCTGTGCCATAATTTTTTCCCAACCTCATGCCTATCCCACCTCCTCCCCCTCACCCCCAACTTCAGGTGCCACCATGTCTTGCTAGCTGCCTGTAACTTATATTCTCTCTTTCCCCACTGCAACTCCTGCTCTTATTTTATCTCTGTAATCCTATAATTGTATACTTCTCAGATTCAGAAGTGGGTAGCCATCTGGGAACAAACGACCACCAAACAGTATGGTTCACGATAGACACAGCCATAGAGTCACGCCATACAAAAGCAAGAGTACTGGACTTTAGGAGGGCTGACTTTGGAAAAATGAGAGTGTGCCTCAGAAAAGCACCCACAAACAGGCAAGAAGGAGGAGTGGAGGAACAATGGGGAGTCATCAAAATAGCCATCACAGAGGCAACAAGTCTTTATGTGAAGCAAATCAACAAAACACAACCAAGAAAAAAAAATGCTATGGTTCTCAAAAGAGGTGATAGGGAAGGCTAAGGAGAAAAGGACAACATTTAGAAAATGTAAGGAAACACAGAAGGAGAAGGACAGATAACTTTATCAGTTAAAGCAGAAAATGGCAGGAAAGGCAGTCAGAATAGCAAAGGCCCCAACTGAGAAAATGATAGCCAACTCTATTAAGAAGGGGGATAAGACCTTTTATAGGTACATTAGTGAGTGAAGAAAGACCAAGGGAGGGATACTGAGGCTTAATAAAGGGAAGGGAATGTGGGCAGAGGGTGACAGTGAAAAAGCAGGGATACTGAATGAATATTTCTGCTCAGTATTCACAAAGGAAGAGGAGGGGGAGGTACCTAAACCAAACAAGAGAAACACTCTGAAGACGGGGGTCAATACCAGTCCATTTACAGAAGAAAGGGTTCTGAAAGAACTAATAAAACTAAGGTGGACAAAGCAATGGGCCCTGTTGGGATTCACTCATGAGTTCTAAAAGAACTAATGGTAGAACTAGTGACACCACTGACTACTCTCTTTAAAAAATCATGGGAGAATGGAGTGGTACCTGAGGACTAGAAGAAGGTAGATGTGATTCCTCTTCACAAAATTTGGAGCAGGGCAGAAGCAGGAAACTATAGATCAGTTAGTCTGACCTCAGTGGTAGGCAAAATGATGGAATCACTTCTAAAGGAAAGGACTGTTGAGTACCTAGAGGCCAGTGGGGCACAGGATCCAAGGCAGCATGGTTTCACAGTGGGAAGGTCGTGTCAGAACATTCAAATAGATTTCTTTGACTGGGTGACCAAAGCAGTAGACCAGGTAGGGGCTGTGGACATGGCCTACCTAGATTTTATCAAGGCATTTGATACAGTCCCACAAAAAAGATTAATATACAAGTTAGACAGCCTTGGAGTGGATCCCAAGGTGGTAGCCTGGATAAAAAATTGGCTGGACAATGGGACGCAAAGGGTAATAGTAAATGGAGTCCACAGTGAAGAAAGGAGGGCTACTAGTGGGGTACCACAGGGCTCAGTACTGGAACTGGTCCTTTTTAATGTCTTTATAAGTGACATTACAGAGTAACTGGAAGGAAATTTATTTCTCTTTGCAGATGACACAAAGATCTGCAACAGGGTTGATACACAAGATGGAGTGGAAAGGATGAAAAGGGACTTGGCAAGGTTGGAGGAATGGTCAAATGTATGGCAGTTTAGATTCAATACAAAGAAGTGCAAGGTAATGCACCTGGGAAACAAAAACCCAGGGGAAGAGTACACAATGGAGGGTGAGATGTTGACAACAACAAAAATGGAAAGGGACCTGGGGATAATTTTTTTCAGATGACCTAAAGGTGGGCAAGCAATGTGAGAAGGCAGTAAGAAGGGCTGGGGGAATACTGGGATCCACTGGGAGATTCATCAACAATAGAAAACAGGAAGTTGTTATCCCTCTCTACAGACAGTTGATGAGACCCCATCTGGAGTACTGTGTGCAGTTCTAGAGACCCTACTCTGCAAATACAGAAACAGAGTGGAGGCTGTCCAGAGGAGGGCAACCAAAATGGTGCAGGGCCTGCACCAGAAGACATAAGAAGAGAGACTAAAGGAGTTTAATATGTATACCCTTGAGGAAAGAAGGGGGGGGGCTGATAGAAACTTTCAAGTACCTCAAGGGAATCAACAAAGTCCAAGAGGGTAGTATCTTTCAGAAAAAGAGATGTGCAAGAACAAGTGGGCACAAGTTGAAGACAGAGGACGGACGGCTCAGAGGTATTGTGAGGAAGTATTTTTTCACAGACAGGGTTGTGGATGCATGGAACAGACTTCCTAAGGAGGTTGTGGAGTCAAGAACAGTGGGGAAATTCAACAATGCATGGGACAGATATAAGACAGTTCTACTGGGGGGTAGGAGGAATTAGGATGCTGGTTAACTAGGATATGCAGCTTATCCATCAGACAGGGAAATGGACAGACTGGGTGGGCAAAGTGGTCCTTATCTGCCATCAAAGCTATGTTTCTATGTTTCAATGTGTGTGGGGTGGGAGGATTTAGACCTATGGGAAGCAGAGTGGGACCACTAGACACCAGAAAATAATCAGGATATTACTGCTTGGGGGGATCCAAATCTACAAGTGGGGGTGGGGTACCAGTAGACACCAGACAACAATCAGGATATTATTGCCAGTGGGGGAGGATTTTAACTGGCGTGCAGTAGGGCCACTAGACAGCAGGGAATAATCAGCATATTATGTATGGTGGAGGGAATTCACACCTATGAGTGGGATGGGGGACCACTAGACACTAGGATATAGAATAATCAGGATTTTGCCAGTGGAGATGTGGACCTATGAGCGACGTGGGTTGCTACTAGACACCAGGGAAGTAATATGATAAGCATGGCCAGGGATTTGGGGGGCAGGGGGCCATTGGACACCAGGTAAATCATGAAACCATATACTGGTGATTTGTTTGAGGGTGGAGGGAACACTAGCCACCAAGGAATTAGGAAAGTCTTATCAGCAGGAGGTTGGGGGGCAGTAGACACCAGGGAATATTTATTATGAACTGGCAGGGTTATTGTGGGGCAGGGGGGGCATTAGACCATTAATGAGGAAGCCCTGACAGATGCTGTGTTTGGGGGGGGCACAAACACTGTTTGCTCCCGGCCTGTAATGAGGCCCCAATCAGATACAAATGATTCCATAGCACCTTGGTAGTGCTATTGGATCATTTGAATTTAAGATATGGATATGGCAGTTTGCTCTGAGGAAGGATTGTCATTTGTGGGCCCTAACAATCTGATTGCAATATCAATCCCCATAGAACCCTTTAGGTCATATACCACCTATGGCCAGTAGGGAGCCAGGGTTTGCCATCGCAATCTGGTTAGTTCCTAACTGGTATATTTGAACATGCCTTTAGCACTCAAAAAGTTCCATAACATATTTTAGTATGCCACTGGTTTGCTCCAGGAATGAATTTGCTCCCAGTGCAAATATTTAGTGGACCCTAATTTGGCTCTTCCTATACCCTGTCCCTTATATGGAATGCTGTATCCTATGATCGAGTAAACACAAACTGCACACACTTTGGAGTCTTAGTCACACATAGCCATTTCATGGCATTTCATGAGCAACCCTACACTGCCTCACATATCTTGGCTTCCATCAAACCCCTTTGGGTGCTTTTGATGTAGCAAATGAAATGTTTGTTTGCTCTGCATTTTGAGCAACATATTCATCCATCCCTAGTGCAAACCAGTACTGTACTAAATGTTACACAGTTTATCCACTGTGACACTTGAAACACATGAAATCTATTAATCAGACCCATTCTGGCACCTCACTGGGTCAACATCAATGACAAACTCTCACAGGTTGGTCAAGACTTCTTACAACTGATGTGTTCATTGAGCCTAACACAGGTTGTTACCTCTGCAACCCTTATACATGGATGGCCACTCACTGGATCTCGTCTTCCTGCTGGGAATGGAGGTCACCGACCTTTTGGTGGAACCGATCATTCGGCCGGATCACCACACTTTGAGGTTCTTATTCTAGCCCCCCACAATAGACCTTTCCCTATGGAGATGGTCCAGTACTGCCCTTTCAGGAGTTTGACCCTACAGGGTCTGATGACAGTGTTGAATCTATCAGGTATGATGAGTATGTGCAAGGAGCCGTGGAGTTGGTTTTAACTTATAATAGGACTGTTACTGAAGCACTCTACTGTATTGCATCTGTTCATGCAACCCCTCACTTAGAAACATAGACTTTGACGGCAGATAAGGACCGCTTAGCCCACCAGAAAGTAAGTAGACAGAAAAGAGAAAGAAAAAAACAGAGAAAAGAGTAAGGATTACAAACAACAGTTAAGGGGACAGAAATAAGACATGATGGGAGTGGTGCAGTGCAGTGGCTGTGGAGCAGCAGTCTTTTGGAAGACATTCTGGAGGATGCAGTGTTGTCCCATCTGCAGGCACTTGTCTGGGCTGAGGGAGGAGGTTGGTCATCTCCAGGCTGAGTTGTCCAGGATTTGTGGGACCTCCTCCTCCATCCAGGGACCACCAGTGCCACTGCTGTTGCCTCAGAGGTTGCCAAGAAAGAGGAGTGGTTGGACCACAGTGGGCTCAGGGAGGGTGAGGGTGGTGGAACAGAGGCACATCCCTCCAGTTGCACCTCTCCAAAATTCCTATGCCATTCTGGCAAAGTGTGGTTCCTCTATGGAGGCACCTGCAGTGGAGACCAAGGAGGATGCTGGGAACCTCCACAAAGGAGACCCTCAGGAGGGTGGCATGGGACCCCACAGGGGAAGGAAACAACTCCTGGTGGGGGACTCCATTGTTAGGAATGTAGAACTGGGGGAGGAAGGGGAGAGGGAGGTAAGGTGCCTGCCTGGCACAATGGTTTGGAGGGACAGGGAGCGAATCCTCAGGATTGCCGGAGCAGCTGCACAGAGGAGGGAGCTGGATGTCATTGTCCACCTAGGGACAAATGACCTGGCTAAGAAAGGGATTACAGCAGTGCAGGAAGAGTTTGTGGAATTGGGAAGGGGCCTTAGACAAGTAGCATGCACGGTATCCTTCTCAGAGCTGCTGCCCATCTATGGCGTAGGAGAGGCTAGGGTGTTTTCACCATGGGATTCAATCAGTGGTTGAAAAACTGGTGCAGAGCTCAGGGATTTGGCTTCATTGGGGACTGGGGGTCCACCTGGAGAGATGCAAGCCAATACTGGCATGATGGGCTGCATTTGTCCAGGAGGGGAACCAAGATCCTAGGTGATAGGTTTAAATGCTTCATTGGCAAGCATTCAAACTAGCCAAGGGGGGGAGGCACTGGAAAGGAGCAGGGAAATCCTAGCCCTCCCAAAAAATCATGGTAGTAAGTACGGTAAACACCAACATAGAGCTGGCAATAGGGAGAAGTGCAGGGGTAAATGGGGAAGTGACAAAGGCAAGAAGGACAGGAATGGGGCAAAAAGGAGTAAGGCTATCAGGAAATGGAGGGTAATGAGTATCAATGCCCATAGTCTGGGCAGCAAACTCCCTGAGCTGGTGGCCTTGATAGAAGAGGGATGCCTGGATATCGTAGCAGTCACAGAAACATGGTACACAGAGAACCATGACTGGGATGTTAACATACCAGGGTACATAACCTACAGGAGAGACAGATAGGAGAGAAGAGGGGGGAGTAGCTATCTATGTAAAGGAAGGGATAAAAGCAACTGAACAAAAGAGTAAACAGGGAGGAGAGGAGGCACTGTGGGTCACCTTGGAGATGGGAAAGGGCACCACAATCTGTACAGGGGTTGTCTACAGACCCCCATGTCAAGGGGAGGGAATGGACAAGGATATGATAGAAGGCATTCTTAGGATGTCAAAGAAAGGGGAGATACTGTTGATGGGAGACCTGAATATGTCAGATGTTAACTGGAGCACATTTGCTACAGCCACATCCAAGATCAGGGCCATTCTCGATGCCCTACAGGTGGCAGGCCTCAGACAGCTAGTTTCAGAATCCACTCATGAGGGAGCACTCTTAGACCTCATACTCTCAAATGGCGGCAGTGAGAGAATCTCAGATCTAAAAGTGGGTTTCCATCTGGGAACAAGTGACCATCAAACAGTGTGGTTCATGTTAAACTCAGCTACAGAGTCAAGCCATACAAAAGTGAGGGTACTGGACTTCAGGAGGGCTGACTTTGGCAAGATTAGAGAGTGCCTCAGAAAAGCACTAGCAAAAAGGCTAGAAGAGGGGTGGAGCAACAATGGGGAATCATCAAAACTGCCATCACAGAGTGAAGCAAATAAACAAATCAAAATGAAAGAAAAAGCCACAATGGTTCTCAAAAGAGGTGGCTGGGAAAGTCAGGGAGAAAAAGATAGCATTCAGGAAGTATAAGGAAACACAGAAGGAGCAGGACAGAGAGCTGTACCAGTTAAGGCTGAAGGAAGCAGGGAGGGAAGTCAGAATAGCAAAGGCCCAAACTGAGGAAAAGATAGCCAACTCGGTTAAGAAGGGGGATAAAACCTTTTATAGGTATATCAGAGAGCATACATAGAAAAAGGGAGGGATAGTGAGGCTTAATAGAATGAATGGTGGGTGGGCAGAGGGGGACAGTGAAAAAACAGGGAAACTGAACGAATATTTCTGTACAGTATTCACAAAAGAGGAGGGGGAAGTGCCTAATCCAATTAACAGAAGCACTCTTGATAGGGGGTCGATCCAAGACCTATCACAGAAGAAAGGGTTCTGCAAGAACTCCTAAACTGAAGGTGGACAAAGCAATGGGGCCTGATGGAATTCACCCCAGAATTCTAAAAGAATTAAGGGGGGAACTAGTGAAACCACTGACTAATCTTTTTAATAAATCATGGGAGGATGGTGTGGTACCTGAGGACTGGAGGAAGGCAGATGTGATTTCCCTTCACAAAAGTGGGACCAAGACAGAGGCAAGAAACTACAGACCTGTCAGTTTGACCTCTGTGGTAGGGAAAGTGATGGAGTCACTTCTGAAGGAAAGAATTGTTGAGTACCTTGAGGCCAGTGGGGCACAGGACCCAAGGCAGCATGGGTTCACAGCAGGAAGGTCATGTCAGATGAATCTAATTGATCTATTTGACTGGGTGACCAAAGTAGTAGACCAGGGAGGGGCTGTGGACATGTCCTACCTAGACTTAAGCAAGGCATTTGACACAGTCCCATACAAAAAGAGTGGGTCCCAGGATGGTGGCCTGGGTAAAACATTGGCTGGACAACAGGACACAGAAGGTAATTGTAAATGGAGTCCACTCTGAAGAAAGAGGGGTTACTAGTGGGGTACCGCAGGGTTCAGTACTGGGTCCAGTCCTTTTTTAATGTCTTTATAAGTGACATTGCAGAGGGACTGGAAGGAAAAGTATGCCTCTTTGCAGATGACACAAAGATCTGCAACAGAGTTGATACACAAGGAGGCATGGAAAGAATGAGAAGGGACTTGGCAAGGTTGGAGGAATGGTCAGAAGTATGGCAGCTAGGATTCAATGCAAAGAAGTGCAAAATAATGCACCTGGGAAGCAAGAAACCAGAGGAAGATTACACAGTGGGGGGAAGTAGTAGCAACAACAGAAAAGGAAAGGGACCTGAGGGTAATCATATCAGATGCCCTTAAGGTTAGCAAGCAATGCGAGAAAGCAGTAGGGAGGGCTGGGGGGATACTGGGATGCATAGGGAGAGGTATTACCAGCAGAAAACAAGAAGTTGTTATCACTCTGTACAGACAGTTGGTGAGACCCCATCTGGAGTACTGCGTCCAGTTCTGGAGACCTCATCTCTGCAAGGACATAGACAGGATAGAGGCAGTTCAGAGGAGGGCAACTAAAATGTTGCAGGGTCTGCAAGAGAAGCTGTATGAGGAGAGACTAAAGGAGCTTAATATGTATACCCTTGAGGAAAGAAGGGAGTGGGGGGACATGATAGAAACTTTTAAGTACCTCAGTGGAATCAACAAAGTCCAAGAGGGTAGCATCTTTCAGAAAAAGAGATGTGCAAGAACAAGGGGACACAATTTAAAGATTGGGGGGCAGTTCTGGGGCAATGTGAGGAAGTATTTTTTCACAGAGAGGGTGGTGGATGCATGGAACAGCCTTCCTGAGGAGGTTGTGGGGTCTAAAACGTGGGAGAATTCAAGAATGCATGGGACAGACATAAGGCAGTTCTTGTGGGGGGGTAGGAAGAAATAGGCTGTTGGTTAACCAGGATCTGCGGCCTATCCTGTTGGTAGGGAAATGGGCAGACTAGGTGGGCCAAGTGGTCCTTATCTGCCATCAAAGTCTATGTTTCTATGTCTTGTGTATCAACTCTGTTACAGATCTTTGTGTCATCTGCAAAGATGCTTACTTTTCCTTCCAAACCCTCTGCAATGTCAGCTATAAAGACATTAAAGAGGACTGGACCCAGTACTGAACCCTGAGGTACTCCACTAGTAACCACCCTTTCTTCGGAGTGAGTTTCATTTACTATTACCTTCTGTGTCCTGTTGTGCAGCCAGTTTGCTACCCAGGCTACCACCCTGGGACCCACTTCCAGGCTGGCTTGCTTGATTATTAATCTTTTGTGCAGGACTGTGTCAAATGCCTTGGTAAAGTCTAGGTAGGCCATATCCACCGCTCCTCCCTGGTCTATTACTTTGGTCACCCAGTCAAAGAAATCAATTAGATTTGTATGATATGACCTTCCTGATGTGAAACCATGCTGTCTTGTGTCCTGTGCCCCACTGGACTCTAGGTACTCAACAATTCTTTCTTTCAGAAGTGATTCCATCATTTTCCCTACCACTGAGGTCAATGTAACAGGGCCGTAGTTTCCTGCTTCTGCCTTGCTCCCACTTTTGTGAAGGGGAATCACATCCACCCACTTCACACCAGAGATCTCCCTGGTTTGATGGGATGCTCAGGGAGATAAAAATGAGTTGTTGAAGGATGGAGTGACGCTGGTGGAGATCTGGATCTGGTGAAGACAAACTTATATTAATGTCCCTTTATAAGGATTATCTATTAGCAATCACCTGTAAGAAGGCAGAATTCCTGTCCAAGGAGATTGCTGCAGCAATGAACAGACCAGCTCAGCTCTTCCACACTGTAGACAGGTTATGCAATCCTGCTTGTATTCAGTCCAAAGGAGCCTTTTCTCAATTAAAGTGTGATGAGTTTACTCTGTTTTTTGCTGATAAAGTTGCCACCATCAGGTTGGAGATCCACTCAGTGCCTTCTAAAGGAGTGTGCCGTGATCAGCTGGAAATCACAGGAAATATTTTGTCTGGTCCAACTTCGACCAGTTGGCTGTCATAGATGTTGTGAAGGTCATCCAGGAGATGATGTCAACCAACTGTAATTTGGATCCAGGACCAATGCATCTCCTAGTGGGGTGTGTTGATGTCATTGGCCCAGTCCTAGCCAGGATAATCCTGTGCTCTCTAATGGCAGGGGTCTTTCCTGAACCCTTAGAGGAGGTGGTGGTAAAACCCCTTTTGAAGAAAGCTTCACTAGACCTGGATTGCCTGACGAATTACAGACCTGTCTCTAACCTTCCCTTTGTGAATAAAGTTATTGAGAAAGTGGTGGCCCTTCAACTGGAGACTCATCTGTCAACTCATGACATCTACGCTCATCTCCAGTCTGATTTTGGGAGGGGAAGTAGTAATAAGACTGCCCTTGTTCAGGTGGTAAATGATCTCCTGGTGGCAATAGACTGATGAAGTTGTTCCATTGTAATTCTCCTTGATTTCTCAGCTGCATTTGACACTGTGACCATGGTGTACTTTTGCAGCACCTGCAAGTTTGTTATGGACTGGCTGGCACAGCCCTCAACTGGTTTCAGTGTTTCCTCACAGGCAGGATGCAGAGGGTGATGCTGGGGATATTTTTCCTCAACACCCCTGCCCCTACCATGTGGGGTTCTGCAGGGCTTCATTTTGTCCCCCATGTTGTTCATTGTGTATATGCTGCCACTATGGGACATTATAAGATGGTATGGGCAGAGTTTCCACTACTATGCTGATGACACTCAGCTATACCTGTCTTTTGCACCTGAGCAGCAGGCAGCAGTCTCAGAGTTTGATAAGTACCTTGCTGAGATCCAGGATTGGAAGAAAAAGCAACTGGTTGGAGCTGAATCCTGATAAGACTGAGGTACTAGTGCTGGAAGCTAGTTGCCCAGGGTGAAGTTGCAACCTGTTCAAGTCTCTGGGTTGATACGGTACTTGGAGACTCTCAGCTGCTTATCTCAGCTGGGGTGAAGAATCTATTCATTGTTTCGGACAGTGACTTGAGACTTATGTCTCAGGTGTTGGCCATGGTCCAAGATGCATACTACCATCTACAAAACATCATCTGGATCATACATTTGGTTCCCCCGAGAGATCTCCCATCCCTGGTGCACACCTTTGTGACATCATGGCTGGATTACTGCAACACTCTCTATCTGGGGCTAATGTGAGCTGATCTTCACTGCCTGTAGCCAGTGCAAAATGCAGTGGCCAGATAGTTGACTTGTCCTTTGAGATCGTGTCATATTACAACTGTGCTGCGCTGTATGCACTGGCTGCCAATTAGGTGGCAGATCATCTTCAAAGTCAGTTTGCTTACCTATGAGATCCTGCATGGTCTAGGGCATGGTTACCTGCAAGACCTCCTGTGTCTCAGCCACTCTATCCATCCCCTCTGCTCCATTGATGAGGGTTTACTGGAAATTTCCAGAATTCACCGCAAGACATCTGGTGCTCAGACGTTCTTGTTCAGTGTGCCAACCCTGTGGAATTCCCTACCTCATTTAATCAGAGACTCTCAGTCCTTGGAAAAGTTTTAAATGGGAGCTGAAAACTTTTTTGTTTAATCAAGCTTTTATATCTGATTAGTTAGCTAGCCTGATTTTAAGTAATTTTAGTTATGCTTGTTATGTTTTAATGTTTTATGATGTTATTAATGTTAAGTGCCTTCAGTCACAATAGATAAATGTTCACTTAATAAGTAAAGAATGATACAAACATACAAAATTTGCCAGCAAATAAAGGCCTAGAGGTCTATCAAGTCTGCTCGAATGTGCAGCTAGCACCCCTTATTCTGCAACTGCCCCTCCCTTCCACCCTTCCCCTTCATTGACCCCCCCTTCCCCTGTCCCATCCCCTTTTGAAGCAGACCACTGTTCTCCTAGATACCACTTCTGCAGGTAACACAGTCCACCCAGCCACCACCCTCTCTATAAAAAAGTGTCTCCTCATCTCCCTCCTGAACCTTCCTCCCTCCAGTCTCATATCATGGCCCCTTGTGTTCCTCTGCTCCCTTACTTTGAATAGCCCCTCTGTACCTGTCTTGTTTATTCCTTTCATATACTTAAAGGTTTCAATCATGTCCCCCCATCCCTCCTCTCCTCCAGTGAGTACATGTTCAACTCCCTCAGCCTCCTCTTGTATGATAAGTCCCCCAGCCCCTTGATCATCTTTGTTGCCCTGCGCTGCACAGCCTCCAGTAACTCAATGTCCCTCTTCAGAACAGGCACCAGTACTGCCGCAGTACTCCAGGTGCGTCTAACTAATGACCTATACAGTGGCAGAATCACCTCCTCTCCTCGAGGATATACCCCTTGTAATACAACCCAGCATTTTGTTGGCCTTTACAGCTGCCTTCCTACATTGTGCCGAGTTGTTCATTGACCCTGTAATGAGCACCCCCAGATCCTTCTCCTCTGTCTGGGCTAGCTGCTTTCCCCCCAGCTGGTAACTCTTCCTTGGGTTCTTCATCCCAAAATGCAGCACCTTGCACTTTTTGGCATTAAACCCCATTTGCCAGGTGTCTGACCAGGTTTCAAGCTTTGCCAGATCATCCTGCAACCCCTGCCATCCCCCTAGGTCATCCACCACTGCTCCTACCTTGGTATCATCAGCAAACAGACTTATCTTGCTCTTGATTTCCAATGATATGTCTGCAATGAATATCCCAAACAACACTGGTCCCAACACCGAGCCCTGTGGAACACCGCTCGTCACTACCCTTGGGTGTGAGAGCTCCCCACTTACCACCACCCTCTGTTGCCTTCCCTGAAGCCAGTTCCCTACCCATCTCACCAGCTTTGCACCTGCCCCTGTGCCTACTAACTTACTTCCCAGCCTTCCATGCGGCACAAGCTCGAATACCTTACTGAAGTCCAGATACAGGACATCCACTGCATGACCCTGTCCAGTTGCATAGTTACCCAGTCATAGAACTCCACCAGGTTGGTTTTGCAGGATCTGCCACATATGAAACCATGCTGTCTGCTGTCCTGTAGTCCTTTGGCCTCTAGGAGGACCACCAGCCTCTTCTTCAGAATAGTTTCCATTAGCTTACCCACGATGGATGTGAGGCTCACTGGTCTGTAGTTTTCTGGTTCATCCTTGGGGCCACTCTTGTGGAGGGGCACCACATGAGCCATCCTCCAGTCCTGAGGTACACACCTTGAATGTAGTGATACACTAAATAGGTCTGCCAAAGGTTCTGCAAGGACCTCTGCCAGCTCCTTCAGTACCCTGGGTCTAATGCCATCTGGGTCTGGCACCTTATAGACCCTCAGTGCCTTCAAACCCTCCCGAACTCTACCCTCATGATTTCCCCATCTGTCACCCCCTCCCCCCTGTTTCTGCCATTTCTCCCCCCTTGGGTGTCACCTCCCCTCTTCTCTTTAGTAAATACTGAGCAGAAGTACTCATCTAGTGCTCCTGCCTTATCGCATTCTGCTTCCACCCAACCCCCCTCATTCCTAATCCTTATTATGTGGTCCTTAGAGCTCCTTTTCTCCCTGATGTACCTAAAGAAGTCCTTCTCCCCCTTCTTAATGTCTTGTGCCAGCCTGAGTTCCGTAGATGTCTTGGCTTACTGCCCTTGTCACCTCCTTCGATTCCATCAAGTACTCCTCCCTATCCTCCCCTCTCCCTGTTTTCTTGTACTTCCTAAAGGCAGCTGTTTTCCTCCTTACCTTTTCCATGACCTCCTTGCTCAACCAGCTCAGTTTCTTAGCCCTAGCCTTGTTGCTGTGAGCCTTGCAGCAGGTTTTGGTTGCCTCCACTATCCCCAGCTTTATGAGCTCCCACCTCTGGTTAGTGTCCATACTAGATTCACATTCTGGCCAGGTACCCTTTTACCACTTCTCCCATCCTCCCAAAGTTTTCATGATGGTGATGATGAACATTTTTTCTCACCACAATTGTTACTCAAATTTGATGTAATTCATGGGTATATTATGGGCATACTGCATGGCATATTGAGATATCAAAGAGCGGTGTAGACAAAGTTGTTGAAATCAGAAGCATGTTGGATCTTCGACCTTCATGCTTTACATCCATTGGGCCTTAATGACAGTTTGCATATTATTTCTTTCCTATAAAGCTTTTTACTAATTTTATTTCTTACTTTTCATCTTTAATTAAGCTTATGTATGGTTGTCGCAGAAATTCCAAATTATGTTACTTGTTTATTTTTACTTTCGCTTGCGTGCATGCACAAGGAACGTTTTGGGAGAGTAGCACACTTGGAGGTGTGCCTCTCCCACCCAATGCACTGCTCCTTTGAGCAGGCGTGGCAGTCCTGCACCAATGGGTGCAGAAGCTCAGTATGACAGCGGTGTTCCTCTGCTTCAAAGGAAAACACTGCTGCCATACTGAGGGCGCCGCTATCCCCTCATCACCTTCCCCTGCGCATCACGCTGCCCCAAAGCTTTCCTGCCACGCTGGGGCACCCCAGTGTGGCAAATGTTTGTTTTGCGACGGAGGTGCCCAATCCCCGTTGGCTCCACGGCCCAAGCCATTCTGCCGCCAAGCTGGGAGCCTATCCCAGCGTGGCAAACCGTTGTTGCTTTGCAGGCGGGCTGCCCAATCCCCATCGGCTCCTCAGCCCCAGCGTAGTTTTCCGGCCGGGGGTGTCCAATCCCGTCGGCTCCTCAACCCCACACATCTTCTGCCATGCTGAAGCCCACCCTAGTGTGGCAAATGTCCCTTGTTGTCATTTTTTCCCCTGTAAAACAAAAACAGTCCCGGCCGTCTCCCAACCCCCTCCCACAACCTGCACCCATCCACTGCGCACCCAGCCTCCCCACCCCCACCCCATACTCCTCCAGACTCCAGCACGGCGATCTTGATGGACGCGAACCACGTCTGCACTCTTCAAAGCGACCCATGAACTGAGGAAATACCAGTAAGCTGTATAATGGGCTACATAGGTGGGTTTCAACTTTATTGCATATCTCAGTCATTTTTTGGAATTTTTGCACCAAATTTTCAACATGGGGTTTTTGGGACCCCTTCTCATGAATGATGTCACTGTCATGGCGTTATTCGGGCCTGAACGGTGATTTCGCAGGCAATGCGCAGTCACTGCGTGAAATCACCCTTCAGACTCAGATAATGCCATGACAGTGACATTATTCATGAGAAGGGGTCCCAAAACTCAATTGAGAATTTGGCAAATCAAAACTGACTGTTTTAGCGTGTGTTGCACAGTTCTCTCACGAGCTCGTAAGTTCGCGAATTTTAAATATTTTCACTCCAGATTTTCAACATTGCCATTTTATCACACCTTCTTATGAGTTGTATAGCTGTCATTTTTCACATCTCACCCAAAGCGTGTTTCCACCCATGTAGCGCACAATGGGCAGTCGATTGTGCAAAATCAATGTATGGAACACTTTAAGAAAATCACAGTGACACTGTTCATGAGCAGAATTCTTAAAATGGCTATGTTGAAAATTAATAATATTCTAAAATGACTGTTTCTGGCGTGCGTTCGCCAGTCCTATACTGCGCTCGTATGTTTCCCAATTTTCAATATTTGCACTCCAGATTTTCAACATTGCCATTTTACCACACCTCCTCACGAGCAGTACAGCTGTCATTTCTACATCCTGCCAAAATGTGTTTCTGCCCATATAAGCGCTATAGGCGCGGTCGGTGTCGCGAACTTCAATGTATGGGACACATTAAGAAAATCACAGTGACACTGATCATGAGCAGAGGTCTTAAAATGGTTGTGCTGAAAATTTGGTGAAAAAATTCCTAAAAATGACTGTTTTATGAGTCTGCGTTGCGCAGTTCCTACTCACGCTCGTAAGTTTGCGAATTTTCAATATTTTCACTCCAGATTTTCAAAATTGCCATTTTACCACACCTCCTTATGAGCACTGCAGCTGTCATTTTTCACATCTTGCCCAAAATGTGTTTCCACCCATGTAGCGCACAATGGCACAGTCGGTGTGCGAACTCAGTGTATGGGTCACAGTAAGAAATCACAGTGACACTGTTCATTAGCACAGGTTTTAAAATGGCAATGTTGAAAATTTGGTGAAAAAATTCCTAAAAATGACTGTTTTACCAGCATGCGTTGCACAGTTCCCACGCACGCTCGTAGGTTTGAGAATTTTCAATATTTCCACTCCAGATTTTCAACATTGGTATTTTACCACACTTCCTTATGAGCAGTATAGCTGTCATTTTTCACATCCTGCCCAAAACGTGTTTCCGCCTATGTAGCGCACAATGGGGGTAACAAAAAGATCATGCTGACAATTTATTGTGCAAATACCAGCAATTGCACAGGGCATTAGGGTAAAGCACCATACATGCCAAACACCAATGCAAATACCTGCGAGCGAACGTTCGGCATTGACAAATGCTTGTTTTTTATGTCTTTGCACATTTAATAATGTTGTTTGTTTTCTTTTTATTTAGGTCTGATCAATCACCTAATTTCGGCACATTGCTGTTTTCTATCTTTATCACATTGGCATAGCATATCTGTATTATATAGGCTTCCTATTTTTGTCATGAACTTACATAGCTTGGTCTGCATATAGTGGAGTTTGAAGAACTGTTTTCCCAACAGGGTCCACACTGTTAATTGTCTTCCAGCTTGTTTCAGAAACACTATGCATTATATCCTGTATATCTAGTTTGCTTTTCAAAGCATTTGTAACCCTCTTTCTGGATTTGCATTTTATAATCAATTGAGTTTTTATTCAATGGCAAGAAATAATCCTGGCCTGTGATTGGTTAATCTTGGACTGGACCCGTCATGTTATCCCAGTATAACATCACGGGTCTAGTCCTAGCACACAGGTGATCACATCAGCCATTACCAGAATTACTGCATGCAGCCTGCTTCCCACTTGTGATCCCACTTGGCAGTCTGCTTTAGTGATTCCCAGCTCCTTTAGTATTAACACTTAGGCTGCCAACAGAATTAGAACATATAGGAATTTTGTAATAAAATATCAGTCTGTGGCCCTGCAAGGGTTAAAACTAACAATCTCTCTCCCACCAAGTCACACTGTCTACTCACCTATCACAGAAAGGCAAGTAACAGAAATTCTGTAACCATAATTATTTTTATGTTGATTGCGCGCATGTGCCAGAAACATATTGTGCCAGGTTTTCAGAAGCAGGTTGTGGAGACATGGCACTGTGGTGGCTAATGCCCCCACAGCCTTTAAAGGCTTGGCCGGCTTTCCCCAATGCCGTGGCACAGTGCTGCTGACACTATTTCAGCCAGCGGGCCACAACCTTAAAACATTTCAGCCGCTGCAATCAGGGGCCTCCTTGTCATTGCAGCATCAGCCATTCGCTGAAATGAAGGAGTGACCCATCATTGCTGGGCGGAACTTTCCAAGTGCAACATTGTTTGTGAACATGGGGGTGATTTGCTGCCATGTTCACAAACAATATAAAGTAACCCCCAGTGTTGAGGGGGTGCCCAATCCCCCTTGGCAGCATGAGCCCCCCCCACAATAGGTTTTGTTTGCAGACGGGGGCCCCAATCCCTGTCAGCTTCAGTGGCCCTGCCCTCTGATGTTGAAGACTGGGGAGCCCACTCCCCCTCGGTATTAAGTCCCCCATTTCATGTGCCGACAGGGAGCCACTCCCTGTTGGCATAATGCCACACAAAACACCCAGAACATTTTTTCCCGGAGGTTGCCCAGTCCCCTGGGCTCTTTCATCCCCACCTTTAAGTGCCAACAGGGTGCCCAATCCCGTTGGCATGATGTGTCCTCTCTCTTTGTTGTGTGCAGACGGGTGCCCAATCCCCATTGGCTAGTGCTTCCCCAAGAACAAGTCTGTTGGCATGCTGGGAGCCCACCCCAGCATGCCACATGCCCCTGAAAACAAAAAAATGGTCTCACGATGTTTTTTTTTTTTTGACCTGTGAAAAAAGGAAACAGTCCCTCTGCTGTCTCCCTGCCCCCTCCTGCAACCCGCACTCACCCACTGTACACCCTGCCTCCCCACACACACCCCTCACCCCATACTCACCTCCAGAGTCCAGCGCAACGATCTTCGTTGGACCGGGAAAACGTCTGCACTCTTCAAAGCCGACCGCGAACTGGGGAAATGCCGGTAAGCTGCATAATGGAATAAATAGGGTTTTTCCAATTTTGATGCATATCTCAGTCATTTTTGGGAATTTTGGCACCAAATTTTCAACATGGTGTTTTGGGACCCCTCCTCATGAATTCTGGCACTGTCATGGCGTTAATCGGCCCGAAGGAGGTGATTTTGTGGTCACTGCGTGGAATCACCTTTTGGGGTAGATGCTAAAATGACACAGTGCCAGTAATTCATGGTATGAATGAGCTCTCAAAAAGCCTATGTTGCAAATTTGATGGAAAAATCAAATAATTACTGTCTTCTGAGCGTGCGCTGCACAGTTGCTATGCACGTCCATAACTTCGCGAATTTGCAATATTTTCATGCCAGATTTTCAACGCTAGCATTTTTTCACACCTCCTTGTGAACAGTACAGCTGTCATTGTTCACATCCTGGCCAAAATGTGTTTCACACTTCCAGCACAGAATAGCCTGGTCGCTGTGAGGAATCAGTGTTCAGGACAGATTAAGAAAATGGCAGCAACACTGTTCATGAGCAGAGGTCCTAAAATGTCTATGTTGAAAATTTAATGTGATACTCCATAAAATGACTGTGCTACAATGACGTGCATTACTTGGTTGCATCACTTGTAACTTAACAAATTTATAATATTTTCACTCCGGAGATCACGTGATGCCTTCTTCCTAAGCAGATGCATTGTGCTCTCGGTCCCACCTCAACAGCTTAATTTCCTTACAAATTCGGTAAATTGTTCAGCAGGCACTCAAACTTGAATCCGGATAGAATTTCTCTGCGTGAAGGTAAAAACTGGACATTGAATTAAACATTTTAAACAGTGCAAATCAAGAGAAATGGAGGGCAAAATGAAACAGGCCATCCCGTCCCGAACGCCACCTACTACTCCAGACGAACAAGCAAAAATAGCTAAAGTGCATACCGCCAGCACTGATATGAGCTCTCAACCTTCCGCCGTGGCTGCAGCCCTGCTTTCGGAGGACAGATTCTTAGCCGAAATGGCCCCACTTAAAGCAACTTTTGCAGACTTTGGCACTGATTTAAAAGAGATACAATCCGATTTGAAAGAAACAAACAAGGCACTTTCATGGCAAACCTGAATGGAACCAGAAATGACTTCTATCCGGCATAAACTACATAAACTGGAATTAAAATTGAAAGACCTGGAAGGCTGAAACAGGCATAACAACCTAGTGATTTTCGGTCTTCCAGAAGAAGTAGAGGGTCACTCGCCTGTTATTTTTGCACAAAAATTTCTCATTAAAATAGCTGCCCCCCCCCCCACATTCAGTGGCCTATACAGTCGAAAGAGCCCACAGATCCTTAAGGTCCAGACCCCTGCTGGAGCAAAACCTAGGCTGTTCATTCTGAACCTGCTGAGTTATATTGATCATCAACATGTCTTGTCAGCAGTCAAAGATCTTCAAGAAGTCAAATTGGGAAGAAACTCCGATCCATTTTTCCCAAGATCTACCAGTCGCTACACACCAAAAACGGGCTGAATATCATCCCTCTGTCACTAAACTAATTGCAGCTGGAATAAAATTCTGGATGCTCTATCTAGCCAGGCTCTCCATTTTATATCGTGGCAGTTGGAAAACATTTGAAAATGCAGAGCAGGCAACTAAAGAACTTACAACCCTCTTCCCAGATCTTTTTACCTCACACTGAGGCTTCATCACTATATCCTCCTACAAAGAATCTAGAACTGTCTGGAAAATATATTGGATACAAGTTTAAATTCTAATTGACTGTTTCTGGTGTCTGTCTTAAAGAAAAGTTTAATTTGGAGGCTCCTGGAGGCGAGGTTGTGGTCTTCTGATCCAGTGGATGTCGGGTCCTGCTTTTTCCCTTATGGGAGTTTTTGCTTACCCTGCCTTGAAGTGCTCCATTAAAAAAATTTGTTTCGGAGCTAGATCTCTGTTCTCATAGAAATATGCAGACCTGTCAGGCTAAAGAAGAGTCTGAGAGGTTTTTTTTTGTTTTCTTTTCTAGCTCAGTTGCTTAGTTTTGGCTTCATCTATACGATAATGTGAGTAGTTTGTATTAAACGGATGTGTGCACGATCGCTCAGCTGTGGCAAATTTGTTCAGACTCTTCAGTCAGGGATTAGCACTATGACTGCAGAACTTGTCTATTCATCTGTGTGGTAATAAGCTGAACTTCTCCTGATTGTTTATAAATAATAGCTTGTTGAACTTTAATTTTCACTCAAGAGTCATATAACTCGGCCATGTTATGCCCCGACACATGACCAACTTGTAATTTGTGGTTCTACCTCGTTATTTAGATTTTAAATATATTTTAATTCATAACAAAGGATGCTCACTAAAAAAGGTTTGGTCATATGGGATGTCTTTTTTCTTTTTCTCTGTTTGTTTTTCTTTTTCCTAGCTGAAGGCAATTGGATGTAATGTTTTCCCCTTTTTTTTTCTTTTTCTTCTTACTATGTCATGCTATAACTCCAGAATTTTACTGAGAAGCTTTTTATTACCTTTCTAGAATATAGAGGTATATTGAGTTTGATTTGACAGCTTTCAGATCATTAATGACTAATTAAAGAATAAATATGACAATATAGTTTTTGACAATATATTTTTTGAATTTATCTACAATAGGTAGGTAGAGAATATGGTTAAGGTACCTATGTTTTTCAAGCATAGACAATTGTTAATTGTTAACTTTAACACCTATTCAACAGGTTGGGGTGGGAGGGAGGAATGCATGATTGCTTAGCTGCAGGAGAAGCAGTTATGAATCAAACATTGGGGTTTGAACCTCCTAAATCATTATCCCAGTTAGGGACTGTTCTTAGTTTAGTCTCTCATTACAAATTGAAGGGTTCAGATCTAGGTCTTCTAGGTCCTAGCTACGAGGGTGTTAATATTTTGGAGTGGGGGAGGAGGGAGACAGGATAATAATTAAAGATCATATGCAAAGGTCTAAATAGTACTGCTTCTGCATGTTATAGCATTGTAAATGGTCTGTGGAATGTAGTGTGCACTAATTTGTCCATTAAAAGTTAATCTTTAATAGGTCTCATTACCGTTATTTGTTGTGCTCGTTCCCAGCAATTGTACTTCACTTGTTGAGATGCAGGGCAACGCAAATGCTCATTTGCATACAGCTCGGTGATGTCATTAGGTGTGTGGCCCATTTGACAGCCCTGCACATCTGTTTTCCCGCCCGTATTTCTGTGTCAGTCATTAATTCAATCGCTACCTATATATTTATTTCTACATTGGTAGGAGGTACTTCTATGTGTTACCAGCTGGATTTTTACTAACATACATTTAACAAGCTTGTTTTGCTGCTTCAACTCGGGGAAGTGATCACTGTGTTTTCACCCGGTACTGTAGCTCGGCTGTCAAATTGACAGTAGCAATAGTAACCCATGATGTCCCTATGTAATTTGTCATTGATCAGTGTACTTCTTTTTTTATCAATGTCTGCCTTTCTTGTTATATGTCTCTTCACCTGTTGTGGTAAATGTTTTATTGGTATTTAATTCATAGTGCTTCCCACGTTATGATTTGGAGCGTCTCATAATGGTATCGTGGTACCCTGACAAGATTCTGTCTGTACAGTCATACAGGGTGTTCACTGCTGAAAAAAGTAATCTGTCCGGATTTATTTCACTACCGATTACAACCCATCACGTTTACATATTTCTGTATTGTACAGACAAATGCTGTGAAGCGCCACTACCAAAAAAGACCTGGCAGTAATTCTGCATAACCAGGACACATAACTGCAGAACAATTGAGCAATATATTTGACAACTTCATAAATGTTTTGAACATGTGTATATATTTTTTTTTGCGCAGCTTGTGACAGAGGAACTGTCAGTATAGTTTCCCTACTGCCACTTCCCGTTATTTTACAGTATAATTCTGCAGGGATGCTAGTCTGTAGTAAATGAAATGCACTGACATTCTTCTTATATTCACAGAATTAGTCACTGTTTAGTGTTCCATCTTTCAAAGTGACACCTGCCTGCAGCAATCAATGGGGCATATGTTAATATTATATTCTGTGACTGCAGTTCTTTATTGTTATCTGTTGTCCTCTGCACTTTCATTTTCTTTCTGTGTGTCACAGTATATTGCACAGGTGTAAGTCTCATTGTATGTCTTATGTCATATATTGATACCAGTCTGTGTTTCAAACCGCGTTGTCTAGTTATGTCCCCCCCCAACATCCAATTCACCATGTTGATGTGATTCATGCAGTGATCACCTTCTGTGTTAGTTCCTAACCTGGTTTCATCATGTTATAAGAATTACTTTTGTACAACTATTGTCAACTTCATAACACTTGTTGTACCACTTCATGCAGTGTCACTTGTAATGTACAACTGTACATGTATCATGATACCAGTAACGGTGATGCACTGTATGTTCCTGTGATATTACACTTTCTGTCACTGACGTTACAAGTCATTTGGACATCTATTCCTGTTATGTCACACACCAATGCAGTGTGTCACAATGATCCAATACTAACTATAGGTCACTTTATTAAATTTTTTACAATACCATAAATGACAAAAAATACCACTGACATGTTAATGTGATACAATTTCAGTTTGTTACCATCTGTCTCACCTTCCCCCCAGGGTCGATCTTGAAAAAGACACTTATACTATCAATGGGCCTAATGTGTCAACAAAACTTCTATAAATAAGTAATATAATAAATTCCTCAGTTATTTGCACATGTGTCACTTATTGCAAGCAAGTGATGTGATTCTATGAATCTGTGTGACACATTGCATTACTTACTCGTGCTGTACGGATTCTAATGACATGATTGTCCTGCATTCCACAGTAGAGTCATATCTTGTCATAATCCATAACAAAATTTAGTTACCATAACTGATAGGCAAATGTATGCATATAGGAGCAAAGAATCCCATGACAGAGTTTTACCTGGGTGAAGTCCTACTATCTGCTTCACAGGGGGAGAAGCACCTGGAACTGATGGTCACTATTGACCTGAATCACTCCACACAGTGCAAGAAAGAAGCAAAGGCAAACAAGATGCTGGGTGCATAGCTAGGGGGATCAGAAGTATGGTAGATGAGTTTATACTGCCCTAGTACAGATGACTGGTAAGTCTGCATCTATAGTATGGAGTTTACTACAGGTGCACACACCTCAAAAAGGACATTAACCTGAAGTAGAAAGTACAGAGGAGGGTTACAAAGATGCTAGCAGGTCTGCAGGGCAAGGCATCTGAGGAGAGGTAGAGTGCACTGAACATGTACTCCCGGGAAGACAGGAGAGCGATACAGAAGACATGACTGCAACATTCAAGTACCTCAAAGGAATAAATAAGGTGGATAAGGAGAGTATATTTAAGCTGAGTGTCAACCATATCAGAAGGTGGCACAGTCTGAAGATGGAGGGTGGTAGGATTAGGAGGGATGTCAGGAAGCACTTCTTCACAGAGTGGGTGGTGGACACTTGCAATGTGCTGCTGGAAGAGGTAATGTCATTGAAGACAGTTGGCAGCTTTAATAGGGGCTTGGACAGGCATAGGGGGAATGTAAAAATCATTGGTAGGGAGGATGGGAGGAGTGGGTAGTGAGGGCAGGTCCATTAGCTCAAGCTGTGGACCCTGCAATATGAGCAGCCTTGATTGACCAAATGTCCTTCTTCTGCTGGCTTCTTCATATGTTTGTATTGGACTGTGAAGTGAGGAACTGAGGCGGCAAGTGTAATATACATACAATGGTACTGAGTAAAATTGCTATTGTAAACAATTCTGTATTGATGACCCACGTTGTCCTACAGATATGGTTAACAAAACCGGTCCTATGATCCACTACAATTCTCAAACACTGTGCCAGTGAAGAAATACTTCCTAATATTTCCCACAAACGTTCCCCCTAAACCTTCAATTCGTGCCCCTAACTTCTTGCATGTACCTTCCATGAGAAACTGTGGCAGACGGTCATGTATCAAGATAAATATATCATGATTCCCTCTGACTGCACATTTCACCTCCACAGCCACATCCAGTGTGCTAAACACATCCATTTTTTTCCAGGTACTACAATGTAAATCATAGTGCACCGTGTGTTCCACTACTCTTTTGTTTACTAGTAAGATCACACAGTATTTTGTGTGTAACAACAGTTTCGATGACTGTCTCTTGCATGTCATCCCACATGTTTACCTCATGGACTAACAGTGCTTATATACTGACAAGTTCCAGCATCTTATATGACTTTGCTTATTCATGATTAACATTCCACATTTACATTTCTCTTTGTAATATCACTGAATCTTTTATGCTATTATTTTTCTGTTCCTCCATGTTTTCAAATCAGTGTAGCAATGAAGCACTGTTGTGCCATGGGATGCAACAATGGTAAAGACTACAAACGTAGTTTTTACCAATTCCCAAAAGATCCCAAACGAAGAAAGCAGTGGGCACAGGCTGTGAAGCATGCTGGATGGTAACCTACTGACCATACTGTTATCTGTGCTGATCATTTCACTGATGATCAGTTTGCTATTTCTCAAACTCTGTTGGATATTACTGGTTTCATCCCTGGTCAACAAAGACTGAAATTGGATGCTTGTCCATCAGTTTTTGCTCATAACTCCATGAAGCCATCACAAACCAGCACTGCTGTTCAAAAAAGGAGAAGACTAGAGGTATATTTCTTACATGTATTTAATTACCTATGTATCACGTGATTGCATACAGTACTGCAATATTTCAATTTCTCAATATTTCTTTCAATAGGTTCTTGGACGTCTTGGCTTGCTGCCTTGTCAGTCCTTCACTGCAACTACCGGTACACAATCCATCAACTGTGAGCAACATGAAAATGCAGAAAATACATCTTCTGGATCCTGTGAAATGCCAGATGTTGTTGCACGACAGTCACCACCACCAACAATTTCTCACAGCGATGTTACTGGTCATCTGACAGACTCAGGATGTCAGACCTCAAGTACTGTGAGTATTAGTGTCCCTAAATAAGCACTACAACTTGCAAGGTTACATGCACTGTATGCATGAATAAAACATTGATTTGGGTATCCAATTGAATTTGCTATTGGTCAGGTAGAGGAATGAAAAGTCTCACCTCCTGCTTCCTATGAGTCACAGGGAAATGTCATAGTGGCAAATGTCATGCTCATATAGTGACATGCTGACATACTAACATGACTGCAGAATAGGAATAACAGTCTTTGTAGTCTGCTCTCTTTTCAGCGCCCACACTAAGGGCTGATTTGGGTGTCTTTCCATTTTCCCTTGTGTTATGCTGTCCTCAGTCACATGTGTCCCACCTGCATTGTACCCGGTCACTCCCCCCCACCTGTCCAATCCCCTCCTAAACCTGGCCATAGTCTCTGCTTCTACCAGCTCCTTCAGCAGTGCATTGAATTCGCTCCACCACCCTTTCAGTGAAATAAGACATCCGTCTCTCCCCTCTGATCCTGCCCCATTGTAGCTTACACCTGTTTCCTGTCATTTTTGCCTCCTCTTCCTTTGTACAATCCCGGCTGTACACCCCTTATTGATCCCATTTGTAAGCAATAAGACATGACAGTGTTGTCATAGAATGGATTTTAAAAATTTTAAAATCTCTTCCATGATCACTCCGTGAGTGTCTTACTGCTCATTGTTAAGTCACAGTACCTGCCTGCAAACCATCTCATCTCTCCTATTCTCTGTCTGATCACGACTCTCTCCATTGATCCTCTCCTGTCTCTGTAGTCTGTCTCCCGATCCCACATCCCTCTTTCCTCCCCTGGTGGCATCTGGGTCTCATTAGCGATTCCTAGTCCTTGATTGATCCAGAGTTAGGCATCTTATAATCTGTTCTTCTCAGTGCATCCTCCTCCCAGTGCTGGCAGCGGTGATGGGATGTTAGCAATTGAAGAACAATGGTGGCATTTGTAAATGTCAACCTTCTATGCTTCATGATGTTAGCCTTTTTATTGATGTTCTTTTCTGTAACCCATGCAAGGAACATATTCCATGCATGTTGAGCTTGCTCTGTGATTTGCTGGTTTAGCCTACCCATTTTAGAAATTTACGTAAAGACCTCTGTCATGTTCCCCCTGTCCACCCTCTCATCCAGGGTGTACATGTACAGATCCTTTAGCCACTCCTGATAGGTTCTGTGCCCTAGGCATTGGATCACTTTGGTTGATCTCCTTTGGACCCTCTCTAATGGTGTAACATCCCTTTGTAGATGTGGTCTCCAAAATGTCACACATTACTGAAGGTGTGAGCCTAACCAAAAACTTGTACAGGTGTAGGGTCACGTCTGCCTTTCTGAAGGTAATCCATCTGGCAATTCATCCCAGCATCCTATTTTACTTTGACGCTGTCCTCCTACGGGTCTCTAAATATTTAATTTTGATATGTACCACTATCCCCGTGTCCCTCTCACCTTCTATAAGTTTAATTTTGTCTCCTTCCAGGGTATGCCCCTGGCCATGATTTGTGACTCCTGGGTGCAGAACCTTGCACTTCCCCTCACTGAATGTTACTTTCCCTTTTCCTGACCAACTTTGCAGCACCCCACTTGCTGAAATCCAGGAAGAGAACATCCAATGGCCTACCCAGGTGTAGGGCTGTCATCACCAAGTCATACCAATCCACCACATTCTTCTGACATTATCTTAGCGGGGCAAAGCCATGCTGCCTATTGTCCAAATACCAGTTGATACCAGTAACCCCCCATCCTATCATTGAGGACACCCTCCATCATCTTGATGACCTCTCCCTTTCCCCAGTCTTATGAGGGACCGTCATCTTCACCGCTCCCATTCCTTCCTCCTGTTTGACCATGCTCCACCAGAAAAACATAGGACCTCCAGTACAACAAATAGTGAAAGAAGGTGAAAACAGTTTCCATAGATACATTAATGAAAGGAGGAAATCCAGAGGTGGCATTGCTAAGATAGAAGGGGATAAGGGGGCATGTGATGTTGAGGACCATGTCAAAGCATCCATCCTAAATAGATGCCTCTGCTCAGTATTTACTGAAGAGAAAAGCTCTGCACCATGGACGGGGGGACTCCCTTCACCAAACAAGACAAAACCTGAAGCAACCTATAGGCTGGGAAGGTGGTTGTTTGCAGTCATAAGGGAAGAAAGATAATTGTGCATCATCATCACCGATGACCTGAAATCATACAAGCAGACCACTAAAGCATTAGGTTACGATAGAGGGATGTTGGGGTGGATTAGTAGGGGTAGCACAAGTTTGAAGAAGGAGGTAATAATCCCTATTTACAAGACAATGGTTTGCCAACATCTGAAGTGCTGTGTGCAGTACTGCAGTCCACACCTTCACAAAGACATGAACCAAATTTAGGCATTACAGATAATGTCAACCAAAATGGTGCAGGGACTGCATCAGAAAACACACGAGGACACATTAAAAGAAAACTACACCCAAAACTTGAAAAAATATATGTTGTGCAGAGTGTTTTAATTTGTATGTGAAGTTCTAGTGTTTCCTTCCCTCTAACTGGTATTAGGAGTTTTTCTTAAATTAGCCTGCTAGCTTAAGGATAGTTTTATGACCCCTGGAGATCACCATATCAAATAGGTTTATTGCATTTCTTTGTCCTAGAATGCACCTTGTTTCATGTGATGGTGATGTAGCAGAGCCCATAAATCCAGCAGAAAGCATTGCATTACAATCAGTTCACAACAACAGAGATGGCTATATTTTAAAATCTGTAGAATTCAGCTTGGTGACTACACCCTCATCCTAAAGGTTTTACTGTCCTGAAAAACTTTGCTGCTGGTAATTTTTGTGCAGCTTGTAAAGCTTCCAAGATATTTAGTTTGTTTGGCATGCGTGTGCTGAATGTTGGGTCTCTCTTACATCACAGTCACATGAGACAAAATGCACTGTGGGAACCAGAAATACAATTACACTATCAGGTATGGAGATCCCCAGGGGTCATAAAACTAGCATAAAGCTAGCAGGCTAATTTGTGAAAAACTCCTAATACCAGTCAGAGGGAAGGAAACACTAGAACTTCACATACAAATTAAAAGACTCTGCACAACATATATTTTTTCAGGTTTTGGGTGTAGTTTTCCTTTAATGGAGCTCAACTTTTGCACAGAAAGGGTGCTGGATGCATGGAATGGCCTACCTCAGGAAGTGGAGGATATGAATAAAGTTCAGGGCTTCAGATAGGCATGGGATAGGCATAAGGGAGCAATACAGATGAGTATGAATACATAGGCCATTGACAGAGCAAAGGCCGATGGCACATTTATAAGGTAGAAAAAGAAATGGACAGAGTGGATGGGGCTTGCGGTACTTATGTGGTGTCAACTTCTATGTTTCTATGTTTGTTGATGCATAAAATGTGACCAGTGACAACACAGTGGCAAACGGATTCTCATGAACTAATATATGTACATCTCAGTTTGGGAGTACATCAGGTTTATGAGCTTGATTTCTTATTTCTTTCAGGAAACTCAAAACAAGGCAAAACAGACTGCAAAGTACATGCCCCATGGTCTGGGAAGACAAAGTTCTCAAGAGGTACGCAGACGCTGAACCTCGGTATAAGCAGTGGTGTTCAAGTGTACATACCAGAGAAGAAAACACTTGTTGATACTGCTACACAGTATTGTGCTCCCCATGAAAGTGAAGAATATGTCAATGACAGTACCATCATGTATGGAGACACTGATGAGGAAGACTCTGATGAAGACTTCAAGTATGATTCTGCTGATGATCCAGAATGGACAGTTGAAGATTTCATAAACACTGACTCTGATTCAGACAATGAAGACAGTGTTAATGATAAAACTGATACATAAGTGTTCAGTGCACCCTTGCTACAGTTTCTTGCAGCTCTTAGTAAAAACAATAAAACATTCCACGGCACTACACATTAACTGGAGAACTGCATAACATGTGTTGTTCAGCATTCTAGTTTTGAACCCTCTACACACTGTTTTATGTTTTGTATTGGAAAATGCAAATTATAATTATCCTTTATTCACTGTGTGCAATTTCCCTGTTCCATTCATAGATGTTCCGAACTTCATTCAGATGTACCTGCCGAGAACCAGCGAACCTTTATCATTTTTGAGAGTATGTTACTTGCCCTTCTACAGACATGCTTCCAATGTTTTGGACATTGTAAAGTTGTGCTGCAGTGACTTTTTGGCACTATGGCAGTTTTGGAGCAGGTGTGTGTCAACGATCATCGGAGGAGATGGGAGACACAGCCTAAACTTGGCCAACTGCCAGCAGGAAATCTGATGATGACCTGTGGAATATTTTTCAGTGGTGGAAGCCCAGTACGCATGCTGAATTTCTTCAAACATATTAATATGCCGTAAATATCATTGCAAACATTTAACCTAATGCAAGTGACCTATTTGATACCTTCCACTTGTACTGTGTGGAAACGACACCAGGATAACATGTTCAATGAGTTACGTGGAAGGCCAATCAAACTTGGAGGAGATGCTCGGTGCTCTTCCCCTGGGCATACTGCCAAATTTGGGTCATATTCCCTAATGGACCTTGTTCGTTCAAAAATAATTGATGTCAAGCTTGTTCAGGTAATCAGTCAAGATTGTTTTTTTCTGACTGTGTTTGTACTGTTCTTTCTATGTCTCCATCATCTTCCATTCTTATAGGTGGGGGTTCTTGTTCAGTTAAAATTCATATTATTCCTTTTATACCATCACATAGAGCAATGAGGTTTCCAGTTCAAATGCTATGGAGCTTGAAGGATTAAAAAGAAGCATTAATACTGTGAAGTCTGCTGGCTTAAAAATCCAAAGCCTTACCATGGATAGACATGTCAGTGTGAAAAAACACATGCGCGAGCAGGAGCCCGGCATTACTCACTGGTTTGATGTCTGGCATGTGGCAAAAGGGGATTATGTCTACCGACTTAAGCAGATAAACACAGAATGGCAACTGAACATTTCTGTCTTTTAATATTTTCTGTGTGTGATTTGACCATGAAACAGGAATCAAGAAAAAACTTGAGGAGAAATCCAGACGAGCAAACTGTAGAGTGCTTAGCCGCTGGGCAAAGCCTGTTTCCAACCACTTGTATTGGTGCGCCAACACAAGCAGCGGAAATGGCACCCTTGTTGTTGCTAAATGGAAATCCATTTCTAATCATGTGGTCAACATTCATGTGCATGACAGCAGTGAGTATCCAAACTGCCTTCATGGTACACTGGAGGAATGGGAGTGGATTGAGAAAGGTTTGTTGTTATCTTTTATTAGATATTTTGCCATATAAGCTTATTGAAATATAGCGTAACTGTCATAACATTACTGCTTTTATGGCATAGCAATACTTTTACACCACTTACTCGTACCTGCCATTCACTATTCAGTGTCCCCCTGGAGACGTACGTCTCCAGGCCCAGGCTGTCATTACTGGGTCCTGCCACTTCATGGTATGTGTTTGGTCTTGGTTTTTATCCCAGTACCATGCCACTGCAATAGGTGCAGCATCCATCTCCACCTCTGTGGGGTCAGCAAAGCATCCTTAGTGTGTGCCAAACCCCTCCAGTTGTGCTGGCAAATGCAGCCCAAACATCACCACCCTCCCTCAGGAAGGAAAGTAGTCCTCTGGATGCTCAGTTGTTACCTAACCCAGACAATCCATAAATTACCCTACTCTTTCTTTAACTTAAAGCAGTGGTATGTCACGAGATGTGGCATTTGGTTCCTCAACTATGAGGATCACGGGATTAGATATCACTGCGTAATCACAGGTGACTGCTCTGTAGCTTAGGTTTCTTTTTATTTTTTCTCATGTACAATTTGAAGTAATACATGTGCAACATTTATGCTGCACAGTAAGAATTCTACACTGTGAACATGGATGCACAACTGAAGTGGCACACTACCATTTGTGTCTGCCCATTGTAGGTAGTAGAGCGCACAAAGAAATGGAGGTTATTGCCTACAACAACCTATTAATGAAGGACATCAGACGACTATCTGCCACAGAGCAGACATCATCTCTAGAATCCTTCCACAAGGTTCTACTTTTCTTTGCTCCAAAACTTACACATTTCTTCTATGACAGAATGGAGGCACGGTAGGTTTACATCACATACGTATGATCTGCATACTGTTCTTACTTGCTGGTATCAGAAATGTATACAGATAGATAAATGGGGTGCCTAAAATCATACAAAAGTAGTTGATAACATCGCTGCTATTGTCTTCATTGACACATCACATGCTGTACTGAACCGCTTATTTGAAGCAGCATATTACACATGTATATTAGCCAATTGCAGCATCTACTGAGAATGGGTGAAAGTATTCAGCAACCTCCATGTGGTGGGTGAGTTTTCAACAGAAGTAGTTGAACTGCCTTTCTCTTTTTTGTTATTACTGACTGACTGTGCACAGCCCCACTGCATGGATAACATTTATTGTTTGTTACAGACTGCTTATATCAGCAATGAATTTTAATGAGAATTCAAGCCAGCCTCAAAGAATTAAAAATGATGGACAGAAGCAGTGGACAGTATAATTTCCTAAATCCAGATGAGGAGCAGCGACAGTGAAGGAAGTAAAAATGCCAATCACATATGGTAAGTGCCATACTTTTATAGTGATGCAGTCATGGCACATTTAAGACAATGTGGCACAGGAGGTGGCATCCTGTAACTCAGCACTATCATTCAACAGGTGATGTGAGTTTCTAACTGGTGATGCGTAGACTTGAGGCACCTGATCCCAGACCTCGAGCCACACCGGTGACCCCTGTTTGGGAATGAGCATAGGTTACCACTGCTAGTCGTGGTGTGAGGAGAAGGATCATACATCCTATGGACTTGTGTCCTTTTCGGGGATTGTGGGTTTTCACCTGTCTGTGCCAACCTGGACCCTAGCATGGGCTGTGTGGTTTGGGGGAACAACAGATACAGTACAAAACCAAAACAATTTCATTACTCTGTGTGTGTGTGTGTGTGTGTGTGTGTGTGTGTGTGTGTGTGTGTGTGTGTGTGTGTGTGTATGCAACAATGATAACCATCTGTAATGAAGGCACAGGAGCTGTGTTATTAGAGAACCACATTTTTGACATTATTCAAACAATTAACTTTCAAAAAGAGAATATATGTTTTTCAAGCAACAGTAATATAGTGGCCATTTTTCTAAGCCCAATAACACCCTCCAGGGAGTGCGGTATTGTGCCCTGTGCGGTATAAGGCACTGTGTGGTCTGGCACAGTACAATACCGCACACCAAGTCAGGTATTAGTGCTTACACAATGAAATGTCTCCATATACATTTACATTGTATTTGTTCTGTCATACACAGCATATGTGAAACAGTTAACATTTGAGGTTTTCAAGATGCGTGAGGAACATCCCAGTTATCTCATGGTGAAAGAGGCCATGCCACAACGTTCCATACCTCCTCCACTTTCGTCACGGTTTGAGAAACAAGATAAGGAACTGCTTGTTGAACAACATCGCACACGCTTCAACAAGCCTGGAAATGAAGGTTAGTATTGATGTATAAATCATAATGAGGGCACAGTTCCATTTATCAGTAATGAAAGTAATATGGTCCACTTGCCATGCCCAAAAGTGTTTTGCACTTGGGGCAGCTGAACCTTCCTGTGTATCACTGCCATATAACTTAACACGTCACCAGGTGATGAAATAAAAGTGACATCATGTGCAACAGTGCTTACAAAACTTGGAAAGGTGGCTTGGGTCATGGTGTGTTTCGGTCCTCTTTCATTTTGGTTTGTTATTTCAGTGTGCTGCCTTGAGGCTGGACGGGCTCCACACTGAGCAGCAGACATTGTCAAGAGTGTGAATGCATGTGGCAGTTGCTTTACTGTGTCCTACCATGTCTACAATGCATGAGTCCGCCATGTACTCAATTATCCTCCATTAAAATATAGGACCCCGTACCCAGACACGCTGTAATTTCTAATTCAGCATAACAGTCCATTGTGTCTTTAGTTGTGTATAATTATAGTTCTTCATGACATTGTCAGTATAGTGACATAAAGACCATATAAACAAATGGTGCAATACTGATTAATAGTATGTGGTTAGGGCTTATTATGAATAGAAAGCCGTGCCTTTCAAAATCTTGTTGTAGGACACTTCAAAGGTCAAACAAGCTCTTGTATTATTGGTCTGACATCACATCAATAGTGCAACAACCTTTTCACCTTGCCCTGCCACCTGATTGATTCAGTCAATGCTCTTAGGGAAAAAAAAGTTGTGTAACATGGTGGCGTGATGAAGCGTGCGCTGGTCAGGGGACCCTCCTCATTTTGACACAGACAGCTTCATAAGGCTCCATGTCAAAAAACCGAATCGCTGTTATTTTATTTTTAAACCAAGTGGTGATGTGCTACCGGTACAGGGTCCCGCAGAACTGAGTCAGAGTGGGACAAGCAAGAGGGAGCCAGAACGTGAGCAGCACGAGTTGACATAACCAAGGTAACCGTAAAGTTCTGGGTCAAAAAAAAAAAAACAGGAACCATATGCTATGTAATATAGTGCATGGCTAACCATCCACAGCTAGGGCTGTGTTTCCATAGAGGTTGTTGAAGACATCATGGAGACCTCTCGAGCGTCGCCCTTGAGGTCTCCATGATGTCATCAACAACCTCGATGGAAACACAGGCTTGTTGTGTATGGTCAGCCATCCAGTATTGTATATGTAGTGTATAGTGGATTGTTGTTCTGTATAGAATTCCATACCTTTAAAAATGCTGTCGTACCACACATTTGGCATTCACAGTTTTGGAAACCATTACACACCTCATGCCTGCACCTGTGAACAGCAGTTGTGTGACTTCACTAGTGCAAGAATATTGAAACCCATGCACCATCACTGTAGTTTTCACAGTGTCTATATTTGCCATCCACAGGTGCAGAAAAACTACAAGCACCAACAGAAGAGTGAGCAACATCACATTACAAATAATGTACGACAGCGCACGTCAGCAGTGTCAAATGAGAAAGGATATCACAGCAGCAGAAAATACATCTTCATGTCAGTGAGTGGCATGTGTAATGGACAATAGGTTGGCATGTGTGTGTCTTCATGCAACATTATTCCTTGCAAATGATTGTTGAACATTACATGGACATTGTTAAGCAACGTAAACTATATTTGAAATACAATGAAATAATTCACAATCACTAATGGTACTGAATGTGTTACTGTTTTTATTGTTAGTGAACACAAGAAGTTCAATTAATTGTACTAGTGGAACTGTGACTTGTCACATTTTGCAATTAGAAAAAAACTGTTGAGCAACAGTTGTAGAAGCAAACTCAAGTTTCAACGTTACTTCAGTAGTTACTTGCTGCCCTAGGATGAAAGAAAAGAAAAATATTAGAGACATAATCAGCAGTGCACTGATAATGTGCTTATATGTATACATGATCATATATGTTTACATGCAATGGTGGTGAGGATAACATTTGTCAAATAGCAGCAATATGTTTGTGTGTGCAAAACTACATTGAGAATATTGCATTTCTCATCACTGTATGTCATCTATCCACACAGTAGGTGTACCACAGACAGATACTGCAGTTCAGTGTTGCAACACATGACGCACTTATTGACTGAAGCAAGCAGCAGGAACTACCATCTACAGAACATCACATACACTGGCACTACATTCACTTTCAATCCAGTTCTTTCCAACAGCAGAACAGTTTACAACAGGAAGATGCAGCACCCACACCACCCATTGTGAATCCCATGGTCACTGGATACATCAGGACCAATGCTGTTACTACCTACACATGGGCTGACAATGAACTTTCCTACTCTGTGACATGGGCAACAACCCTCTGCTTCACTTCACCCAAAACCACTGCTCACCGGACCATACTATCTGATAACGTCATCACTGCTGATTGCCAAGCTAGCAGTTGAATTCACTTGACCACTCGCACACAGTGAAGCTGATATGGTAATGCTGTGAAATAATATGCTCTGGTCAGCAGTTTATTTCACTGAAGTGGAGCAGGTAGTTGCTGCTGTTTCTGAGTACTGTTCAAGTCTGTGTTGCTGTGGAGGGAGAAAGTTACAGTTCAACATGTGGAATACCAGATAAATAAAACTGTTCTGCTGCATGAAAGATGTGCTTGGCACTGACTGCTGTGGGACTACATGCAATTGGCTCGTGATGATTAGTACAGAAAATCAGTACCTACTGTTTGACTATGGTTATGTGCAGTATCTGCCTATGGTGTATGTACTGTGATGATAAATAACCTACAGTGAGGATGAATGTGATATCACAACTATGAACAATACTTCTTTGTTTCCAGCCATTGTTTAACCAGGAGACAGACACTAAGGTAACAGCTTGTTGACAGGTGCACGCTGTTAGCACAGGGAAGTTAATTGACTTGATGGGGGTTGCATGGTACGCAGGTATGGGATGTGGTATTGAAACTGATGTCTTCACATCTTAGTTTCAGAGCATCACATCAGTGCACCACTGCCTCCATTTGCCAATTGTTATCCTCACGATCATAGCATACTGGCATATCTATACATATATCTATATATACATATATATGTACACTACCGGTCAAAAGTTTTAGAACACCCCAATTTTTCCAGTTTTTATTGAAATTTACGCAGGTTAATGTCTCAATGTACTCTGAAATTAAAGCATAGAACAAATAAACAATTGGAGATAAAAAAGAAATCATAGAATCTTTTTGTTTAACAAAATTTAATCTAAATTTTTGACTCATCAAAGTAGCCACCTTTTGCAGATATACTGTAACCGCCGAACACACTTGTGGCATTCTTCCTATAATGGACATCAAATATTGTTCGGGAAGTTCTTCCCAACACTGTTGCAGAAGTTCCCACAAATGTGTTGCACTTGTAGGTTGCTTTGCTTTCACCCTTCTGTCCAGTTCATCCCAAACCAGCTCGATGGGGTTTAAGTCTGCAGACTGTGCTGGCCATTCCATGATTTGAAGCCTACCGTCTTGTTCTTTTCCTTGAAAGTAGTTCTGACATAGCCTGGAGGTATGTTTTGGGTCATTATCTTGCTGTAGGATGAACCCCTGACCAACTAGGCGTAGACCAGAGGGTACTGCATGGCGCTGCAAAATGCTGTGGTAGCCCTTTTGGTTCAGGGTGCCAGTCACTCTGTACTGTTGTCCTGTGAGCCGCCTATCACGCAAGCTGTTGACTCTCAGAAACTTGTCTTCTGATTCTGTTGTGGCTTTGGGTCTGCCAGACTTCTTCCTGTCAAGAGTTTCCTCCAGTTTCCAAGTGCCTTTTGATGGTGTAGGAAACTGTACTCACTGACACCTTGGCTTTCTTTGCAATTTCTCTACAGCAGTTTTTGCTAATCTAAACTTTTTTTTAACCTCTAGCAGTTTACTGCTTACCTTTGTACCATTTCAGGTTATTCACTGGACTTGAATTGCTTAAATTTCAATAAAAACTGGAAAAATGGGGGTGTTATAAAACTTTTGACCGGTAGTGTATATATCTATAAATATAGTAATATATATAGATACTCTTTGTCACCAGTCTTACAAAATGATTCCATGACAAATGTTGCATGACATTTATGACATTGTCATGACAGTTCAAACTGTTCAACGGTTTATTCACTGATGCTCAAAGTTGTGCAATACATGATGTGAATGTGATATGCCATGTTACACACATGGCATGATTCACAATTCTCATCATAGGGTGCACTGAACTTCTGCGTCAAATAATAGTATGAAGCAGCACTTGCAACAAACAATGAAGCGGGAGATAATGACATAGACAGTATGAGGGAAATCACAAGTGAAAACACAAAAGCAGGCTGATGCCACCCCTATGCCAAAACCTGGTCTGCAAAATGGGACAAGGTGGTATGTGGCCGGTGGTAGCTGGGAACTCTCCAGAATATGAATTCATACAGTTCTCGGACACTGACATTTTCTAAGTATCCTTATACCATCCATGGTGGTTGATTGACAAGTGAAACCCCACCCCAAGAATATGCCTGTTATGATGAGTAGCAATATATCTACGGACGTGTAACGGTCCATCAAACAACCATGTTTTGGCAGGATACATGTATGTAACAATGAATTTACACTGTTGGTATAATGGTCATGCACCACCTCTCCGTCATGTAGTGTCCCACATGCTGAACAACATGAAGATCTTGTACTCATCACCTAGTGATAGTTCATTCAGTGCCAGGTGTGATGGTGTGAACAGTGTTGTGGTTGCACTGAGACAAGAAATGTCTTGGTGTGGTTAACTGAGTGGGACAATACCTGCAAGGGTGGTGTGGCAGTTCCACTACACTATCAGTGTAACTGAATTGCTGCATACACATAAAAGACCATATCAAGGTGGTGGTATGGACAGGTACACCACTGTGGATCAGTACACTAACAGTCCTCATAAGAGGCATATTTAGGCTGCACAAAAGGGACAGGTACACCACCATGGAGAACTGTATTAATACTCATAATAACGAGCACATTCCTGGTGAATTGATCAGTGTAGAAGTAGGAATGAGTTTATTAATTATCATAATACAGTGCATATTTGGGGCAGTTTGAAATATCCAATCCTGTGCATGAATGTGCTGCTGTTTTTGCACATCCATAGTGCCCTTTGCTAAATCAGTGCCACATTCACCACTTTATGTAAGTACCAGAAAGGGTACCATTGTCAGAAACCCTGCCAGGAACAACATTAGTGACATTGTTGGTCACCACTTGTCAAATGACAGCCTTGCCACAGTGTGCCCTGTGATGCACTGTAAATATCTGCTGCTGCCTCCGTACCACACACAGCAACAGTGTGATGAGTTGCAGCGTGGACTTACACCACCTTACCGCTGCTGTCTCAGGATCTTTTAAACATGAATGACAATGCTACACTGTCTTTATCTCCATTATTTGTAATCAGTCTTCTTGTACTGTGTGCATACTGTAGTGGTACTTTGGTTTTGTGTTTGTTACCATAGTGACTGTATGTTCAAATCCATTGCTGCAAAGTAGTGTGAAACCAAAAAATGTAAACCTGGTCTCCTAGCTGTGTCAGTAAAAATTGTGCTAATGCATCTTGAATATGGTGCTTTTTTCTACTTAACATTTTGTGTTCCTTTGACATACTCACAGTAAATGTTACTGATGGTTCCTTGGTTAAACTGTTTTGATAACTTGGGCATGCGTTACGTATTCTGCTATACTTTGATCAGGAAAAACATTGATGTACAGCTCCTTTGTGTACCTCCTCCACCAAAGTGATGAAACAGAAACTGTGTCCAGTAACATGGACATAGTAATAGTTTCATTTACATGATCATCTGATAAAATATTGCAATTCTCCAGACCGGTGGCACTGAGGGCTGAGGCACTGGATGCCACATCTCACGCCACGCCAGCAGCCAGGGTTCTGGAGTGAGCAAGGGTTGCTGTGGGATGGCAGGGGAGAAGAGGAATCGAGCATCCAAAGGACTACTCTTCTTCTCCGGGGAAGGGGGTGCACAGTGGTTGGCATCAAACTGCCCCCGGATGGAGGCCAGGGGTCAGGGACACACACACCATACATTGGGGAGGAACTGAGGGAAGATACCTGGACGAGGATGCATGCAAACGCATGTGCAGCCACAGCCACCAGCGTCATTGCACGCCCTCTGTCTCTGGGAAATACGAACAGGCAAAAAATGGCAACGGTTGTGACGGCTTGCTGGTCATTTGGCAGGATGTCCCGGCTGTGAGGGATCACTGGAAACTGGATCCTGCGTAGGCGGAGATAGGGGGGTCTGCACGCCACCACAGCACGGATGGGTGGCAAAGTGAGGAGGTATACAGTGTAGGCCCAGGTGTGAGCCAGGAGTGATGTGGATGGTGGCCGGAGGATGCGGCGGCCTGAACGTGACTGGAAGACTGGGAGCCAAAGGTGAGAAAGAATGAGCAACAGAAAAAAAAATAGTGTAATTCAAACATTACAGTAAGTTAATAACTATACCAAAGTATAAACAATTACTTTCATTTTATGTGACCACATGAACAGTTTCATTAACAGTGGGTGTCAATGACAGCACTTGCCAGTATTGAGTACAGTCGTTAGTCTTATGGTTGAGAAATATTAAGTGGGATGACAGGTGTTGGCTGTGTGGCACCAAGCAAATGTGTTCACTCTGCATGCTGGGCACTGTGCTTTGTACACCAAGCACAGGTATCAGGAGCAGATACTGACGGGGAAGAGAGTGTACAAATGTCAATTTGACAATTCCATCCCGTGTGTGGTCCGCATGAGCAGCTATGCTTGTATTGGGCATGTGATTCAATATCCACGGTATCAGTTCATATGCACTGCATGCCCACAAGTGAGCAGACCAACAAGTAGCTGATGTGACAGTAAATACATTAGTGAAAAAGAATTCAACAAAAATACAACATACCATTGTGTGAACTAGGCATTGTGGAAGCCCTTATAGGAGTCCGATGAGAACCTGGCCCTTATAGTAGTCACTGCACATGCAGGCAGAATTTTTCTGTTTTTTCTCCCCAGGCGTTGCCACACCCAGTAAACAAACCTTCGATATGCCATGTATCGAAAGTCTATGGACAAAAGAATAGAAAAAATGAGATGCATTGTAATGCAGAAGAGCTGACCCTTTCAACTGAAGCACTGTAGTCAATGACATCACTGTATTTTGTCACTTGTTCACTGCTAACTTCACTCTCTAACCATTCACAACTTGTGACAACAGTGGATCATGCGATGAATCCAAGCCAATATGTAATAATTAAACACAAAAGTAGTGAGTCCACAGAAGTAAAATTCAACGATGAATGCCTTTGCTTCTGTTGTCAGTCACACTGGGGCTGATAATCATTGTACTGCATGGATCAGTGCCTGTGCCACTCATGCAACCAATGTCATTGTGATATAATGGAAGTGCTGGAGATAACAATTTCACTGTTTGTGACACACAAGATGTGCAACAGGGTGGATACTTCTAAAGCGAAGCACAGCATGAAGAGAGACCTCATGAGGTTGGGAAAATGGGATGTGTTTCAGCAGCAAGGCTTTATTGACACTGAGTTCCACAAGGAAAACATTGGCCTTCTGGTTCAGAGGTGCACAAATCAAATAGCCTACCACAAGAGGTACTTGGAGCAATCATAGTGGACACGAGTGCATATGACTTGGCTACTACAGCTGAAAATGGAGGGTGCAGTGAGTGTGATGGAGCAATGTTGAGGCACTGACCAGATAGGGTAGCATGCCACACACAAGAACCAGTGATATGAACATAGTGGTCATCCCTATCAGTGTTGTCAGATGCCATGTAAAAACTCAAACCTGTCTGATTTATTGTGTAATCAAATAGTGCCTAGTGATGAAATTACCTTAGTGTCTCTACTCAATGTCACTTGGAAGTGCAGAAAACAGAACCGGTCACAGTATGGAAGCTGTAAATGCATAGCTAGTAACAACACTTTCTTCAGGGTGTACTCTGTTTACTATTACCTTCTTTGTCATCATGACATGACAGATTAATAACAGGGGTAATGACCTTTGACACTGTCATATGTAGACGTGAATATGTGAAATACATAGCCACAATCAAAGTAGGGTATGTCCACACCCACTAAGTGGTGCTCAACAGTTGTTACTGAGTCATAGCAAGGAATTTCATTGGTCTCACATAGCATGTATTTTTTTATTGCATGTTGTATCACAGTATGTCCAGTATTTCTGGTATTTCTGGAGGAACTGGTGGACGGTGTGGGTATACAGATAGTAACTAACTGAAAGTGCAGCACATGAAGCTGTCAGTGCTATTTGGAATGAATGTGGGACATTTGACTGTTAAATGGGAAAATTCCACTACTGTCCAGTCGGGGCCACCTCTTGGCAACACAATGGCTTGCTAGGTAGGTGAGCAGACTGCAAATGAGATGGCTGTGCAGAAGGTTGGGAAACTTGTTACGTACCTGACCACGGATCATTAGCAAACAGATATTTTTGATAGTTATTTATATAACCACACAACTGCATGGTGTAGTGATAGAACACACTGCCTTCGCAGCGGAGAGTGCGCTACCTGCTGAGCCACTGACACTGATTAACACTGCATCCATGGTACCTGTTTTGCTCTTGTCCGCTGTCCTATACAAAGTCAAGAGTAATATGTGTGTCAGAACAGAATACATAACTTTACATACCACTGATGACATATAGACAATTCTGTAGTTTCCTAGCTGTGCCTTGCTCACGCTATTGTGAAAACTTTTGAAATTTTCAGACTCTCAATAATAACATACCATGCTTTAGTACCATAACTTGTTCACAAATGGAATATATTTATCCAGTGACTACTTTTGCAGTTGTTTGATAAAATATGCAATGCCACATTGCTTTGTCCAACTTCAATTTATTACTTGTTTCAGTAGCCTTTTGTCGGTGAATGGACTATGTGAGCTCCCCCTTCCGCGCACCCTCCACCTCAATTCCCACCCTTGCCTATGTCTGCCTTCTGCACCCATACCATCCCCCAACTTTGTCCCATCCCAACTTGAAACATCTCACTGTGTTACATGACATCAATCGCGCCTGGTACAGCACTCCATTTACTCACCGCCCTATCAGTGAAACAGTGGATCCTCATATCCGTCCTCATTCTTTCCCCTCCATTCTTACACTGTAACCCATCATGTCACTTACAATCTTCATTTCAGATCCCCCTTCACTATTTTCTTTGTTCACCATCCTAAAATATTTGAATGTAGAAATCATTCTCCTACCAGTTGTCATCATGCAACCCCTCCACCACTTGAAACCCACCTTCATAGCTACATATATCTCTCCAGTCCTACGTGATCAACTGAAACCTGTCACATGCGAATAACTCACTGTTGACCCACATACTTCCTTAGTGAGGCACCAACCCATAATTCAGGGTGTGGCACCAGTCCCTCTTCTATCCTTTCTTTCATCACGCTACTACAACATGGTAGTGGAAGTACCGCAGAGAATGACACTGACCACAAAACCTACTCACTGTGCCCACCCAATTCCTGTAACCTCCCTTTCACCACCTTGACAGTCTCCCCTGCCAAGTCGGTTGTACCCACAAGTAGTACTATGTGTGCTATCTTCCTGCCATTACAAGCGCACTTACTACCTTACCTGACCCCTTTCAGTATGTAATACCCGAGCAGTAGTACCCCCCCGGCCCATGTCCTCTAACCACTCTACTTTACCCTTTCTTCTTCAGCAGTGTCCACCCTGCCCTGTCCCTTCAGTACTGAATCTGCACCATCTATGTGTTCTACAAATTCCAGTACTGTTTTACCCAACCACTGCCACTGACCTGCACACCCCTACTCTACTTATCCTTCTGCCTCCAAACCTCCATGCTTTCCTTATCATTCCCCACACCGCCACTGCTCTGTCACTCCTCTGCTGCATCCGCAGTTGCCAATTCTGAGCAACTATTTCCTGCTAGCCCCTAGCTCTGCTCAGCTCCACCTTCCCCCTGCCCTGATTCATGCCCCCTACTACACCCACTAGCAGTGTACATTTCCTTCTTCTCCCTGCCCTGAGTCTTCCTCCCAGCAGGACATTTCATAGAAAGAGTTTTTCTTAGTGAACATTGGTGTATACTCACTCATTTCTTGGTTCGTTATCACCAAAGGGGCCATCCAGCTCGATGTACTCATGCAAGCATGACATGAGGACATCCTCATCAAAGCACATGTTTTTAAATCCTTGAACATTGGTGATGCACTCTACACTGTCCATTTCTGCAAATTTTTCTGATACAGCTGAGTAAAACCAGCAGCATCTATTTTCACGCAGGGTGGGCGTTAATGAACAATTGCCACAAGTACACCTGACAGGCAATAAGAAACGTGGCATTACATCAATAGATATTTATTTGGAAAACATCCCTGACACCTCCACATTCACAATGCAGTACATTGGTTAACATCAACTGCATGTCCCCAAATCCAGATGCTGCCCATATCATGAATAATTTACACACCATATCCAGGAGAAAAATGTCATGTGACACCATACCACACCACCTGCTGTCACCGCTAATTCTGTTACATGTTATGTAACACCACATGTTCATGTTATGTATATCTCTCCCACCATATAATTCTACTCACGATGGTCTACTTGCCCCCCTCCCCAGTTTTACATCTTCCACCATTAAAAACCAGCACAGCATGCAAGCTACTTCAGTGACTGCCAGAGCAACTCAACTGCCATTGAATGGTATTGCATATTTGCCTATACTGTATACATTGCGGTCACTGAAAGTTCACTACAGTGGCCAGCTCAGGAAGAGAAAGATGGGCAGACTGATTGCAGGATACCATCTTCCAGGAAAAATGATGTTGGACTGACTGTGGGACACCACACCAACCAGAGGTGAATTTGTAAGATAGCCGGGGGCACCACAAAATGTGGTGGATAAATAACCAAAGTGACAGCAGGAAGCAGAGTGTGATCACTAGAACAACAGGAGGGTGCATACTGTCAGTCATCCAAAGCCTGCATTGTGAGCACTATAGCAACCTGACAACTGGTTGCATGACATGGATTGAGGATAAGTATTGCTCTGATGTGTGATACAGTGGCCCACGGCTGCCTTTAAAAATTACCTCCAGGTGTGCACAATCTTTGATATACAACATGGGTGGCCACAAGCAATTGGACTTTGACTTTGGGACACTGCAATACAATAGGCTAAAGGTGTCTGGAACATACTTCCTTTTGCACAGGCCACTGTCTTAGGCAGCTCAACCCTCTCTACAGAATGAGACGGCAAGAATATGCATACAGAAGTCATAAAAAAATTATATATATTACAATATGTGGTACATTACATTGCAGCACTGTACATAGAGTATGCAAACCAAAATATGAATTCTGTGGGCTTATTCTGGTCATGTATTGTGAACTATTCGGGACAATTTTTTGACAGCTGTCAGGATGCCTTTACCATTCAGAAAGCTCCATAGGATCGCTATCACTGCTGCTCCTCATTTCCTCGGATTCATCGGAATCAGAAGCCACAGGATTAGAGATGGCTGCAAGGGGTTCACCACTGTAAGGAACAACATGAAGGACTGCATTGCCAGCTGTACAGGACAATGCCAGCAACTCGTTATCCTCATCTGAAGACATTGTGAAAGCAGTGCTGGCTTACTCCCGCTCTTACACTGACGGACGCCTACCTAATGACGTCATCAAGAAGGACGTTCACGAGCAGTTGGGGATGCACAACACAAAAGTAAACAGAGCATGAAAAACAGTAGCGGGCACAATTTAAAAACTAAATAACGCATAAATGAATAACGCTACAATGAGAAACACTGCACAGACTCAAACGACTAAAGGCAGGGAACACAAAAAAAGTATGATGTACCAACACAGGACAAACTTTGCATATGATCTTTAAGGGTTTGTCTGCCACTGAAAAAGAGTCAAATATTCTTATTTTACGTACTCGGGATTGGTTATATCCCTTCATCTTATGTTTTATTCTACTATATCATATAATTCTTTATGGATAGTCTTAAATATTGCTCCTGGAATATAAAAGGGGCTCAGACTTCAGCCAAGAGATCCAAGATTCTACTCCATTTAAAAAGTTTGCAAACTGATGTGGCTTTTTTTCAAGAAATACATCTCCTGATCAATCATATTCATTACTTACGTAGAAATTGGATGGGTCAAGTATTTGGCTCTGGTATTGACTCCCGTAGACGAGGAGTTGCCATCCTGATAGCCCACAGAATTCCATTTTGCCTTATACAACAAATTTCTGACCCTCAAAGTAGATTTGCTTTTCTGAGGGCCCTTCTGGGCCACTCTGAATTGGTGCTAGGGTCTATTTATGGACCTAATTGTGACAATCCTGAATTTTTTACAAATCTTATGACTCTCCTTGCCCCTTGGACTATGTTTCCAATGGTACTAGGTGGAGATTGGTACCATGTATTATCTAATTCCCTAGATAGATCTGGTCACATTCGGCAAAAATTATCACCGGGACAAATGGCCCTACTCGAGTTAATGAACTATGTTGGCCTGATAGACCGTTGGAGGATAATGTATCCAGAAAGTAAAGAATTCTCATTTCACTCTCTCCCACATCACTCCTTTTCCCTGATAGACTATTTTCTTATGACGGTTGATCACCTTCCGGGGGTTTCTCAGGCCTATTACTCTTCAAAGTTTATTTCAGACCACTGTACAGCTCATCTTCACCTAGATCTTTCTCCCAACATACATAGAGATAGAATTTGGAGTTTGAATAATCAACTTCTGAAATCTGAGGATCAAATACAACTCTTTCAAACATTCATTTCTAATTTTATGGAAATTAATGCCCCGTCCATGACTAAAAAAGATTTTTTGTGAGGTTCCCTGAAATGTGCACTGAGAGGTGCGTTAACTAGGCTAGCGACTAAGCATAAGAAGCAGAGAGCCGCGACTGTCTCTTCTATTTTAGCCCAGATAGAAATTCAGGAGAGGCATCTCCTTCCTTCAGACCCTATAGAAGAGTGGGAGAAAGTTGAATCTCTTCGTGCCCAATACAGTCAATTAATAGCAGAAAAGGCTGAATTCTTAATACTTCATTCTAAAATATCCTATTTTGACCATGGTGAAAGGGCGGGAAAACTCATGGCTCTTCATCTTCATACCCAAATAACTGATAAAATAATCACCTCTATTTACTCGATGTCGGGTGACCTTCTAACCTCCCCCCAAGATATTGTGAATGCATTCCAAGACTACTACCAACAATTATACTCAGCATCTGTACTCCCCTCTTTGCCTCAACAATTTGATAATTTCATCCAAGATATTACTCTCCCTATATTATCAGACATCTAGGTAAATATTTTGAAAGCTCCGATTACATTAATAGAAGTTTGTGATGCCATAGATTCTCTTGTCCTGGATAAATCCCCTGGCCGAGATGGATTTACCACAAACTTCTATAAAAAATGTAAGGAAATAATTGCCCCTATTCTTTTAGATACCTTTCATTACATCTTTAAGAAGGGAATATCTGATACCTCTTTGACTCGTGCTATTATAACTGTCATTCCCAAACCTGGCAAAAATCCTCTCTTTATTCCTAACTATAGACCAATCTCCCTAATTAATGTGGATCTCAAAATTCTTGCAAAAATTCTTGCTTCTAGACTAGGCCAGGTTTGGGATTCCCTGATAAGTATAGGGCTGGTAGGGTTTGTAAAGGGAAGGCTTTCATCTGATCACCTTAGAAAAATAGCATACCTCTCTTCTGTGTCCAGGGACTCATCTGTACTGGCAGCACTTGTTTCCCTGGATGAAGAAAAAGCTTTTGACAGGGTTTCTTGGGACTATCTCTTTATGTTATTACCTGAATATCATTTCCAGATGGAATTTATACAGTGGGTTAAAAGTCTGTACACTTCTCCATCAGCCCAAATCCAATGTAACGGTGTCCTTTCCACATCCTTCACTTTATTTCAGGGTACCCACCAAGGGTGTTCCCTTTCTCCTTTCCTTTTTAACTTATATTTAGAACCCCTTATTAGGAAAATTAAAAATTTGATACCTGTATCTGGTATATTAATAAGTAATATGGAATATAAAATTTCTGCTTATGCAAATGATATACTTCTTCATATTTCTAATCCTACCCAATCTCTAGCTGCTGTCTTTCATAACATTTCCCAATTTGAGGCAATTTCGAATTACAAGTTAAATATCAGAAAAACAGAAGTTTTTCCTCTCAATAGATATATAGAGAGGACCAGTATCGAACATTTGGGACTACAAAAGAATATCAATAAATTCAAATTTTTAGGGTTTTACCTGCACCCCTCCCCCCATATCATGAAAAAATTTAACTTAGATGTGCTACTTAAAATATTAACAGAAGATCTTAGACACTGGTCAAAATTCCCTCTTTCTACATGGGGACATATGGGTATAATAAAAATGAATGTTTTACATCATGTTTTATATCCCCTACAAATGTTTAATGGGGCTCTCCCATTATCATGGTTTTACCAGATACAGAGAATTCTCAATACTTTTATATGGCAAGGGAAAAAAGTTAGACGACATTACTATAAACTTACGCATCAAAAAACTGACAGTGGTCTTCAAGCCCCCAATTTTTATGTATATTATTTAGCTATACACCTGGCCAGGGTAAGATACTGGATACAACCCCCAGAGAATAGTCTAGATCCTGTATATTGTCCTTCCTGTGTTAGAACTGAACAAGCACTCTGCTCTGAAAAAGACATTGACCCCAAGGCCCCTCCTTTTATTACTAGGAAGAACCTCCCTAAATCCCTAAAGGAAACACCACTAAGCTCTTTACTTCATACACAACATCAATTAATCACTTTCCTCAAAGTGGATGCATACAAAGACACTGCCTAGCCCTTGTTCTCAAACCCTAACCTTCTAATTTTGGGTAAGGTAATTAAATATCACCTTTTTTGGCCTGATATGGGTGTTCTAAGAGTGAGCCAGTTGGTTCTGGACAAAAAAACACTCTCCTATAATGTAGCCAGTCACCTTTTCAACTGGCCTACCACACTTGTTTTCAAATATTTTCAGATATCTCACATGCTGACACATTATTTTGGGTCAGGGGGATGGACAGTCCCTTTATGTCTGCTTTACCCCCTTATATTAGCTCTATCCCCTCTTCTCATATAATACCATATTCATATAAATTTCTTTTAACAAACATCTCTACTCTGGAAGGCAAGAGGTTCTATTGGTGGGATAATGCCTTAACATCGACTTCCCCTCCCAGGAACTGGTCTAATATTTGGAATCACTTATATAAATACATTAAGTGGGATAAATATAGACATGCAATTTTATATTAACCATAATCTATTTTATACACTGTTTAAACTTCATCAAATGGGAAGTATATCTTCTAACCAATGCCCCAAATGTCAACATGCTTCTGCTGACTTGCTCCATATGTTATGGTTATGTGATAAAATCACTCCTTTTTGGCTCAGCATTCAAAATCATCTTGATCCACTTCTTGCATTATCAGATAACTTTAATTTTGAAATTTGTATCTTGGATGATTATGCATGCTTACAAGGGAGTCAACAGAGAGTGCACATGGCTTTAATATCAAGCTGTGCCAAGAAAGTTATTTTGAGGCATTGGCAGGAACCGAATACTCCTGTCTATATGGCATGGTATAAGGAGATCATGTTTGCCTTGCAAGTAGAGCTCATCATTGCTGGAGCTAATAACAGAATGGATAATTATAAACTAAGATGGGAATCACTGCATACCCTTTTATTGATTCAATAGATCTCAGTCACCTTTATTTTCCCTCTTACTGACAATTACATTTAACATGGTCTTTTTTTTTTTATTTCTTGATAATCATCTTCAGTTAATAGTAAGTGGCAGATTGGGGTGGGGCGTGAGGGAGGGGGGAGGTGGGTGGGATACAGACAATGATAACATGTCTTAGGACTTATTATAGTAATCTTCATCTATGTACTACATATCATGTATATGTATCTGTATTCATTAACAATTATTTTTCCATTTAATGCATTCTCTGTATTGTCATGCGTTGTCTGTATTGATGGTTGTTGTAAACAATTTCAAACTAATAAAGCTTACTAAATGAAAAAAAAAAATTCACTCCAGATTTTAAATGCTGCCATTTTCCCACACCTATTTATGAACAGTACAGCTGCTGTCATTTTTCCCATCTTGGCCGAAATGTGTTTTCGCACTTCCGGAGCAGAATAGTGCGGTTGCTGTGGAAAATCACTGCTCGGGACAGATTAAGAAAATGACAGTGATACTGTTCATGAGCAGAGGTCCTAAAATGCCTATGTTGAAAATTTGGTCATGATAGCCCATCAACTGACTGTGTTACAAGCGTGCATTGCGCACTTTCCACGCACCCTTGTAACTTCGCAGATTTGTAATATTGTCATGCTAGATTTTCAACAGTGGCATTTTTTTACACCTCCTAATGAGTAGTACAGCTGTAATTTTTCACATCCTGACCAAAATGTGTTTTCGCAGTTCCGGCACAGAATAATGCAGTCACTGTGGGAAATCAGTGTTTGGGACAGATTAAGAAAATGACAGTGGCACTGTTCATGAGCAGAGGTCCTAAAATCCCTATGTTGAAAATGTGGTGACAAAACTCCATAACATGACTGTGTTACAAGCGTGCATTGAACTGTTTCCACACCATTGTAATTTCACACATTTATAATATTTTCATGCCACATTTTCAGCAGAAGCATTTTTTCACACCTCCTTACGAACAGTACAGCTGTCATTTTTTCACATTCTGGCTAAAATATGTTTTTGCACTCCTGCCAGAGAATAGCATGGTCACTGTGGGAAATCAGTGTTTGGGACAGATTAAGATCGAGTGAGTGAGAGGTGGGAGTGACGGAGCTCAACTGAGCTCTGTTGGGACTGCTGCATATTTGTTTGTGGCAGAAAAAGGCACCAACAGAGGCAGGAGCCCAGTACAAAAGGGAAGCCTGCAGGGCCAGGAGAAACAGAATGAGTGAGTGAGATGGGGGAGTGAGTGACCTCAATGGAGCTCTGTTGGGACTGCTGCTGATTTCTTTGTTGGCAGAAAAAGCCGGCAATGCAGGCAGAAGCCCAGTACAAAAGGCCAGCCTGCAGCGCCGGCAGAAACAGAACGAGTGAGTGAGAGAGGGGGAGTGAGCAGGCTCAACAGACCAGTGTCAGGACTGCTACAGATTTCTTTGTGGGAAGAAAAAGCCACCAACAGAGGCAGGAGCGCAGTACAAAAGGGTAGCCTGCAGCGCCAGGAGAAACAGAAGGAGTGAGTGAGAGAGGGGGAGTGAGCCACCTCAATGGAGCTCTGTCAGGACAGCTGCAGATTTCTTAGTGGGCAGGAAAAGGTGCCAACACAAGCAGGGGCCCAGTACAAAAGAGCAGCCTGCAGCACTGGGAGAAACAGACTGAGCGAGTGACAGAGAGGCAGTGAGTGTGCTCTACGGACCAACACAATCAACATTCGGCATTGACAAATGCTTGTTTTTAATTCCCACCATGCACACACACTGAAGTGCTCACCAAAGACCGACTGATGTCTCCCACCATCAATCAGTTGAGCACACCAAAACTGGGGGAAAACTGCAGTAAACCAGCCCTCTGATACCCACTTCCTTCTTATTTGGAAACAAAGTGACCCCACGGAAATGCAGAGTCTGCCTACAGAACAACTCTAAAGCCCACGAAAAACTAAACTGCAAAATTTTTTTTTGTATGCTTACCCCCCCAATGCAATCCCACTCTCCCATTCCTTTACTTTACATTTCCTTCCTTACTCTACCCCTTCCCCCCACCTCTGATTAGCAATGTTGCTACAAATCTACCTTATGGTTTTCTATGCTTGCTTGTAATCTTGTGTGTAGCACTGTTCCCAATTAGTTACCAGCTGACTTGCTGTGCTTCGATGATACCATGGATGTGTCTGTACCTCCATTGATACCATGAATATTGTCTATAACTCCCAACCTTATTGTAACCCTTTCCTTTGATGCGGAACCTTTGTAAATGAGCTGCCCCTAGCTCAAAGGTATTTGTAATCCGAGATTTAAATAAATAAATATATAAAATACATTTCTCATCGACAACATTCATAGTGTCAAAGCGCTTGGTTCAGTAAACATTTCAGCTCCCTGTAATTTTTTCACCTGAATTGGAAATAAAGCGGGGTGTAAAACCTTTTTTTTTACTCACAATCTAGTGCGTCTTCTTTTAAAAATGGAGCATGCACTAGGTACCGGTCACAGGCTTTCATGATCGCATTTGTTCCCTGTTACCAAGTCTTCAGCTTTGTCACCACAACATTCAACTGGAATACAATATAAAACCTACTTCTGTAAGTTGTGGCAGGGTTGAAATCATAATGAACAATACTGGGGTGAGGGGAAGGAAGAAAGAAGCAGCAGATAAGACAATACACAGTAAGCCAGCACTTCCAGCTCAAAAACACAAATGTACCTACTGGACAAACAGCATAGGGACTATTTTTCATTTAAATATGATTCCACAGTGAAAAATAAAACAACTGAGTCTTAATATTTTTAATTTTTTTATTTCATTTACAAACACACCCTTGTATAATAGCAATAATGCACTCCAGTGTGCGTGTGTCGTGCTGCAATAACATCACTTCTGGGGTGGTGGATGCACTTGGCCTGTGGCCTTGTGCCCAACCACCACAGATGCAATGTCATCCCAGCACAACACACACCCTGTCATGCACTATTGCTTAATTCAACTTCCAACTTTGCTGGGCTCATTACTTTTGCTTAATTTATATACTTTTCACAGTGCTTCTGTATGTTGTCCTTTTTGTCACTCCCTCTGCTTTTTGCCTTCACTGTTACCTTTTTATTGCTGCACTTTCATTGGGTGCATTTTATGTTACTATGCCACGTGCACTTCTGTATTTTATACTTGAAGACAGTTTTTTGCACATTCCTTCATTTAATTTTTTTTAACTTTTTTTAATCACACATTTTATTTTTTGTGACATATGGTATTCATTTGTTGGGGTCATTAACCATATTCTCTATGCACATATAATATTCAATATGTTTACATATCACTTATTGAAGATTGTTAGTCAAAATGTATTATCAATTGAGTATTATCACTTTAACTGTACTGTTCATAATCAGCAGCTTTGGAGTTTGTCCCCACCACCCAATGAAGTGTGTTTTTGAGGTGAAGTACTGGGGTTTGGAGCGTGCACTTGTCTTGAGTTGCAAATTAATTTTATTTTTTGCAGGAATTTCATGTGTTTTCACTCCTCAGCACTAAGTGCTGCAGCTGTTTGTTGGTGTGCTTTGTATCTCATGATCATCTGCTCCCATGGAGCATGGGATCTCCTTTATGACACATCTGCAGCAGTGGGAGGCATATTGCATCAGGGAAACCTTACCAGTCACTAGCAGAGCACCTATTCAAACATCTGCCCAGCTGCCTTTAAAACCCCACTGCACAGTCTTTGCCACAAAGCACCTTCTCTTTCATTTGGATCCTCAGTTGGAGGACAGTACTGGTCAAGTTTAGTTCAGGGAGCAAGCAGCACAGACTGCACTTTTTGTAAATTACCACCAGCTTCCATCAGTGACCAGAACACAGGAGATGATAGCGAGGGAACACAAAAGCAACTGCAGAAGGCATATTGCATCAGGGAAGCCTGGCCAATCACTAGCAAGGCACCTATTCAACCATTGACCAAGCTGCCTTTAAAACCAAATTGCACAGCCTGTACCACAGAGCACCTTCCCATTTGTCCAGAGTCACCAGTTAAAGGACAGTACTGATCAAGTTTAGATCAAGGACAAGCAGCACAGGCTACACTTTTTGTAAATTACCACCAACTTCCATTGGTAACTGAAGCACAGGAGACACAAGTAAAGGAACACAACAGCAGCTGCGGGAGGCATATTGTGTTTTTGTATTTGTCCCACCCTCCTCACCACTGTCCCACCCTAGTCCTTGTTTACATTTGTAGCCACTGCACTAGATTGGCAGGAGGAACTTCCTGCTATGGGCGGGCTCTAGCAAGAGGAACTTCCTGTTAGAAACAGGAACCTTCAAACCAGACCTTCTTTCCAACCACTCTGTTGTGTGTTGTAGCTGTCAGAGTTCTCCATTAAAGCATAAGAGAGCTTGAGTGACATTAGCAGCTTCCAGCAGATAAGGAAAGCTCCCAAGGCTTAAAGAAACTTAACAGGAGAAGCTGCACTATGTGGATATCTAAATGGAGGTGGCTATTTGCAATTGGTTGCAGAGCCCTCATCTCCATGGGGCATTGTTGGAACTGGGGTCAATGGAACAGGGGCCAATGCCACATATGTAGAACACTGTATCAACTCAGGGCTCAATCTGATACAGCATTGAAGGAGATAACCTGAATGCAAAGCCAAATGTACTGTGCTTATGCCCCCCATCACTCCCGCAGAGACCCACAGGCTATGGGGGGGAGAGAAAGGTGATGGGAACAGGAAGGCACAACTCTTCTAGGAGGAACCAAGTTAAACCTGTTACATCCAAGATGGCAGCAACTGCAAACCACTTTGAACCTTTGGCTAGGATGAAGGAACCAGAGCTCTTGGTGGGGCACACTGTGGACCTCAAACTATCAAAGTAGAGCAGGGCATTGGCTCCCAAAGTCAGCAAGAAGAAAATGGGAAAGAACAAGCACAAGTAGATTCTCATTATAGGGGACTCAATGGGAAGTGGAATGGAGTCCCACCTGAGTAAATACACAGATACTGAAGTAATGGTCAGATGCCTCTCTGGAGTCTTGGTGAAGTGGGACATGGAATGCATTGGAAGATTAGTGGATAAACCATGAATTTAAATTGAGTACTTGTGCATCCTGAAACTAACAACCTAGCCAACCAGATGGTGGAGGAGGCCAATGCAGTTTTGTTTGCCTAGGCAACTGGTTGGCTGCCAGTTTGAGCTCCCTGACTTTCTGTGTGGGGCAAATGAGAAAGTGCAGGATAAATCAGGGCAAAAGAGGTAAATGAATTCAATGAATGGTTTCAAGGATGGTGCAAGGAAAAAGGCTACCAGTTTGTCAGTGCCTGGGGAGACTTCTGGGAGAGACAGATGTTTAAATTTGACAGGCTTTACCTAACACAAGAAGGGGTAAGGGCACTTGGGCAAACATTTGATGTATATGTGGGAAATTTAAAATAGAAAAGGGGGAGTCTGAGACTAAGAAAACCATGAAAGGGATAATAAGGTATGGAAACTTTGCCAGCACTCCCCCAGGCAACAAAACCTCAGCCTCAAGCTGGGGACAAAGGAAAGGAACACATAGGGAGGAAAAGAGCCAAATTAGGGAGAAAGCAAACAAAAATGAACAAATAAAACCCAAAAAGGAGAAGAAGAATACTCCAGAATTTCCATGGAAGGAGGTGTGCTTCAATGCCGGAAGCACTGATAACAAAATTAGTGACATACAGACTTTAATGGTTGACACCCAAGTGGATCTAGTGGCCATCATGGAAACATGGGCCACAGAGAATAATGATTGGGACCTCTCAGTCCCAGGTTATTTTCTCTTTAGACAAGATAGGAAGGGTGTAAGGGGAGGAGGGGTGGTGCTCTATGTTCACAATGGCAAAGCTGCCACATCAGTCAACACATACAAAAAATAGGGGTTAGGATTATTGTGGGTCTAACTCAGCTCAGCATCCATGAAAAAAATAAGCATTGGGATAATTTACAGACCACCAGGCCAGTCAGAAGAGAAATAAGTGGCACTCATTGAGGAAATTAGGGGCAGGTCACAAAAAGGGGAAACCATGGTAGTTGGCAGTCTCAACATGCCAGATGAAGATTGGGGAAACCTTGTTGCAAGATAATCAAAAAGTCAAACTCTGGTAGATGCCTTGCAGGACTTCTACTCACACAATTTGTTAACACACCAACCAGATTAGAAGCCATCCTTGATGTGGTCTTCACTAATTCAGATGTAGTTGAGGAGATCATTATGGGGAGCCACTGGCAAACAGTGACCACAGCTGTGTATGGTTTGCATTGATAAATGTGGAGGTTAAATCCCAGTCATGCACAGATGTCCTAAACTTTAGTGGAGCCAACTTTCAAAAAATGAAAATGATCATCAAAGACAACATGACCAGAATCCATGAAAAACTGGAAGTAAAAGGCATCTGGGGGATAATTAAGCAAGCCATATTTGAGGCCACAAAACCTTCTCAAAAAAAAGAAGACATAAAAGACATAACTGGTTCACTAACCAGATCGAGACAGCAATCAGAACTTAAAGGAAAACTCCATGTTAAAATCAGAAAAAGATATGTAGTAGTCTTTTTTTCTGTGTTCTAACCAGTTCCCAGCATTTTCTTTTCCTCTGGCTGTGGCTGTGAGAGATGTTTTTTCTAACTTTCCCTAACTGTTTTATTGCCCTTGGAGGTTGCCATTCTGGTTTCTGTTATGGCCTCTAGTCTTCCCAGGTGCCCTTTGGTGTGATGTCTAATTGCCCCTGCAGGAAGCCAGTGTCTTGTTACAGGGTCTGTCATAGCTCAGCCACAGAGAAAATACTTCTTCCAAAGAAGACACACTGCTAGATTTTGGGTGAGTGTGATCATTATTATTTTTAATTTTTTGATATTGTACCTTGTTCTTCTGTGTGTGTGTGTGTGTGTGTGTGTGTGTGTGTGTGTATGTGTGTGTGTGTGTGTGTGTATTTGAATCATGTCACTGTTTACTCTATGCCTCTCAGTCACTTTCAGTTTTCGCACCAGTACTAAGTAGCAAAAATTGAACATCACCTTATAGATTGCAACATAGCAGGACAAGGTACTAATATGAAAAAATAATGATTACACTTACCCAAACTCTAGCAGTGTGACTTCTCTGAAAGAAGTATTATCTTTGTGGCTGAGCTGTGACAGACCCTGCTAAATCTAAGGGCACAGCTACATCATTGTCACATGAGCCAGGGTGCATCGTAGGAGAAAGAAAGCCAATAAACCTATTTGTGATGGAGATCTCCAGGGGTCATAAAACTACTATACAGCTAGCAGACTAATTTAGGAAAAACTCCTAATAGCAGACAGAGGGAAGGACACACTAGGACTTAACATACATATCAAAACACTCTATGTAACATATGTTTTTGCACATTCTGGGTGGACTTCTCCTTTAATGGACAGTATATCACAAACATAAAAAGAGCCAGAACAGAATTGACTGGGTCAACTACATTCAGAAAAGTAGAGAGGCCAAAAAGGCTGTAAGGCTAGTGAAACTGTCAACTGAACTATGGATTGGTGCAAGTATCAAAACTGGCAGCAAGCAGTTCTTTCAATATAGACATGAAAAACAAAGAAGGGGGAGGGGTAGTTAAACTCTCCTAGGGGAGCAGTATCATCAAAGATGATGAACAAAAGGCCACCGTTGGCCAATCTGGTGGCATTGAGGGTTGAGGTGCTGGATGCCACACCTCATGCTATTCCAGCAACTTGGGCTCAGGAATAAGCCTGGGCTGCTGGGGGGCAGCAGGGAGGAGAGAGGGTTGAGCATCCAGAGGACTGCTCTCCTCTCTCGAGAGGGAGGGTCCCACATTCTCTCACTTGTTGATTGCCCTCTGGTGGTGACTGAAAGGCAATACAGATTGCGAGACACGCTCTGACACAATTTTATTGGCAGGGAGGGGGGACAGGAGAAAAACAGAAAGGAAAAAGGAGCCTGGCAGGGCTTTATGATAGCCTGCCACCAAGGGCTGACCCCAGCTTCTGAATTGGGTCTCTGGGAAGGGGGCACCACCTCCCAGCCCCACCATGGGGGGAAAGCTGTGGGGGAATCTCTGGGGTCAGAGAGTGAAGTGCAGCGCGGACCTGAGAGAGTGTCTTTCCTCTGGAGGGCCAAAGCCCCTGCCAGGGTTTGGGGTGCATAAACAACTAAATAAAAATGCCAAAAAAAAACCCAAAGGCCACCATCCTAAACAATTTCTTCTGCTCAGTGTTCACCAAAGAACACATTGGTCCACTGCCAGAGTGTGGTATTAAGGCAGCCAAAGGGAACCCATGGATGGAGATCCCAATGATTTCCATCAACAGAGTTAAAGAGACACTTAGGTAACTGAAAACTGGCAAAGTACATGAGCCTGATGGGATACATCCAAGGTTGCTACAGGAGCTTGTGGAAGAACTAGCACACTCATTGATGCATTTGTTCAACCAACCACTTCTGATGGGGGTAGTGCCAGGGGACTGGAGAAGGCAGAGGTATTAATTCTTCACAAAGGTGGTAGCAGACAGGAGGCTGGCAACTATAGGCTTGTCAGCATCACATTAGTCAAGGGGAAAGTAATGGAAACCCTAATCAAACAGGACATTGTGAAATACCTAGATAAGTACAATCTGCAGAATGACAAACACCATAGATCTGTGGCTGAAAGGTCATGCCAGATGAACCTTATCACATTCTTTAACTGGGTGACCAAGAAATGAGACAGGGGGCACCCAATAGACCTCCTCTACTCATATTTCAGCAAGGCATTAGACTCAGTGCTGTACAATCGCCTGCTGAAAAAGCTGGCTGTCTAAGCATTGCTGAAAGCTTGGTCTGGTGGGTGGGAAACTGACTTAGGGATAGAAGCCAGAAAGTTGTCATCAATGGAGTAAGGTCAGAGAGGGTAGTGTCACTAGTGGGGAGCCCTAGGGTTCGGTCTTGTGACCTGTCCTGTTCAACATGTTTATCTGTGACATAGGTGTAGGTATTCAGGGTAAGCTAGAACTATTAACAGATGAGACCAAGTTGGATGGTAGGGTAGACAATATGGAGGTGATCAGGGAACTTCAGAATGACCTAAAAAGGCTATAGAAATTGTCTAGCATCTGGCAACTGAAATTCAATGCAAAGAAATGTAAGGTGCTGCATCTGGCTAATGGAAATCCAAAGATGGAGTACTGACTGAATGGGGTAAAACTCAGCACCTCTGAGGAAGAAAGAAACCTGGGCATCATCATATGCAACACCCTTAAACAATCAACCTAATGTAATAAGTCTTACACTAAGGCAAATAGGATGCTGTGATGCATAGGGAGAGGGTTTGACAGCAGGAGCAAGGAAGTGATCCTGCCACTCTACAGGTCCCTGGTGAGGCCCCACCTGGAGTACTGTGTCCAATTTTGGAATTGGCACCTTAAAAAGGATAGGGATTGGCTGAAAACTGTGCAGAGGAGAGTGATCAAGATGATACAAGACCTTCATGATTTCTTGTACAAGGAGCACCTGAAGGAGTTACACCTATTCTCACTAGAGACAAGGAGCGAGCGGGGGGACATGACTGAGATCTTTGAGTTCTTGAAAAGCATAAATAAGGTGCCACATATGGAACTATTTCAAAAGTCCTCCATCTCCATCACCAGGGGGCATGAATGGAAGCTGTGGAGAGGGAGCTTCAGGAGAGATGTAAGACATAATGTTTTAAAGGAAAGAGTGGTGAAACCCTGGAATGCCTTGCCAACAGAGGTGGTGAATGCAAGGATCGTGGCAGCATTCAAACAAGGGTGGGACAGAGCAAGGTCAATAAAGGCAGGATTACCAAAGGAGAAATATCAATGGGGGGATAGTCTCCAAGATCCTGGAAACTCGTGGGACACTAGATGGACCACCATCCCCTTCTGCCATAAGTTTTCTATATTTCTATGTTTGTGACTAGTTGTGTCTTCCAGTTGGAAGCCCACAATATGACCTAGGTCTACCCCATGGATGGTCCCATTCCTTGTTGAGAACTACATGTCTGAGCATTGGCCAGGTGGCAATAGGGTGTCCCAGCCTTAAATGCCTGCCTGGGGTTGTGGGCACAGTTATGGGCTTTGCACATGCCTATCTGGCATGAACTGAGCTACATCATGCATAGGGCTCAATGTGTGCTTCCTTCTTTGTATTGCTTATGCAGGGATTATGGAAAAAGCACCAGATAATGAGGCTTTTTATGCTGATGGCAGGAGATAAAAAGTTGCTTGAAGTTAGAGCATTGGTTAAAAAAGCTGAAACCCTATAATTAAAATAAACCCCTTCCATGCCTGAAAGGTGAGCTGCAGCAATGAAACTGATATGCATATTGGGTCTTATGCATTTTGTGGCACAGTATACATGCAAGAGGAGTGTACAGTACTCTGTCTGTGCAACTCCACACCCGCAGACAGGTTCATGGTGACCGACATGCAGAAATGCATGCCACCATGTGATGCCTGACTGTGGCCCACCCCCCAGTGCCCTGATGCATGGTGGTCAGATCAGTGAACATGGGCAGGCATAGAATCGGATGCCTGTTCTAGTCTTTTAGTTGATCCCCTACTCAATATCTAGCAGGGGATTCTGGGAAGGTGCGGGAGTGTGCAATTGAACACGGCAGGCAAGTGTCCAGATGTTGGGCAATCAGATTTAGGGTTGCCTACAAGCCGTGGATTTACAGCACTTAGGCAATCTGCATATATGTGCATAAACCACATTGATTTAAGATGATTACCTGTGTTTCAGAACTGCCTTTCTCTCTAGTTTGGAATTTGAACATTCCCTTTTTTGTTGTTTTATCTTTAACAATGAAGTGCTGTTTTTTTAACTAGATCATGTGAACACATTTGTTTATAGTATTATACAGTACTTCCACATCCCAAAGAGATATAGACCAATATTCAAAGACATTACCTCCAACATTAACACCACTTTACTGCATATTTACTAACCAGATTCAGCATTGTGTTATTGGATTACATGAATCAGATTATTAAAGGCAAAGTACAGTGGAGCTACCACTGAATGTAATGTTCCTGGAAACAGGTGATACTGGCTTAATATGGAAAAATCAGAGACAAAGGTGAAATGCTATGTTTTTGTGAAAGGGAACTTTGTATATTTGGTACCTGGAACTACAGAAGTTACAATTGTTACCTGTATGACTGAGGTTGTTGGAGTCACTTAAAATGGCGTATGCTACAGGTACCTTGGGCTTCGAAGGAAGTAGTATTAATTTATCTAAAGGGTAAAATGAGCAATTTGCAGTAAACTGTCATGCAAATTAGTTGTTTTTGCAATTTTTTTTAATGTGGTAGTTGAAGTGAAAAACTTACATTGAGTGGTTTTTCAACACTCAATCGCTTCAGGAACATTTGTAAACTATTTTTTGCAAGTTAAATGTAATCCATCTGTAGTTGTGTCAGAATGCAATGAAACAATGAGTTGCATCTCTTAATCAGTAGTTTCTGTATGCTTTCAGCAGGATCCAGACACACTTCTACAACTCATTGAATATACATTAAACCAGGGGTTCTCAAATGGTGAGGCCAGCCTCCCTGGGGAGGCCCCAACCTGTTCCAGGGGAGGCTCAAGCAAGTCTTGAAAAAGTATTATATTTCAATTTTGAACTTAATAGATTTTGTGTAAAGGGATAAGGCAAACTGAAAGAGGATAACTGGTGAATTTTTGTATTTATTCACAAGTCTGTGACCAGGGAAGGTACTGTACACTGAGCCATGGCTTATTTCAGGTGTACACAGGGAAGGGTAGTGACAGAATACAATTCAAAATGTAACTGCAGAACACTCAGTCAATACAAAATGAAAAAAAGTGCAAACAAATTAAGAACAATAAACCAACAATGCGAGGAACAATTGATCAATTAGACTGGCAGCAGAACTGTCCAAATACAAAAGTCAATCATACAGGCACTAGGAATAAGAGCAGGAGGGAGCAAAATGATCCCTGAGAAGCTGCTTAAGAGCAGAGGGAGAGGGGGAGAGGCAGAGGTTGCCAGAATTGTTATTCTAGTTAGAGGGAAAAAGAAAATGCAGTCTAACCCATGAAGGTATGGCAGTAAGGGGTAACAATGGTTCGAGAGCCAAAAATATTGGAGCAAGTAGGTTGTCCTGTTTTTTGGGGGGAGTTACAATAAGCTTAATAACATGAGAGCCAGATATACAAAGAGATTTCAATTTATTCCTGATATACTGTGAAAAGTAGGCTATTTTTCTATGGGGAGGCTCAAAAATATTTCAGTAGTTTGGGGGAGGCTCAAGATCTTTTCCATGGCTTAGGGGAGGCTCACTATGACAAAGTTTGAGAACTGTTGCATTAAACCATAACAAAGGATGGTTCTACTGTGGAATTAATGCATGGTTGGGCATGTGGGTGGGGTTGAGGCATGAGGCCACAGGCAGAGTACCTTCAATCACAAAACCATGCATTAATTCCACAGTAGAACCATCCTTTGTCATAGCTTAATGCTTACTTTGGAGTTGCTTAATGTGCCTGTAACATGGAAACCACAAGCAAAACACTGTTTTTAGTCAAGTAACTGTGGTACACAAAGAGAAAATCAGACTATTGCTTCACATAACTGTTTATGGTGGTGAATTGTTAATGTTTTGCAGGCTACAAAGATGGTTGCTGCATGCTATGAGATTGTGGAGTAACTTCAGGAGCAGGGTTTGACTAATGCTTTCTGAACTTCTTTAACAGGTATACTGCTATTGCCTGAGCAGTGCTGTAGTCAGCCTTTCCAGTCGAACTTGTGTGACCTCTTGGTTCATTTGTTCTGTCCTGTTTGTGCTCCTGTTTCCCCAGGTATCAGTATCTGGATTCCTGTGGTGGAGGAGCCATCATTGTGCAAGGAAGAATCAGGGTGCCTTGCAGGATGTGCTACTCGAGCTGAACAGGTGGGTCAGATGGGTTCACCATATGAAGTTCTGAGAAAGAAAGTGAGAGAGAATGAGGAGAATGAGGAAAATGAGGGAGAACAAGAGGCAAGAGAAAGCTTACAGAGCCAATGGAGACTATTGTACAGTATCTCGCACTACAGAAAGCACAGAATGAGCGCTAAGGTCCCTGAAAGAACTGAAATGTGGCTGTTTTCATTATCTTTTTGTATATGGAATCCCTTCCCCTCCCCCACATTTGTTCCTGGGATGTTTTGCTGTGGCTACTATAATTACTAGACTGCTATTGTAATTTGATACAAATATTTCTTATTTTTTTCTTGTGGATAGTGAAGTTGTTGAGGGGTTGTCTGAGAGGGTTTCTGTCTTTTGGGCTGCTTGTACAAACGATCAGATACCATCTTTATTTCCATTTTCTGGTGCTCTGGGCATGTGTTTTGTGTGTGTAATACCTTTTTGGTATCTGTTCTCTTTTCTGTTTTTGAAGGAGTGTTGACTTTTTCTTTCCTTTTTTGGTAGTCAGGTGCTGTGCACACAATGTCCCAAAGCTATAGACATTAAAAACTAGATTTAATAAAAATGGCAATTAACATGGTAAAATTGACCCACTTTGGGTAGGTTACAGTATACCATGTGGATACTCACAAGTGCACTTTTTTATCAGTGTTACATAGGAACTTGAGGGGTTTAAAGTATGCAGGCATGGTTTTCTGTCTTCAGAATCAGCATTATCTCTTGTGCTGCACACTGCTGTTGAAAATGACTGACCTTGAGTGCTATTTAAGAAGTACATGTTGTCCATCTACTGACCTTCTACTTGTCCTGAGGTACCTGGATTATTTTTTTATTGAAGTAATTTACTTCTTTTTTAATCATTAATGACTGTTGCTGTTTTTTAGGCTTTGAGCTATCTGGTTTTGTTTAGTCCTTTTTGTCTTGGTTGTTAGTGACTGAGCCCTGTTTCTGCAATTTCAACAGCTGCCTTGAATCCTTGATCCTTGACCTGGGCGTTGTGCCAGCTGAGCACATTTGGGGCATTCTGTGTTAAGGGAGAAAGGTTCTTTGGATGTAATAGCTATTCCCTGTGTATTTGGAGACACATATGAAAGAGATGAAGGTATAAATTAGACATGTTTTAATCAAAAAGTAAAACAGACAGGGAATAGTTGTTTATTTATTTATTTATATATTTTTGTTATAGGTACCTTGCCTCTGGTGCCATTTTGCCCGACTCCTGGCTTTGTCTATTACAGGATACTCAGAGACTTATGCTACTTATGCAAGTTCAGTAGGAGTAAAAATTGCTTTCTACTTCGGGATTTGGTCCTGCACAACTATAAGCTTAAGTACTTGGCTATAGACTCAATGTGCTAAAACTAAATTAAGACTTAAGATTTATCTTTTTTTAATACCTGGTGTTCTCATATTTCTGCTACACTGTTGCTGTATTTGGATCTATGTGCTCATCTTCTCTAAGGTGCCATTAAATTATAGCATTTGTAGTGATAATTTGTTACTAATCTGATGTCAAGCCTTCAATCTGAGGAACTAAATCCACTTCTAATGAAAGCATGAAGTGGTAAAATGATTCGTGGCTGGCCCGGTGGTGCTGAAGGTTGAGGTGTTAGACACCACACCTCACGCCATGCTGGTGACCCATGTTCAGGAATGAGCATGGGCCGCTGGGGGTCGGCAGGAGAGGAGAAGGATTGAATGTCCTAAGGACTGCTTTCCTTCTCCAGGGTGGGGGTCCCAGGGGTTGGTGATTGCCTGACCCCTAGTGGAGGCTGGGGGACAGACAGCTGATGCTGGCATTCAAGGGGTGGGAATGGGGCAGATGCCTGGAGGAGTGCACAAGGGACTTTGCACATTGCCTCCACTGGTGTCATTGCATGCCCCACCCCTGAACATAACACAGAAAATGCCTCAGTTGTGCATCTTGATGGCCATCCCTGGTAGTGCTGCTGGCTCCGAGGGATCACCCAAACACACTGGATCCATCTGGGTTGTAAGTAAGGGGGACTTGCTGCCCCTCCACCTTGGGGGGTAAGCTGTTGGAGTACCACTGGGGTGAGGGCCTTGAATTGGTGAAGTAGGTGCACCAGGTCAGTGGCTGGATGTGGGCCAACTAGGGAAGGTATAAAAATTATAAACACACAAAAAAAATGTTCAGGAATGAGCACGGGCCACTGCAGGTTGGCTGGGGAGGAGAAGGATCGAGTGTCCTAAGGACTGCTCTCCTTTTCCAGGGTGGGGGTCTCAGGGGTTGGTGATTGCCTGGCCCCTAGTGGAGGCTGGGGGACAGGCTGCAGATGATGGCATTCAATGGGCGGGGACAGGACAGATGCCTGGAGGAGTGCACATGGGACCATGTACATTGCTTCCACTGGTGTCACTGCATACCCCACCCCTGAACATAACACAGAAAATGCCTTCCTTAGCTGTGCAGCTTGATGGCCATCCCTGGTAGCACTGCTGGCTCCCAGGAAACACCCAAACACACTGGATCCATCAGGGTGGTAAGTAAGGGGTATTTGCCACCCCTCCGCCATGGAGGGTAAGCTGTTGGAGTACCACTGGAGTGAGGGCCCTGAATTGGAGCAGCAGGTGTGCCAGGTCAATAGCTGGATCTGGGCCAACCAGGGAAAGTAAAACAATTATAAACACACACAAAAAAATGATTTGAAAAGAGGATAGTTATCCTCTTATGAGGCAATTCAAGGGAAGAGGTAAAAAAAAAGAAAGGTTCAAAGAAAGCAAAAAACACACGAAGATGCTAAGTGTAAATCCTAAAAAAAAAAAAATCAGTTAAGACCAGGAAAAAATATGGTAAATTGGCTATAGTTGACCCTGCACAAACTTTTATAACCATGCACTTAGAAAAAGCAGAGTTTATAACTCAGGAGGATGTTAGAAATACCTCAACTCCATGCCAACTAAATGAGGAAAATAGAACAGAATAAGAAAGTAACTAAAATAAAAAATAGTCAAGAAATTGTATATATTTTTGACAAAGCTTCAATAAAAAGAACTCCAAACTTGTTCTTTGACAACCACAGTGACCTTGTATCTTCAGTAAAGGAAATTCAGGGGGAAAAAACTAAAAAGGTTACTTTTGGAGAATTCCCAAGTATAAATGATTCCAATCAAGATTTTCCTGTAATCTACCTATCTTATAGCAGCCTCTCTGAAATAACAGCTATTCAAGATAAACCAATGGTTCATAGCAAGGCTGTTGATGAAATTAAGGATGGACTGCAGAATATTACATCCAGCTTAAAAGAACTGGTAAATCAAAATACTTCATATATTGGAAATAATGTTCATTAAATTACATATACATTATTGAGGCTTTAAAAAATCAACATGGGGCAAGTGTTGCTATTATGGAGCATCTGGTAATGATAAAAAGTTATAGTACGAATTTAAAACAGCAGGTTGCTTTACATGCTATGAGACTGGAAGAACTGCTAGTTATCCAGAAAAAGAACTTCAGAGCCCCAGAGACCCCCTCTTTGATTATTTGTGATGCAATACAGCAAATTTTGATTCCAGAGGATAACTTTATTGATATCATTGAGGAGCTGGTCAAAAATGAATGTAAAGCTAATACTGAATTAGCTCCATCACAAAATGAACTAGAGGGTGAGCGAAAGAAGAGAAGTTCCAGTTAGCTAGTAAAAAGAAAAGAGAACCCAAGATAGATAAACAAGATCAGTTGAAGAAAGGTAACTATGGTGAAAACAAAAAAAAAAAAAAAGGGATTATAAAGGGTAAAGTAGTTGAATATAAAGGAGAGACACTTATAGATCATTTGGAATTGCAAGATATTCAAAGGGGAAACTTAGATCTTAAACAAACCTCCCAAAATCAGGAAATGTTTAACTCTTTGGTATGAATTAGTTAAAGGCAGAAATGAGCAAAGACATAGTGCTGTGGAGGAAGATGGTTCTTGTTCAGTCTCAACTGTTGCTAACTGTTGTCATCTCACAGATTTGCAGGCAGTTGTTTACAATAAGAGGTATCCCTTATGACCCTGTGGAAAATAATGATGTGTTAAAAATTCTAGTAACTGTACTGTTCAGTGACTGCCTTATGTTGGGTATTGCCGCTGATGATATTTGTGATGTTACAAGATCATATGAGTATGGAAATGAAAATGATATCTTGTTGGTATTTTTTAAAAATGCTCATGTTGCTCACCATGTCTGGAGGAATTCAGATAAACTGAATAACGATGACATGATGTTAAACTACCCAGTTCTTATAAAGTATTTACTACAAAACTCAGATTGGACACAGCTGACTACTAGAAGCCTGGCTGATGAACTACCTAATTATGTCAATATACAAGATTTGGTATTTCAAAATTAAAAACTAAACATTACTCCAGATGTGGTTCTTTCTATCTTTGATCTGACTTATACAGGGAAAGAAGGTAAACCAAAGTTAAGATCTTTGATTACAGTATGGCCACTTAATACGTCCTTGGTTAATTCGGATTGCCGGATAATTCACCTGAAATGCATTTGCCAAATGCCTTTTCCTATTTCCTGCATTTTAAACTGTAGCGTTAATCTGTACTTTGGCCTCCGTCTATACCGCCCATTATAGTCTCCTTCCAACACCTACTGGCTTCACTCAACAAGGTGGGAAATGAGCCTGCACAAGAATCAGCCAGCCATATTTTCCACTGTAAATGAATTTTGCCTCTCAAAATAGGTAGACAAGTAACATTCCATGACTTCAGATCAGATTTAGCCTAATGATACCCATAGATGGCAGTATTTAACAGCTAATATAAAAATTCATTAGTCTGCATCCTTCAGAATTGCCTATTAACTGTTTTATAAGCACCATTAATTTTACCACCCAGCAAAGCATGAGAGCCTGACATTATCTCAAAGAATTAAGCTTGATCAAATATGCTGTGCTACACCTTACTGGGGGATAAGGGCGAAGTGGAAAAAAGGCCAGTGCTGTAATGGGAAAGGACAATGTAAGTGTGCATGGAAGCACCAGGAGACCTAGCAGAAAGCCCTTCCACACCCCATGGACAGCACCCTGTGGCACACACTCCCATGCTGCACTATGCCACCCGAAGTGCCCCACATGGCCATATCATTAAACTGACACTCATGGAACTGACATGCAGGTGTCTGATGCCAAAGCCCATGTTAACTCCCTTGAGGACAGAGCCTATCATGCAGTTAGCATTCGCGGCAAGCTACAACGTCTGGAAGACTGCATTTCTTTTCAATTAGCGAGTATACAGACAATGCTTATAGCGACTGAAATGTCTTTGCTCATTTCAGTCCACTATAAGTGGCATGCACTGTATCCATTTGTTCTGTAATATTCTGGAACTCAATTTTTATGAGAATGATATAGTGAACGTAGGAATGGTATTTAGACTAAGATCTGAAGGAAGTCAAATTGATGTTACCTTAGTGAATAATAAGTTAGCTGAATGTGTATTGAACACTGTGGATAAACTTGATGCTCAGGGTATTTTAATTGTGAACCTTGATGAGGTTAATATGAAAGAAAATCAATTTTATTCAGAGGTGGTGGAACCTGCTGCCAAAATCACTTATGGAGTAGAGGATAGCAGTAGATTTAACCACCTTGTTGACAAAGATAACTGAGTGGTTAATGACTGTGTCAACAGGGAAACTGAGGTAGTAATGGATATAGTAGATTTTAGTTGTGCAGATATTGTGGGAGCCAAGGAACCTGATGAGTTTGTTCTTAAATATTTAAATAACTTCAAGATTGTTACATGGAATGTTGCTGGGAATAGTGCAAAAATGGAAGACACTGATTATCTGGATTTTTATTAAACAATTTGATATAATAAATCTGCAGGGAACATGGCATAGTAAAGAGCAAGTGGAAGCCATTCATTTAAATGGGTTTTAAACTTTGCATGGCCCTGCAGCGAAAATAAATATCATGGGAAGATGGGCAGGGGGGTCTCATTATTTATCTCAAAGTTGGGGGTCATGTAAAATTGATGCAGTATAAGGCTGTCAAGAAATATATTGCGGAAATGTTAACATTTCAAGAGGATGTGGTAATAACTATAACTGTTTATAACAGTTTATAACCCCCCTAAAGTTAATTATGAACAAGATGTATTTACTAGGTTACTGAAAGAAATGGAAAATGTTCATATACTGTATTCAAATGCAGAGATCTTCATAACAAGTTGCATGAATATCAGATGTGGTTATCTTATCACCCAATTAGAGAGCAAAGAGTCTAACCTGGAAAAACAGCTAGGAATTCAGGAAAGGTCGTCATCTTATTAAAAAAAACACATATAGTAATTACAAGCTTGAAAATTTTCTGAAGGATTCAGATCTAATCATTTATAGTGGGAGATCCACACCAGATAAGCAGGGGATGCACAGCTGCATAAAGACCAGAGGCAGTTCATTAGTGGATTATATGCTTATCTCACCATATGACTATTGTAAATATTATGATTTAAAAATAGTGATTAGATCAGATAGTGATAAATTTCCAATTATAGTTGTGAGGAAAACAGAAGTAAAAAGTCAAATTGTCTATGCATCTAATATGGAGATAATAAATCATAGAAGAATAAGATGGAATAATCTTACAATGTAAAATGTAGTATATGTAATCACTCAATTTCAAGAACAATTTAATTCTTTAGCAGATAAAGAAATGGACCCTGAAAAAATGTATGAAGCTATACAAAGTACTTTCTGTAGGATGTTAATAAAACATGGGAAAGTTTATACATTACAGTCTTATAAATATGAAAAATGGTTCTATAAAACATGCCTGGGAAAAAAGAGAATTGGCTAAGATTATGAGAAAAACTAAACACCATCCAACAAGAGATAATCTTATGAAACTGTCTAAAAGTAGAAGGGAGTATAAAGACCTTGTGAATATGCAAAGAGCAATAAACCGAAAAGAGCTATGGTGTAAGATGCTAGATGCTATTGAAGGAAAAGATGATTACACCTTCTGGAAATTGGTTGTGCAGGGTACAAAAGAATATAAAACTCAAACAGATGCCTTTATCCTTCCAGATCAATGAGTTAAGTATTACTATGTTATTTTTAATAGGAAACTTATACAATTTGATAGATAAATTCAGTTAGTATCCCATTGGGAATAAGTAGAACTTTTGCCTGTATTACATCTGATGAAGTATGTTTGGCACTTAACAGGTTTAAAAAAAATAAAACTCTGGGACCAGATGGGATTGCGCTGGACCTGTATAAAATTGATAAGGATTGGTGGTCTGTCATCCTATCAGACTTTTTAAATAAATCTGTTATGTATGCATACACACCTACTTCCTGGTCTGGCAGTCATATAATGCTAAGTTATAAAAAGGGAGACAGATCCTGTCAGAAAACTATTGATCAATAAGTTTACTTGATACAATAGCTAAGGTATATGCAAAGATTCTACTGAGCAGACTTCTTGGCTGGTTACAAAAACATACAGGGATTACACCCTTACAAGCTGGTTTTAGAAAGGACTGTGGAACTAATACACAGATTTTCCATTTGAACCATTTAATTGAAAAGTACTGTATAATGAAGAAACAGAAATTATTTGTTGCATTTGTAGACTTCAGATCTACATTTGATTCAATCACTAGAGTACTTATGGATTCAAATGTATGATATGGGTATAGATTTAAATTTTATTATTTTGATTAAATGTCTGTACACTGATACCTGGACACGAATACAGTATTCTAATAATGGACTCCTAATGGCAGAAATTCCAACAAAGTTAGGGTTTTGTAAGGCTACGTTCTTTTATATATATATATATATATATATATATATATATATATATATATATATATATATATATATATATATATATATATATGAACTAATTCTTAAATTAGGCAGTTCAGATTTTCATCCACTGAGAATAGGACAGCGGAAGATACCTCTACTGAAATATGCTGATGATCTAGCAATCATCTCCTTGTCTAGACTGGGTCTACAGAGAAATCTAAATGAATTAGATATCATTAATAAACAAGTAAATTTAAAACCGAATCATCAGAAAAAAAATAGTAGTTTTTGGTTCAAGGAAGAAATATAGTAAATTGTCTCTTGCAGGGTCTACCATTGATTTTGTGAAAGAATTTTCTTATTTGGATGTTATATATTCCTTTAATTTAAGATAGAATAAACATATTAAAATAGCTACTAACAAGCTGAATAAAACAGTGTTAGGCCTGAAGAGATTTAATAATACATTTGGAGGGTGCACTAAACAGCCCATGATTAAGGCTATAAATGCCAAGGTAATTAATCAGGGTCTCCATGCTGCACATACCTTGGGTCCAACTGATACCAAAGAGCTTGATACAGTGCTAAATAAAGCATATAAACAGATACTCTGGCTCCCTTCTGGAACTTCAAATTCTTTGGTAAGAACTCAGATAGGACAAGTAGACATGAGCACCTGGATATGCCAGAAAAATTAGGTTCTGGCTAAAATTACATTTAAATATGGATCATATAACTTTGAATGATGCTTTACTGGAAAAAGAAGAAAAAAGGAATTTGATCTACAGCTAATTAAAAACTTAAAAGTCTCCACATGGTTGATCAATAATGCTCAAGAACACAACTTAAAATATTATTTGACCCAAGTACATAATCCACATAGAAGATTATCACTCAGTGCTGGTTTTAAATATTTCCCAGCAACATACTTGTGGCAAGATTTATGTGATACACCACAATGTCAATTAACTGTCACCGTGATGTGAAAGAACCTGAAAACCTACACCATGAAGTTTTTACATGTTCATGGTATAACAATTTGAGACATAAATATCTATGCAATTTCATTGGTTCCTTGTTTATGCTCACATTATACATTTTAGACTTACTATTTAATTCTGAAAGCTTGCAAATTCTAGAGCAACTAGCTCTCTACTTAACAAATGTACCTCAGCTCAAGAAAAACAAGTGTGCTGTGTGAGCGACTGAATAGACAAATTCTGGCCTGCTCAATATTAAGACAATGCACTTTATATGTGTAATATTACTTATGATAAATGTGTATCGTTGTACAATTTTGAAAAAAATGTATTTTATATGTGATGGATCTTACATGTGCATTGTTGTATGTTGCCTTTGTTTTGATTATAATGGCAATTTATGGCTACAATAAATTCTTATTACTACAGGCTACATAGATGTGCAACTGTGTGTGTGCATGTTGAATACCTCATATACATTTAATGTTGTGAATGCAGTTTTAACAAAGTTTCTAGCATTATGTTTTGTAGAATTAGAAACACTAAGGCAAAAAACATTTACCTCCTAAAAACACTGTTCTGTAAACTTGTCAGCTTCGTTTTGTTTTCTCATTCAGTACTGCACTATGGGTAAAGTTAGAAGACTTACATATATCTGTAGGTTCCAAAACATTTGAAAACTTGGTCTAATAATAGAGGGAACTACCACATTTAATTGCTAACTCCAGTAAGTATATAAGTAATGTGTAAGAGAGTAAGACGTGACACATGGCATATTGTACATGTAAATATGTTGTAACCTAAACAGATATGCAAGTCTATGTACTTTACCCACAATGCAATTGTGAATGAGAAGAAAAAAACAAGGGTTACAAGTTTACAGAGCACTGTTTTTATGAATGGAAGTGGATTTTTTTTATGTTATTGTAGAAAAGATAATGCTGTAAACTGTCTCAAAACTGTGATTATTAAATTTAAGATGCCTAATTCTACTATTTTATTGTCCATGTCAGCTTTTTAACACTCAGAAATGGTGTTCTTCAGATTTTTTACATTTTAGGAATAATAACCGCTCCAGTCCCAAAGTCTGCAGGGTGGGTGGGAAGGAAAGCAGTAGAGAGCAAACAAAACAGAGAGGAATAAGCGGAGATCAAACAAGAGAGAGCGAGGACAGCAAAGAACACATATAGCAGTTCAGCTGAGTTGTTGGCTAGGGACTGATTATTCCGTGTGTGTAAGTGTGTCTCTCTCTCTCTCCCCATCTGACTCTCACTATAGAGGCTCCCAATGACTCAAGAGCAACCATGGATTACTTGAAAATTAAAGCATGGTTGCTCCAGAGTCACCTGTTGCCATGGTTCCAATCCATGTTCATTATTGTGGTCTCTAGTTTTGTGCCATGCTACAAGGAATTCTAAAGCAACTCATTGGAGAGACACTTTACTCTGAATTGTACTGTAGTTTCTTCATGCCTATATCCATACAGCTGACCCTTTCCTCACTCTCAACTCTTAGTTAGCGCTTGGTGTCATCCATAAATACACTTTTCTCTATAACATGACTGCAATTTACATAAAGTACATACTGAATAAGACTGTCCACTGTTGTTTGCCTGGGCCACCTCCTTTACTCCTGTGAACTTGCCATTATAGACCACCCTCTGGGTACTTTCATATGGGAGGCAGTATAGCTTGGTGGTTATGACCATTGAGCTGCAAACATGGAGAACAAGGTTTGAACCCCATAGTCACCACTTGCGTAATTTGTGACATAAGTGAGTCACTTAACTTCACAGTACTCTCAGGACACACTTGGAAACAAGCCTCTGCTTAGTGTGTCTTTCCTGGACAAAAATTGTTAAAAAAAGTTCCGAATACATCTAGTGAGTCCTTCTTCTAAAGTCATGTCAACCACCTTCTTAACCAGTTTACAATGTTGTACTGAGTTGAAGGTTTTACTAAACTCCAGATTTAGGATATCAACTATTTATTATTTATTTAAAAATTGGTAGCTGGGAAAGGCACACTCAGCTGAGGCTCATTTCCAGGTACAACCCAGGGAAAAAGGTTACAGGAGTAAAAGATGTAACAATAAAGCATTATACATAATTCATGTAAAGTGCAGATAAATTAGAAGCCTTAACTCATTATTGGTACAATCGTGGAACAAGATAAAGTGCAAAATATGTTTATAACAAAAAATGCAATATGAAACTTGATACTGGCTTCGAGCAATATAATGTTAGTCAAAACAGGTGCAGGTAGGTGGATTAAGGAGTTTCAGCCAATGCCTGAGGGATCCTAATGGGGTAGAATGTCAAATGGAATTAGGGAGGTGGTTTCAGAGTAATGGCAGATGATAGGAGAAGGCAGATTGTCCAGCAGATGAACATGGGCGAGGAGTAGAGAATGTGGAAATGCCAAGTTAAGTAAGCAATAATACCCAACAGAGTGGGCAGTACTGGGCAATACCAGACCACCCAGGGGCATAATGAGGCCCAATGCCACAGGCAGAGGGCCTTATAGCCCTAGGAAGTTACAGCATTGCCCAATACCACCCACCCTGTTAAGTAATATTGAGCTTAGAACATGGGCTATAAGTAACACTTTTAATTACATTAAATGAAAGATTATAAACAAATGAAATAAATGTTAAAAAGGAATAAAAATACCTTTCTTGTAAAGTAGTCCTTCTACTGGAACACTTGCCAGTACAGAGTGTTGCTGTTTAGGAGAACCAGTTTAACGTCCTCCTAACCTCACGTGTCACATCAGCCACTCAAAAATAGAACAAATGACAACAATCAGGCAGTAATAATTAACACATTTAATGGGCTGTGAGAAATATCCAGTTGCTATAAAATTCCAGGGGGAAAAAAAGAGTAAATTGCAGCAGGGAATGGAGAATAGCAGCTGTTTTACTGCATACCACTAACTGAGTAACAGTGTATTCTGTGCACAGATTTGTAGTGGCTCCCCTCTCCCAGCCCCTGCAGATACTGTAGCTGCATCTATTCCTAATTCTGTTTCTAAGGGTCTTATGGAAAGAAAACTGATGGGTTCAGAAAACTGAGTGTGTGGTGGGGCAGGCCACTCGCTAAGCAACAGAGCAGGCTGCATTTGAAGAAAGGAGTGCGAGACTCATTGGGACACTGCTGCCATTGGAAATAAGCATGGTTGGGGATACACTCATTTGCCTTTGTCCCTGACTGCAGAAAAAAAACTGCAGTGTGTTTTTTGTTCTTTTCCTTTTTTTTAATGAATAAGCTCCCTTTGCATTTATTTGGTTTTGCTCAGCAGAGGAGGGTATGATAGCTGAGTGAGCGGGATCAGAAGCAGCTCCACTGATCAATGTAGTGCACTGTAAGATATGCAACACAATTGATGTTTTTTTTGATGGAAAGGAATATTTTTGCTTTCTTTGGTTAAATTGCAACTGTGGTGACTGCTATTTCATGGTGAACGGGGTGGGGAGCTTCTCACTCACTAACTGAGATAACAAAATGGTGGCAATTTGAAATTTGTGCCCAATGCTTCAGCCAATGGGGAAGCTGGAAGGGCACAAGGATACCTGAGTGGGTGAAGGGGCAGATGGGATGGTACTTTTCATTTCCTAGGCATCTATTGTCAGGTAATGTACCTGCACCCCCCCGGCAAGGGTACCAGCCAACCAGATGCCAGGAAATAAAAAAAAAAAACATTTTCTAAAGAGACTTACTGTAGAAGAAGCTTTGCAAGGCTGCAGAAGACGATTTTTAAAAGAAGTTAAATTAGACTTAATGTATTAAGTCATGGCAGAGAATTTATTCTTTTTTAGAAATAGAAATGTAGAAAGTGGAAATTTATTTAAATCACAATGTACTGTATACTGGTAAATATTGTATTTGATTATACATGCCACTAAATAATATAAGCTAATATAATTTGTGGACGTGGTGGTGATGAAGGGTAAAGGGTCCTTGTAAAGTCACAGAGGAAATACAGGGAAGTGAGGAACTCCATTTTCCCAAAGATGCCACTGTAAAATGGTCACAAAACAAAAATAAACAGCAAATGAACAGTGCACACACCATGTACTGTACACTGTAGACTATTTATTAATAATGTAGACAGAATGCTGACCAGTGACTTCTGGTGACATCATGCTCCTGATGGCTGCCTGATTCAGGAGGCTCCCACCTTCACCTGTAATAACCTCCAATTTACACCCTTCAACAACTTCAAACAAGACAGAAAGCTTACCTGGAGGTGTAATGATGCCTAAGTGAGGGTAGAAAAGCATTAACCTCCCCCCAACTCAGTTGATGATAGTGGATTCTCAGATTCAGGCAGTGAGGGCTCACAGGCCTCATCCTCCTCGAGGCGTAGTTGCGATGAGACCAGCCAACTGCTGCTGTCAATGCTACAGCGACATATGACCCTGAAGTTTACAGAACTCCGGGACTTCTGGAAAGAGTTCTGATCCACAAAAACAGTCCTAAGGACCGATATCAGCAAACTTGAAAAGCAGCAGAAGTCCTTAGAAAACCAGGCTTTGGAGGTGGAAAGGAGGGTAAACCGCTCCAAGAGAGCGATAGTACAGCTGCACCATGGACTCCAACAATTGCCGGAAAGGGCTGAGGATGTGGAGAGCAGGAATTGGTGAAATAATATGAGGATCTTGGGTATGCCGGAGGGGGAGGAGGGCACAGATATACTTCAGTTTTTTCACTGCCTGATCAGGGACACTGTAAACCTCCCAAATGATGTAACCCTTGAATTCGAGTGAGTGTACTCTGGGCCCCACACCAGCCCCCAAGGCCAGACCCCGCACCATACTAGCTCATTTCCTGTGGTTCCAAGAAAAAGAACTGGTGCTCCACTCAGCCTGGAAACAGGTGCAAGTCAATTATATAGTGCACAAGCTGTATTTCGAGAATGATTATGTCCTAGAGGTGATGGCATGATGGAAGGCCTACCTTCCTATCTTGAGGGCCTTGAAAAAGGCAGATCTGCATTTCTGAACCCCCTACCATGCCCAACTCATGGTGTTCTACAAGTAGAGGCCTACAGCTCGGCAGAGGAGGCATTGGAGGACCTGAGGAACCATGGCATTGAGGCACAGAAGAACCCGATTGTGCCTCCCAAGGGCACACTATCTGCAAAGCTATCACAGCAGGTGTGGCAATTAGGGCAGTGAGAGTCCAGGAGGTGCCAAGGAGCAGAGACCATCCAAAAAGTTGTGGACTCGCTCCATGATCAGAGTCGTACCGCTATCACACTGGATCAGCCTGGAGGAGAGACGCTGCGCTGTGGAGGAGGACGAGCGAGCGCTTACTGGGTTTTTAGCCCAGGAAGAGGGCCTGTACTAACTGAAACATAGACCATTAACCCTTGGATGAAATAATTAGTCAGAACTGCGTCAGACAATAGCTGAATAGCAAGATTTACAACAACTGAACTCTCTGTATCCTGTGCTCTTCACTATTAATGTTCAGATAAGTCCTAGCTTACTAAACACTATTTTTTACACTTGCTATATAACCCTGCTAATATGTCATCCTGTGCAAATTAACCCTATGATGCAGAAGAGATTCTGACCCCCCCCCGTGTCATGAACTCAACCAATACTAACACAATGTCACCCTCAGTTTGAAGGAGGCTCCTATATGTTCTCTGTCTTGCAGGTAACACACTGACAAGAGCCGAAGGAGGGCGACTCAGCAGAGAAGGGGGTAAGGTAATTTAAAATTATCCTAGATCTGCAGGGCTCTTCCCTCAAGTGTCTACTAATCAGCAGCCTGCAAGTATATAAGAGCCCTTATGGGTGGGCCCGGTGGGCAGAGGCTTGGTGACTGACTCTTCCTTTGAGGCCTAGGATATATTTGGCTTACTAGTGAGGGACTAGCTGATTATTTGAGCCACCCTGTAGCCTGCCGGAACATTGGATGACTGGGGGGGGGCATGGAGTTATGGGGTATGGGATTATGCAGGGGTGGGGCACTGAGAGGAGGGATGACATCTTTCCAATCAGGGACCCGGGGCATGGGGTTGGGGGAAGGGGGCAATGGGGACAGTCCCAATGACTATTGGAAGCTGGGTGTGCCATTTGGGTGGCTGTTGTGGTGGTGTCCCGGCCTTCCCTCCCTCCCTCCCAACTTGTAAGCGTGGGGGGGTGGGGGAGGCCTTATGATACACCACCATGGTGGGTGGGGTGGAGCGGCTGGACATGCTTCTTTCTGGCCCTCCTGAAGTGATTAAGAGCAACGGGGCCTGTCTCTGGAGGGGATGTGGTCTCTCCCCATGCCCCCTTCCTCCTCCTCCCTTGCATTTACCGCCTGAACCTTGGGTCAAGAGGGGAATGGATGATCCCCACAGAGTATTTGGTGGGCTGTGACTCAAATTGACCCCTGGGGCTAGTTGCTGCTGAATTCTGTGGAGGAGACCAGTGCAGGACCTTGGGTGGATGGCATGTAGCGACCTTTGCTGCTGCTCCCTGCCCTCATAGGGAAGCACATCCAGTTTCTCCCCTTGTTCACACACTACCCCACAGTATGTACAGGCAGCACAGTGGGAACATGGCAAACCAATCCCTCACCCCCGCACCCATTTTTGGCACTATAAGTGCTAAGGGGACTCTCTGTATTGAGAGTTAGCTCCAAGAGAGGATTCCTCGCACCAGAGACCTTGGGAAGATCCCTGTAGTGGAAGTACCCAGTTAAAGGCCGAGCTAGTTGTAACCCTGTTGGCACTTTGGCCTCTAATTTACCTATTGGTTGAACACATGGTTTGTGTAGTTAGTTTTTCAAAATTTAATTCAGTATGCCAGCTTAAAGACATTAGGATGATGTTATTTGTTACGTTTCTTCTTTTTTTTTAGGCTAGGAAATGTTAACAGTTACAACCATCTAGTACAAATTGATAGTCGATTGTACTTACACTGCCATATATGTAAGAAGCTTGTGGGACCTGTGGTGGGAGGCTCCCCATAATTGTTGCTGCACTGCTCCCTTAACACTCTCAACCCCCTTTACTCAAAATGGAGGAGACCCCATTGAAGCTACTGTCATTAAATGTCAATGGACTCACCTCCCCCATCAAGAGGTCTAGGATGCGCACCCATGTCAGGAAAAGTAAGGCATACCTTGTTTATCTGCAGGAGACCCACTTAAATAAGGAAGAACACGCCAAAATAGGAAAGCTCTCAAGAGGAGAGATCTACAGTTCCACTTACAGATGAGGGATGAGGCGGGTGGGTGGCAATTATAGTCCCACAGCACACTCCACTGCAGGTGCATGCTAAGTGGATAGATCCTGAAGGTAGACTAGTGATTCGACAAGGATCAATTGGAGGTACGGAGGTTCACGAGCTAATGCATATTTCCCCCCCGATTCATCGGTTAGGGACTTGTGCAACTTACTTGACAAAATCACACAATTTACTAAAGGTATATTAATGCTAGTCGGGGATTTTAACATCCTACCTAACCCAGAATTGGATTCTTCTAACTCTAGGACACCAAGGAAAACACCCATACAGAAGTTCTTTAGCAGGTTCCTGGCTGAGGTTGGCTGGGCAGACACCTGGCGATACCTGCACCCATGCACTATAAACACTACTCTGCGGTTTACCACACATATTCAAGAACTGACCACTGTTACACGCAGACAGAATATTTAAGTAATGTAGAAGATTCCCAGGTGGGAAACATAACATTTTCATATCATGCCCCTACAATAACATCTTGGAAGCTGGGAATACAGTGAAAGAAAACACAATGGCATCTAAATCCCTATCACTTAAGATCTAAACAATTTAGCAACTACCTCACAGACAAAATCACAGAGATAATAATGGGCAACTCCCAACCAGAGATTTCCCCATGCGTACTCTGGGACACTGTAAAAACAGTGCTGTGTGGCCAGCTTATAAAATAATTCTACCCATGCTAGGGCTCGCCAGAAACACAAAGCCGTGTTAGAAGAGACACTCCATTTCCTACAGACTGTGCACAAACAAGGGGATAGCTCAGTTCTCCCACAGCTGAAACAAGTCAAGCGAGATTTAGATAAGGTAGCCCTGCAACAGATGGAAATAGCCTTGATGATTCTTTGACAGTGATATTATGAGGTGGGCCCTTGAGCCACTAGACTTTTAGCATATCAAATTAGGAAGCAGAAAAAAGTGGCCACAATAGCCACCATCTGCCACCCCACAGACGGTAGACCCCTAAACAAACTGACTGATACAGCAGATGCTCTGACCACATATTAAACTACCCTTTATACCCCAGAACACTCAGTGTCCACTGAAGACATAGAGCATTTCCTGCAACCTCTTAACCTCCTCAAAATAAGTGAAGACCAAGGGAATCAGCTGATTCAGCCAATTACACTGCTGGAGCTGTTTGCTGCAATAACCTGCACCAAGACTATGAGGCCCCAGACCCAGGTGGCTATGGGGCTGAATGTTATAAGGTTACAAAGGAGCAGACCACTCAAGTGCTCCTCAGGACCTTTAACTTGGTTCTGGAGGGCAAGTCCCCTTCGCCTACCTGGTCATACTCCACTATTTCAGTCATCCCCAAACAGGGCAAAACCCCCCAACTTTACGAATCATACTGGCCTATACCAGTGCTAAATACAGACTGTAAATTGTTTATGAGTATTTTGGCCCAGAGACTTGAACTTGTCCTCCCCAAATAATACATAAGGAGCAAACAGGCTTTGTCAGAGGATGGACAACCACAGATAACATCAAACAGACATATCACATAATACCCAAGATGCACACCAATAGCACCCTGGTAGTCCTGGCCAGCCTTGATGTGGAAAAGGCCTTTGACAGGGTACTTTGTCCATATTTATACTTGATGCTGGATAGGGTTGGGATACCTTGGCCTCTGATCCAAGTAATTAAGAATATTTACCCGGCCCCCAGAGCATGGGTTAAGGTCTTGGGACATCATTCACAATGCTTCCCTCTGCACAGAGGGACCAGACATTGGTGCACACTATACCCTCTTCTCTTTGCCCTATTTATGGAGCCCCTTGCACAGCTCATCTGGCAGGCAAATAACCTTTGGGGCATTGAGATAGATGGAGAAGAGCACCAGATGGCATTATATGTGGACGATGTCCTCCTATGTCTTCAAGATTAGGAAACTTCATTCCCAAAAGCCAAATAGCTACTAGATTCCTTTGGATGGGTCTCAGGGTATAAAATTAATATCTCAAAGACTGAAATGCTGACCTTCCAATATTCCTTCTCTCCAGCTATACAGGAACAGTTCCCTTGCAGATGGAACCTAGAAAAGTTAAAATGCCTGGGGATATATCTGACCTGGAACCTTGCGGATGCTTACAGATAGAATTACGGCCCTTCACTGCACTCCTAAAGACTGATCTTGCCAGTTGGAGCATGCTACCCCTTAGCATCAATGGAAGATAGATATTATCTGAATGGTCACCCTGCCCAGAGCCCTATACCTATTTAACAACATCCTGATCAGCCTGCCTCGTTTCACATTTCTAGAATGGAACAAAGCAATCTTGCAATGCATATGGTCTGGACGTAGATCGAGAGTCCAGTTAAAACTTCTAACTCTCCTGAGGTCACAAGGAGGGCTTGCCCTTCCAGACCTCTACCGATACTACCAAGCCACCCACCTAACCCATATAGTTGTAAGGCAATCATCCAGACAAGACGCACACTGGGTGGAGATTGAGCAGGCACTGGTCCCCAATGCAGACTATTATTGTCGACTATATCATAAAAACACTCCTCTCCCACCTTACCCCCCCACCACCAATTCTGCAACACTGTGTGAGGGTTTGGCACCAAATTAAGAGGCAACTCTCTGTAGCCCCCTTTATGCCCCTACTAAGTCCAATAGCCACACTCCCAGGCTCCCCCCCCTTGTGTAACAGATCATGCCTTTTGGCAATGGAGCAGGTATGGCCAAGTCTACATATTCCAGATCACCACTCAGGGTGTACTGTGGTCATTTCATGATATCCAACAAAGATTTAAGTTGCCAAACACACACCACTATAGATATCTACAATTAAGACACTACTTTAAATCTCTGCCAATAGAGGTAAGAAACCCAGCATTACACCCACCACTAATAACTAAACTCATGGCTCTCTTTGTCACCCTGAACCAAGATCAACTGGTGTCCACCTTATATCAGGCAATAATGAAGCACTCAGACACTCTCACTGAGGGCATTCATCAACGGTGGCAAGATGAACTTGACTCCCCTGTGGACACTGAGCAATGGGAGCTGGCATGCCAACAAGTGGCTAGAACTACTAGCTCACATCAATGGTGGGAGTTTGCATGGAAGAATTTTGTTCAATTTTTCAAAACTCCTGTGATCACTAGTCACTATTCTATGGACCGACAAGCCTTATGCTGGCGTAACTGTGGGGAAAGTAGGGCCCACCACACAAATGTCATGTATACATGTTCTAAACTGGAGCCATTTATCCACTCCCTACAGTCTGAGCTTCAAGAACTATTTGGTAGACCCCTACAGTTAACTAAGCAGATGTTCATTCTGCTACAGTTTCCTAGGGACTTTAGTGACCCAGACACCCATTACCTCATGGCAATTCTCTTAACTGCGAGTAAAAAGGCCATTACTAAACTGTGGCTTACCCCAGGGGCCCCAACTGTGCAAGACTGGTGGGCCATAACAAAAAAAATATACCAAATGGAAAAAATAACATATAGGTCCAGATATTCAAAAGGGTTGCACCATGCGCAACAGGGTTGTGCATGCGCAAGTCCTACATTGCGCCATTCTGCAATATTCAGCAGGAGGCAGTTGCGCCACTGAAAACAGGTTGAGCAACAGTGCAATGCAAATGAATGCATGGTCAACAGGAGGGGGAGGAACCATGCATAAACTGCACAACCCGATATTCAGTCGGGGTGTGCAGAGTTGTGCATGCACAACCCCCAACCTGCGCCTGCACAACTTTGAGCCAAAAAAAAAAGGATCAAGTTGAGGGCCACCCACAGGTGAGCTGCTGTATTGCAGGGCACAACACAGCAGCTGCCACCCGTGGCTGGCCCCCAACTCAGTCCCTGTGCCCCTCCACCAGCCCGATCGCAGGCAGAACGTAAAAACAACCCCCCAACACATCTCCCAATACCCGATCACGGGCAGAGCGTAAAAACAACCCCCCACATCTCTCAATGATCGATCATGGGCAGAAAGTATCATGAACCCCCCTCAAACAGCTCCCAATGCCCGATCGCGGGCAGAATGTAAAAGACCCCCAACCCGAATATCTCCCTGGTGGTCAGTGGACCGTAATACCGATCGTGGGCAGAATGTCCAGTGACAACCCCCAAAACATCTCCCTGGTGTCTAGTGTCCCCCACCCCACCCACCCGAAACCCCACCACCCGCTCCCCGGCAGCTGGCGGGCGGCAGCATCCACCCGCCTGCCACCCGCCGCCCGCCGACATGACTGTCGGTAGGGCTGCGCCCATTGGTGCAGAGCTAGAGCCAATGGGGTGCAGCCATACCATATGACAGTCAGATTTGTGAATGGGTTCATTCACAAATCTGGACTGTCACGTATGATGGGCTGCGCCCATTGGCTCTAGCTCTGCACCAATGGGCGGCAGCCCTACCGACAGTCAGTCGGCGGCGCGCACGGCGTGGGATGCTGCCGCCCACCGCCGCCGGGGAGCGGGTGGTGGGGCTTCGTGGTGGTGGGTGGGGACACTAGACACCAGGGAGATGTTTGGGGGTTGTCACTGGACATTCTGCCCGCGATCGGGCATTACGGTCCACTGGACCACCAGGGAGATATTCGGGTTGGGGGTTTTTACATTCTGCCCGCGATCGGGCATTGGGAGCTGTTGGCGGGGGTTGTTTTACGCTCTGCCCGCGATCGGGCATTGGGAGATGTTGGGGGTTTCATGATACTTTCTGCCCGCGATCGGGCATTGGGAGATGTGTGGGCGGGGGTTGTTTTCACGTTGTGCCCGCGATCGGGCTGCAGGGTGCGTCGGTCCCCGACGGCTGCTGCCTGGCAGGGCGGCCAGGCGCAAGTCCTCGGGGATCGGCGCACCTACATGCTAATGGCATGCAAATGGGGTCATAATCAGATGCAAATGGCCCCCCCTTTTCATGAATTATGGCCCCATTTGCATGTCACCTTTTGAATATCGGAAATTTGCGCATGGCGCAATGGTACTTGCGCCACCGCAAGTTTGATGCTCAACTCTGACAACTTGCGGTGGCGCAAGTTCCACTGCACCATGCACAGTGGCTGTGGCTGGGGGGTGATATTCAAAGGAGTTGCTCAATAGCGCAACTCCTTTGAATATCACCCCCCCACACCCCTGTGCAACTATTTTGAGCAGCGCAAGGGCTTGCACCTCAGAATGGCGCAGTTTGAATATCCGGGCCATAATCTGAATGATAAGGGGGAGAGATGCAGCTCTAGGTGGAATAGATGGCTCCTGTACTACATGCTGAAAGATAAAACCTTTGTACCTTAGAACTGCCATTCTCCCAAATACCCTAGTCCCACCAGTGCAGACTTCATCTGGCCTGATTGGAGGCCTCCCCACTGGTTCTTCCCCTTCCCTGGTTGGAGTAGTGGTATGTGCGGATTCCATGTGGGCCTTTCATGGCAGCCCTGATTATGGTTCAAATGTTTTTACACACATGGGTTCTCTGGGTAGATCAGACAGAACTGTAGATTTCTTAGGTATTCAGGTAACCTGGTCTTACCCTCAGGAAGAATCAGTATACTGGGAAGAAGGAGATGGACATAGCTCAGCTGTGAACAACTGAATGGGACTGGCTAGCCGATTACAATGAACTTTAGCCTCGCAATTATGGTTTTGCACGTGAATGAAATCTTAATGTAACCATGTACTGATGGATCCCTGTAAGTAACCCTTTTTATTCAATTGACTGTAAGATGAAATTCATAATAAAGATGATATTAACAAAAAAGAATGCTGACCAGTAGCCACTACATGTTGCCACATTAGACTTTCTCAGGGGGTGTCCATGTAAAGTAAGGCTTTAATTGTTTTGAGTGGGCTTACTTTCTATATGTGTGTTGGAGTGCTTTGCTTTTGGTCTGTCTTTTTCTAACCTAAACTTAATCAATTTGACCTTATTTCTTCCTCATTTGATCTTGCATGGGGGAATGTGGCAGTGTGTCTCCAGTCTTCCTTGTTTACCTTTGATATGCTAGATAGCCTCTTGCTGAGACTATTTGCAGTTGCCTCCTTCTGCACAAACTGAACAGTTTCAACTAATGTGACCTGCTGATCTTGAACAACTTATCCAGCTTTCATGGATTCTATTTAGAAATGTAATGTTTTTTCCATAAACTGGGAGAAGTCTTATTCAGTCCCATACCTGATGGATTAAGAATGCTATGACCTAGAGGAGGAGTCATCATTACAGAGAAAAAGCAAAAGCAAGCACCTGCTGTATCTGGTTATGGTGGCTTCTAATAACTGATAACATTTCTTTATTTGAATTAAAGTCCCCATTTTAAAAGGGATTCCTGCAGAGCTAGAAAGATGGTCGAATGCCTCATTGCACTAATTGAGAAGATCGGTCTTATTACAATGAGTATGTTGTCTTGTTTTTTTCTACAGAATTCATGTTAATTGATTCTGATGAACTTTTCATTTTAAGGAAGCTATACATTTTGTTGAATACATTTATTTGACCTGTCATGAACCTTACATACACAAGCAAATTATGTGTTCCTATGGGCAAAACACACTGGTATCTCTGGCCTGTGTTGCTTATTACATAGCTTCCATGTTATCTGTTGTAAATATGGCTTGAGAATAGACAGTTGCCTGATTGGGCATTGTTAAACATTTCATTTAAGTCCTGTATGTATACAGGACCCCTTATCTGTTTAACCATGAAGACATGGGTCTCAATTCTCGTAGGTTGATACATGGATTGCACAAGCCCTGCATCAAACCCTGCACTGCGTCAACTGCATTGTTGCACCTTGCACTTGATTCTGCAAGGTTGCACACATTTGTGTCACTTTACCCTCTTTACAGTGGCTTGGGCCAAATATTTGGCCTAAACCCTGTAAAAAGGTCTGTGAAGTTAGATCAGTAAAAGCTGGTCTAACTCATGGCATGTGGTGCATGGGGGCGGGGGCGCTAGGGAATTGAGAATACCAAGTGCTGGCAGGGGAATGCTGTAAGTCCTATGTACCGTGCCTTCAGTGTACCTGGGTCTTGCAGAATGTGGTCTTTTGAGAATTGAGCCAGCCCATGGACACCACTTTGATAAAAATTTATTTTGGAACACTGTGTACTTTTGTAATCTGAGAGAAGGCAAATCAGCTGCTAAAATAGGTAAGCTCTTCCCCTACTGTACGTAAAGCATACAAACAGAGAATCTGATGGCAGTTAAGGGCCGCATGGCCCAACCAGTCTTCCCTTTTTTTCCTTACCTATATTCTCACTGCAGACCCTGCTCGATCTACAGCTCTTTCTCCCTCCCATTTCCCTTTCCTGTATGATTCTCTTGTAGTTATCTGATGCATTCTGGAGTACCAGTACTGTTTTTTTACCCCACTACCTCTGCTGAAAGGCTGTTCCAGGAATCCACTACTCTTTCTGTGAAAAAGTAATTCTTCACCTCTCTGCTGAATCTACCCCTTGCCAGTTTCATGGCATGTCCCCTTGTTCTTGAGCACCTTCTTTTCTGAAAAAATACCTCCCTCCTGTACTGTATTTACCCTGTGCAGTATTTATAGATCTCTATCATATCCCCACTCTCTGTCCACTCTTCCACTTGTCCACTTTCAAATTAGTAAGTGCTTTCATAGGTTTTGTAGGTTAATTATGAGCAAGAAGAGATAAGATGTCCATTAAGCTTGTCGTTTTTCAAGGGAAATACCCTGTTATTTTATTTTTAATACTGAAATCATCCATATTTGACTGAAATTCCCTCATGGTCTTACTAACGACCACTTCTAATGGGAAGGAATTCCATAATGCCACTACCATTTGGTTGTACCAAGACACCCTCTTAATTGTATGGCTAAAGGGTCCTTTTAATTGTGAAACATGGGATCTCATGTTATATTTAAGTAATAATGCATGACAGGTTGTGGTATATCACGAAATATTGTCACACTTCGGGTGGTTGTGCATGAGGCCACAGGCTGAGTGCGTCCAGCCACCCGGGAAGTGATGTTATCCATAATATACCACACCCTGGAGTGCATTATTGCTTTTATGAACTGGATTAAAAGTTTTAGCTGTGAAAAAGTTTAATTCCTTTTGAAAATTGCTTTAAAATGCCTGATTTTGGGTGATGGAGGAGTATCTTTTGAGAAAATAGTTCCTGGAGGACTCCTGGCAGCAGGTGGAGCTGTTGTTCATGTAGTTTGTGGAGAAGACAAACCTGTGAGCTTTGTCTCACTCTCAAAGCTCTGCTCCAGGAAGCTTTCTGTGTTGTCTCCTATAATCACAGCTTCAAAGAGCTCTCGGCCAATCAGCTTTCTTCATTTACTGCATTCAGTTTATAATGCTGGTTTTTCAATTCCAAACCCAGGCAATACCAGAGGTCATGATTAGTAAATGCACTGTATACTAAGCAAGTCCCCTTGTAGTATTCTATAGCCTAGAGAGAACATCCCAAGATATTCATTCTTTTCTCATAACTCAGGCCCTTAAGATCTCTTATCATCCTGGTTACCTTCAGGACTTTCTCCTCTATAAACGGACTAGTGCTCCCTCCCCACTACAAAGCTCCTGTTACTTTTTTTGTGGTTCCTCCTCTTCTTCCCCTTCCTCTGTGAACACTGAGCAGAAGTATTTTTTTTATTTTTGTCTTTGATAACTGAGTGAGGCCCACTGTGCACTATTGCCTGTTTTGAGTGGTGACCTAGGAGCACTGGGGAGGTTAAGTGACTTGCTTAGAGTCACACAGTATACAAGTGGAGGTTTTAGGGCTCAAATCCAGGTCTTCTGAATGTACCAAGCTCATTCACAGCTCATTACTCTAACCTTTAGGCTATACTGACAGGTCATCTATATTCAAGATATCTGCCTTTTCCTGGTCCTCCCCTGTACAATCCTCCCCTTCCCCTTATTACCTTATAATCCCTCCCTTGGTCTTCCTCTTTTCACTTACGTGCCTAAAAAAATGATTGTCCCCTTTTGATACTGCCTGGGCTTTTCTCTCTTCTGTTTGTGCCTTTGCACTCCTTACTGCTTTCCCTACATCCATCTGTTTCCCCTGATACACCTACATATCCTCTTCACTCTATATCTCCTTGTATCTTCTGAATGTAACACTTTTAGCCTTTACCTTTTCTACTGACTTCTTTTAACAACTATAATGGTCTCTTTTTCCTCTTGCTTTTGCTCATTTGCTTGATGCAGAAGTTTATTGCTTTCACTATGCCCTCTTTTAGCTTGGCTCACTGTTTCTTGACCCCTCAGGTCATCCCCATGCCAGATCATCCCTGAGGCATTCATTCATCTTTGTAAAATCTGCCAGAAGTTCAGGAACCTCACTTGTGTGTGACTCAGTTCTGCAATCATCTTTATGTTGAACCACACTGCACAGGTGGCCTCCCACCTTGATGTCAGCAACACTATCTCTGTTAGTGAGAACCAGGCCCAGTGTCTTCACATCATGAGTGGGCTCACTGACTAATTGCCTGAAAGATGGTGCTTACAGGGAGTACAGGGTGTCCCTGCTTCCAACTGAAGTCACATTTGGAAACTCCAATCTATATACAGCAGATTGAAGTACCCCAGCAGCAGCACTTCCCCCTTCACTGCCATTTTGACAATGGCTTTGAACAGTACTTTATCTAACTTCTCCCCCCGTACCAGAGGTCTGTAGATCACATCAGTACAAATTGTGGCTCTGTTCCTGACTGCAGGGTGACCCATAATACCTCTGCCTCCTCTCCCAAATTCCATGTATCTCAGTTGCTTTTATGCTCTCCTTCAATTCACGTATCGCACACCCTCCTTTCCTTCCCACCCTGTCCTTGTTGAAGAGAATGTAGCCTGGTATGGTTATGTCCCAGTCATGGTTTTCAGTGCACCATGACTTGGTAATGGCCACTTGGTAATGCCCACTATATCCAGGTCAACTTGTGCCATGATGGCCTCTAGGTCTGTAACCTTATTTCCTTGATTTCTAGCATTCGCACATATGGCCTTCCAGATTTTGTTAGCACTCTGCCTGTTACACCTCCTTTTTTCCTTTTTGCCCTTTCCTTCCACCCTCCCTTTTTATTGTTTATGTCTCTCTCTCTCTCTCCATTACTGTCACCTGGCATCCTTTATTAATTTGTGCTTTGGGTTTTCTTCTCCCATCGGAATCTCCCTACTCTCTACTTCACCCTGCTGGGGGCCGCAGTTTATGCCTCTCTGATTCCTTCCATCACCCTATTGTCTAGTTTAAATGATCATCAGAGTAACATTTAAACCATCCACTGAGGACTGCGGTTCTCCTCCTGGATGGATACAGGCAGTCACCCTGTAAAACTCCCCTGCCAAATGGTTTCCTAATCCCCAGTGTAGCCAAACCCATCCTCTCTGTATCATTCCTTCAGATATGAGTTGAAAGTCCTGGTGTGGGAACCCCTCCTCCCATTGTAGACATGTAGCACCTCACGGAAAGCTACTGAATATGCCTTCTGTCTAAGACCATTCCTCAGTTCCATAAACTCCCCCTGGGATTGATTTTCATGCAGTTTATTTGGCCAGGATAATGCTGCAAAAGGTCATGACTCTTGTTTTCATTTACAAGCCAAGATGCATTTTCCACATCCCTTGATTTTGAGCTTTCACTTTTCTCATTTTTGCAATCTACCTTTGCATTGTAGCTAATGAGTTTACTTGGAAGTTCACGTCAGTCTCCTATAAATGTGTTCTGCAGGTTGCCTAGTGGTTAGGAGAATGTGCCTCACATTTTCATAAGGCTATACTATGCAATTATCCTGACTCCTTTGACCATGTTCAGTTGACCTTTGAGAAGTGTTTGGCATGTATTTTTTGAGGAGTTAGATGAATCAGTGCTTCATTCCTGGATTACTTTATTTAAGGACTAATACATGACAGAAGGTGGATAGTGCTACGTTAATGAAATAATTGGTGGACTTGAGTCCAAGGTATTAGCCAATTGCTTAAATCACCAGGAAGAATATTGCCAAAAGCATAATCCCCCCATTATAATATGTTACTTGTAATTTGGTGGTGTTTCTTTGTCTAGTTAGTTTGAGCTAGTTGTAATTGTTCTAACTGCATTATCTGGTTAGGCTGTGCTTAGGCACTTAACCACTTGGATAAAGATTAAACTGCAGGGTTGGGTTAGATGTGCTTGGTGCATTGAGTTAGTTGGGTTTAATGAAACTGTGTAATCATGATAGGTTGTGTATGGAGCACTTAGCTAGTTGGGACTGGTTGCATGTCTTCATTTAGTCTCAGTGAGTCTTAACTGAAAGTCAGTGTTCCTTGACTAATCTGAAGATGCTGCAGAGAGTGTGGTGGAATCTCACCCTGCTTTAATGTGAGGTTCAGGGGCAAATAAGTGTGCTGTGATTCATTTCTGGATGCTACAGAGTGGTTGCACTCTTCTCAAGCTACTCTAAACATACAGCACAGCATCAAGTTTTATCATGACAAAAATATCTCAGTACTAATGTTAAGAATTCTTAAGTTACAACTGGTTATAATGATTGGTGTCACTATTTCAAGTACTATAAACATGCACTGTCATCTGCAGGGTTGTTAAAGAGCTAACAAGCAGTGTTGTACACAAACAGTGCTATGTATATGTGTGCCTCCATAAGCAATTTTCCTATTTATTTGACTTTTTCACTCTCTAAAGAGCTCAGGAACATCATTGCTTCTTGGGATGCTGCCTGAAGGCTTTATAAGAGCTCTGGCCTACCTACCAACTGGCAGGCTTATAAACAGCTACGTAATCAATGCAAAAGCATGCTGCATTCAACCAAATGCTGCTTCCTCCATTCCCTCCAGATTAGCAACCTCTCCCGCTCCAAAGAATTCTGGGATCAAATTAACTCTACTTAAGGGTAAATCTGCATCCCTTTCCAGCACTATGCTACATAATGGCACTGAGTTTACTGATCCTTCTGCCATTGCCTTTGAATTTAACATGGCCTTCTCCTACCTCTCTAAGCTTAAGACCACCCTCCTGGCCCTTGTTCAATCTCCTCCCTCCTCTCCCCCATCTCTACTAACCCCACCTTTCACCTTAAATTTGCCACCTGGAATGAGGTGATCCACCACCTCAAGTGTATCAAGGAAACCCCCACCAGGATTCAACACCCTTGAACCCCAATTCCTAACATTTGGAGCTGTTGCCATTGCCTCCCCTGTGCATGACCTAATCAGGAAATCCCTCTGCTCCAGAACTGTGCCTTCTAAGTGGAAGGCCACTGTTGTTGTCCCTATTCACAAGAGTGGCTCTATCTCTGCATTCTAGAACTACCGGTCAATCTCCATACTCTTACCCCTCGCTAAAACACAGGAAAAAGTATACATTCACATCTTCAGCAACATCTAGAGCTAAATACTTCACTCTCCATTAACCAGCATGGATTCCATAAATCCCACAGTACCCACACTGCCCTCACTAAGGTAACATCTGACGTCCTTTCTTCTATGGACAAAAGGTCTGTAACTGGTGCTATTTTTGTCAACCTTACCAAGGTGTTTGACCTTATCAACCATAACCTCCTGCTCCATACAGTCCTTTCTTTTGGTCTCAATGTCTCATCATTAAACTTGTTTTCATGCTATCTTTCCGGCCGTACCCAGTGTGTGAGGCGGGCCAGACATACCTCTGCTTTCAGTGCAATAAGAGTTGGTGTCTCCCAGGAGTCCATCCTTGGCTCTCTCTTATTCTCTTTATTTATCAATAAACTCCTCCAGCACTGTGGAGGCATGTCAGTTCATTTGTATGCTGATGATGCTGTCTTGAACGGGTCCTATTCTGACCCCACCATGCTGAATCTATACTTGCAACAGGACTTCCATCTTATTGAAGCTTGGTTCTTCAATAAAATCTTGGTGCTCAACACTAAGAATATGAAAGAGATGTTCTTCTACCACTGAACCCATAAGTCTACCCCCTGCCTCCCCAGGTGATCAATTCCTATTGAGGGGACCTCCTAGATCAGGTTCAGTCTTTTAAATATCTTGGCATCACACCAGACTCTCAGCTATCCTTTAACTCACATGTTTCAATGGTGGTCAAGACCATCCATCAAAAACTCAGGCTGCTGTACCACCTCTTAACCTACCTCATGTTCCCTTCTGGACTTGCCATAGCATCCTCCCCATTACTCACACTCATCACCTGTGGTGCGTCTATTCTCCACTTTGCTAAAGTCTCCTATATTGCCAAACTTAAGCAAGCTAACCACCGGGTTGCTCACTTCACCCTGGTTGCTAAGCCAGGACACACTACTGTTCTGTTCTTGATTCCCTTGACTGGTCATCCTTTGAAGCCAGACTTTGATACCCTTCCTTTTGACTGACCTACCAGCTCTTTACTACCTTCACTCTTCCCTGCCCCTTACGCATCATCCAACATAAAACCTCTACTAGGTCCTTAAGGTCAACTGACCAACCTCTACTCTCCATCCCAAAACCCCACCTAGCAGTGGGCCAGCATGCCTACATCTTTTTTGGGCCCTTCCTCTGGAAAGCACTACCTTCTACTGTTCTGACCTGTACCTCTCTTTACTCCTTCAAGAATTCTCTTAAATCCCACCTATCTTCCCCTCAAGTGTGCACCTGTAAGTAATAGTTTCCCACCTCTACCATCCAACTCACTCATTCCCCCCTCCATTTCCTCATTCTGCTCCCTTCCCCACTCCCTTCCTCACTTGGCCTTGCAACCCCTCCCATTAGTTGTTCATGGGGTTACTCTGGTTGTACTGTGTCCTACTCTGTTAACACTCTACTTCCTCACCCTAGTCCCCCTGTTCTGCTTGAATCACTTGCTGATAATTTTGCACTGTCTGAACTACTTTCTGCATTTATGTAATTAAGTATATTTGTAGAACCTTGCCTAAGCAACTTGTATTTATCTACATTACTTGTTTTGCAGCATCTGTTCTCACTGTATTATTTGTATATAAATATATATCTTGTATTATTTATATATGCCTTTTAGTACACATATTGTGCTCTATGTTCTTTTGTGCAAGTGTCTTTGCATGCTTATCTTGCTTTATTTTGTATTCTCTGTAACCCCCCACGTAACCTGCCCCGGGTCACCCCTGAAAATTTGATTCTTTTGTCTCAGTGGGTTTATCAGGTTACCAAAATTCAAATAAATAAATAACATTTGTAAATTGGTGACCAGGAAAGGTGCACAGAGCTGAAGCCCATTTCTAGGCACGAACTGGGGGAAGGGGAACAGAAAAGAACATTAATATAGAAGTTGGCAAGGAAGTAACATGATACTACAGTCAGTCAAAAGGAATAACTGAAACGTACTACTAGTAGTAGTAGGGCAACAACCCAAATAGCATAATAAAGAACAACAAAACATGACCTCACTAAAGAGTGTGCAGAAAAAAAAATAAAGCAAAATCTAAAACAACTGTGAAATGAATATAAAACTTACCATGTGCATCAAGCAATCTTGGGGAAGCACTGTGGGCGAAGAAAGCAAAGGTAAGGCTGGATCAGGTGTCCAAAGGTTGAGCAGAGAAATGAGACCTCAGCAGGGGCTTAATTGGGAACATTCAGCACAAATATATTTTTATAGGTTTTTATATAGGTCTCTATATATTAGTAATCAGAATAATGGTGATGCAAAGTGTGGAGTCTGCGAGAGTGTGCCAGAATTTCTAGCAGATCCCTCAAAACAACTTACATTAGCTTGTTTTTAATCAGCTTTCTAGAAGTTCATGAGTAACCTCAAAGACCATTGATTGAAGAAAGCATGTTCATTAGGCTGACTGCTTTATGTTTGAAACAGCTAAATATTATATAAAAATTGTCTGCGTATTGATGGGTATTTATCTGAAACTGCATATCTGAACATTTACTGCCTGCAATAACTTACTTTTGCCACTGCTACGCTACAAAACTCAGCCACAGAAACACTATAAACTTGCTGCTATTGAGTCTGTTATTGATCTTCACCTGTTTTAGTTTCTGGTATGCTTCACCTCTGCTGAGATTCCTATTGAGTAGGCTTTTAGATGTTTTTCAGTGAACAGAGTCAGACTCTACTTACTGTACCACTTATGATATTACAGCTGTTGTGTACCACTACCGATTTAACAATGGGTCACCAAAACACATAGTTTATAGCATATTGTGTGTTTTTGTATGGATTTTTTTCTAGTTGAACACTGGATTAGTGAACCCAGAAACTTAACAGTATCACCTAACCTTGATTTTGACCTGAGGTCACAAAGGACTACTCACTTTTTAAACTACATCTGTTGAATGCAACTTCATTTGTTGCTAAATTAAGTTAAATGGACTCCAGTTCTGTAAATTCTAATTCTAAATATGTGACTTTTTTGTCTTTGTGCAGAGCTTTATTGCTGACTAGGCTTTGGGAGGAGCATCCAAAGGAATGACCCTAAAGTGTTGGCATATTAATTTGAGATTTTGCAGAGGAACATCTAGTCTGATATTGTTATTAAAGATTTTTGTGCTCATCTGCAGTGATGTCCACCCAAATCCCTTCCAGCCAGCAATTAGTGCTGTTGAAGAGCTTAATTATGAAAAGCTAACCTTTGTGCACTGCAATACTAGAAACCTGTGGCCAACATTAGATTTGCTTAGTCACTGGCCTGTTTCATATATAGTAAACTAGATGTTTTACTTATTTTAGAAGCTTGGCTCTCTTCAAAAATTAGTGACACGGGTATTTCTGTTGATGGATATAATGTCTGCCTCAGAGACAGGAACATTTGGGAGGGGGTTCATTAATCTCTTGGTATCTTGATATCTCAAGACAAAAGAAGGCCAAAGGCATATCTGGATTGACTGTCACCAACAGGTGGGTAATTATCCTGCCATTGAGTAGGAAATGAATTTATCTTGCTCTCTCTTAAAGCCATCTATAGTACATTGGTTTACTACAGCTCAAGGTAAGGAATTATAGCTACGTGCTGATTTAATGGTAAAAAAATGTGTACTTTTATTAGTGTTTGCCCTTAGCAACAACAATTGCTTGCTATGTGGTCTTAACTGTACTATCGAACCATTGAACTGGATACCTAGTTCAGTCATGCGGTCTGCATTTTGTAGTACCCTATAAAGAAACAAGAGATCACACCTAAGTCTCTTTTCTTAAAGACTGAACAGACCCAGTTTTCTTAGACTGTTGTCAGAATCCAGCTTGCCAAGACCATGTAAACTCTTAGTTAATCTTCTTTGTGGTTTCTTTAGTAAATTGCAATCCTTTTTAAAATATGGATGCCAAAATGCAGAACCATAGTCAAAATGTGGCATGACAAATGTTTTATATATCTATAAAATACACTGCGGGTCTCTTATCACAAAGAAACATGTTATTGCTATGGTCAACTAATTAGCCTTCCTAGCCATCTGTGCCCAATGATCAGAGTGAGCTAGGGTGTTATTGATGGTGACTCCTAGGTCCCTTTCCTTATATACTGATTCAAGCTGTGTCCCATCCATGGAATATGTACCTTATACCCTGTTTTTTTTTTTTTACCAAAATGCAGCACATTGCACTTTTTGGGATTGAAGGACATTTTGTATTTGGTAGCCCAGTTTTCAATACAGGTTAAATCATCGCACAATATACTATGTTTTTCTATTGTATTCACTTCCCCACTGACTTTTGTGTCAACTGCAAACTTAGCTATTCTGCTGTTCACATTAGATCCCATGTTGCTGATGAACAATCCAAACAGCACCAGCCCCAGCAGAGAGTCCTGGGGCACTCCACTGCTCACTCTCCTCTCACTTGAAAACTCGCCATTGTGATTGGTTGGCATCCATGGCACTCCAGACATTACCTCATGGGTTTTAGTCCACCTGATAGGCTAGTGATGCACATGACCCAGATCAAATTTCTAGCATATCCAGGTCCCAGAAACCCCTGCTCTCCAGTTTCGAATCATGCATCTGATCAGGCAAGAAGCACACCAGGAATCCCTGTCTGCTCCTATAAGGTAAGACCTTGAATCAAGGATATAAAGAATTATTTTTGCTTTAGGCATTCAAGGCACAATATATGCAGTTACAATTGCTTTGACTAGAAATGTTGCTAGGAGAAATAGAGTAAACTAGCCATCTGCAGGTGTTAGCTAGCTCAGGTAGTCCCTGGGCTCAACCCTAGGATTGTATACAGAATGTTTACTGTGCATTGATCTGTTTAATAATCTGAGGGTTGGTATGTCTCTGGAAGGCACTGTAAGTTTAGTCACCTTTTGGGTCTGGGCAGACCACCTTGGTACCGCGTAGCGCAGTCCACCACCTCCCTGCATGTTCCCCTCCCTCCCAGCCTCCTCTGGCCTGAGGCCTTGTGGTTCATGCTGCCCCAGCACTCCAGGAACAGCCTAGGCCAGTTTTTTTCCTCCACAGGTTGACCAGCAGCCCGCCCTGACCACGCGATGACCGCGTGGTCTCTCGGAGGGCGTAGTTCCCTTTCCCCTTCCTCCCTCCTCCCTCTCATTCCCTGGATGCAGTCAGGCAGTCACATCCACCCCTCATGCACCACGTGGTGCCAGATCTAGCCACAGGTGCCTCCACTCTCCTCGCGCTTGGTGCGTGATCGGATAGGCCTCTGGTTGGGCCTACCCCCCCCAGATGCTCTGGTCCTGGCGTCTAGAGGGATCTGCTCCTTGCAACTCCGTTTCCTCCCTGCTGGTTGCTGTCGGGGCCTGCATTCCTCTTCTGCCTTGTGGCCTGGCGGTGGGGGTAGAGTGCTCACCTGGGGGGCAAGGACTCCTTTCAGCTTCTTCATCCACTAGCAGGGAAAAGACTCTGTGGGACATCTTCCCCTCTTCTGTCTCTAGGGAGGCAATGAAAGGAAGGAGGAAAGTAGCCCCCTCATGCATTTTTTATACCTGGGCCATCTCCTCTCTTCAGCCTTCACTACGGTGTCATCTCCCCCCCTCCAGCATATCCTCGGGGTTGGGAGACACAACTGATGTGGTTAGTCACCAGAGTCAGGTTTGGCAAGTCTTCTCGAAGGGACAGAGGCAGGGCAGGAGCCCCTGGTCCAACAGTTTTAAAAAAAAAAAAAAAGAAAAAAAAAGATAAAAACCAGGGGGAGTTGATTAGGCTGGGTGATCAGCTGATGTCTGGGGCTCCACTCCTGCCCGCAGGGTCCCTCCCACAGTGACCCTCCGGTGGCACCCATCCTCCTCCTCCTCCTCTCCCCCTTCCCCGCTGCGAGGGGGGGAACAGAGACCACTCCCCCTCTGGGATTCGCCCTCTACCTCTCGGGTCCCTCCCACAGCAACCCGTGTAGGTAGCCGCAGCACTGGACTCCCCCTCTCCCCGGTCTCCACAGCTCCCTCCCATAGCAAGCCATGGCCCAGACCACTGAACACCAATTGTTCTTTCCCTTCACGGCCTTGTTGTGGGGGTCCTCACACAGCACCCCCACAACCTGCATACTGTCTTGGCCTAGGGAAAGTCCACCTCATTGGTACTGGGGGTGTAAAGAGGGGAACGCCCTCTGGGCGTCGCATAGTTCTGTTCTAAGGTATACCTTTCTCTCTCCCCCAGATGGTGAAAGCAAAGAAATGCTCCTCGTGCAGCGCCACCCTTCTGCCCCAAACTCCTGGTCCCCTCTGCGCGGACTGCCTCCTTGATGACAACGATTTCTCTCTGGAGCAGACACTGCCCATGGGCCCCAGCAACCCGGGGACCAGCAACTCCACGTGGATGGACCCAAGCTCCCTCCTAATCCAAAATCAGCAGGCCGCGGTTGCCATGATGGAGAGCCAGCAGAACTTTATGCTAAAGATCATGGAAAAAACTGGAATCCCTCACCCAACACAGGGCAAAACCACCCAGCCCCAAACCAGACAGGGTAGGAGGGCAACCAGAGGAGCTTCTGACCCCAGAGAACACCACTCCAGATGTCCCATGTGACAACGCACATGAAGACGGGGAGAAGGATGACGCGAGGGAAGAGGATGAGCCAGACTCGGACGAGGAGGACATGGATCTCCAGGCAACGCCTTCCCTGACATTGAAGTTATGCTCCTTTGACACGATCCCAGGGATCATGAAGATTATCAAGGCCACCATGGGTTTTGACACGAGGAAAGCAGGCCCAAGTCAAAGCTTGACCCCTTGATCCAACTGAGACAGTCAACCATTGAGACCTTCCCAGTCTGCCCCATGATCGAGGATATTTTCAGTAAAGAATGGCAATCCCCCGAACCGGGCAGAATGTCAAACTGTAAAAATCTGGACAGGATGTATTTGGTCCAAGGGGAGAAATCAGATGCCTGGTACAAGGCTCCCACCATTGACCCCCAGGTGGCGGCCCTTATCAAAAAGACTGTGCTACCATGCGGTACAATAGCACTCAGGGACCTGACGGACAAGAAGGTCGAGGATATGCTCAAGAGGGCTTTCGAGATCAAGGGCACTGCCACTAAGGTAACCACCAAAGCCATTTATACGGCCCGAGCACAGATCCGCTGGCTCGAGGAGCTTCAGGAGCAAGCCATCCCCAAATCCAGGGAGGCAGAACTTTTGGAATGTACTTTGAACACAGCTAAATACCTGGCCGACATGGCAGTAGACACCCTGTGCCTTCATGCCAGGGCGACCGCCATCACCAACCGTGCTCGAAGGGCACTGTGGCTGAAACTGTGGGATGCAGACAATGAGTCAAAGACTCAGCTCCAAAACCTACCACTGCAGGGAAAACATGTTTTTGGGGAGGGGCTACAAGATTATTTGAAACAAAAGGAGGAGGGCAGAGATCTCCTGAAGAATAAGTCCAGGTTCTCCTACCTCCCCTCCTCGAGGCAGAGGTTTTGGGCGGGGAACAAACCATACTAACCACACAGGGATACACATCAATTGGGCCACTCCTTTCAAGGCAGAGGCCCCTCTCCCAGCTTCCATAGCCTGTACTCTCAGAGCTATCAGTTCTCCTCCTTCAGAGCCAGAGGACAAAGATCCGGAGGATGAGGTAGAGGCTACAGGGGAAAGCAACTGTGAGTACCCTCTCCCGGCGTCACAAGGCCAGGACTCCTACCCACCTGTGGGACAAAGACTAACCCTGTTCGCTCACCACTGGCTCCACACAACATCGGACAGGTGGGTCCAAGACGTGGTAACCAAGGGATACTCCATAGAACTATCCCACGCCCACATTCCCCAAAGGTTCGTCTCCTCCCCCATGACCAGGAGAAGGGCATCGCCACACCAGGTCCAACAGATCCTGTCAGAACTGGTTCGGAACAGGGCCATTCAACCCGTACCAGTGCCGGAACAGAATCAAGGGGTGTACTCAATTTTCTTCCTAGTGCCCAAGAAATCAGGGGATCTCTGGCCTATCCTGGACCTGAAACACCTAAACCACCACGTGGTCTTGCACCATTTCAAAATGGAAACCATCCGATCCACCCTTCGATGCATTCGGGTAGGTGACTTCCTGACGTCCATAGACCTCAAGGATGCTTACCTCCATATTCCCATCATTCGAAAACACAGACAATTCCTCCACTTTCACATCCTACGCCACCACTTCCAGTACCAGGCCTTGCAATTCAGCATTTCCTCAGCCCCGAGAGTCTTTACCAAGGTCTCCATAACATTGGTGGCCAGACTCAGGGAACAGGGACTGGACATCATCCCATATCCGGATGACTGGCTCATACGGGCCCGGTCCGAGAGTCAGGCACGGATACACACGGAATCCTCCCTACAGGCACTCAAGGACCATGGCTGGGTGGTAAACCGAGAGAAGAGTCACCTCATCCCCACCCAGCAGATCGAGCATCTGGGAGTGCTCATCAACTCAGCTCAGGGGTGGGCAAAACCATCCCCCTCGAGAATTCACAACTTGATAGACCTAGCCCGTCAAATGAAGGCCCACCGCAGCACAACGATGGGAAAGATAGCCCAGTTGCTGGGCTGCATGGCCTCATGCATAGATCTCATGCCCTGGGCCAGGTGGTGCATGCGCCCGCTCCAAACCTACATGCTGACTCGGGGGGGCACCGAGCGAACACAACCTCCAGGTTGTGGTACCACTACCCCATGCAGTGAGACTATCTTTGGCATGGTGGACAGTGGAGGCAAACTTGACCAGGGGAGTCCCTCTGGAGGCACCTCACTCAATCGCCATAGAAACAAATGCGAGTCTCTCCAGCTGGGGAGCTTGCCTGGGAGACACAACGGCACAGGGCCTATGGTCACCAGTGGAGTCGGAGCTCTCCATCAACATACTGGAGATGAGAGCCATGTTTCACGCCCTAAAGGCATTCAAACACCAGGTACACGGACAGTTGGTCCTAATCCAGTCCGACAATCGAGTCACGGTGGCCTACATAGCAAAGCAAGGCAGGACCAGGAGCAGGGCTATGCTGAGGGAGGCAAGGGCAGTCCTCAACTGGGCCCAAGCCAACCTCAGACACCTGGGCGTGGTTCATCTAGCAGGGAAGCTGAACGTCCACGCGGACTGGCTCAGCAGGCAACAGGTGCACCCGGGAGAATGGCGATTACACCTGGACCTATTCCAGATGATCCAAGCGACACGGGGAACCGTGACCATAGACCTCATGGCAACATGGGAGAACGCTCAGGTCAGAGGTTACTATTTGCAGTTCAGGGACAGTCTCTCCCAGGGAACGGACGCCCTGTCACAACCTTGGAGGCGGAGTCGCGCCTGTGTCTTCCCACCGCTCCCCCGATCCCTCAGGTCCTAACCAAGGTATGGGAATCATGGCACACAGTTATCCTGGTGGCCCCCTACTGGCCACGCAGGTCATGGTTCGCAGCAGTCCGAGAGATGTCACTTGTCAGCTTCAGGATACCCTACAGAACAGACATGCTCTCACAGGGGCCAGTGCTTCACCCGACCCCGCAGACCCTGAAGCTCATGGCCTGGCTCCTGAGAGGAGGAGACTGAGGGCAGCAGGTTATCATAATTCCGTCATCAGCACCCTACTCCAGTCCAGACGGTCTTCTACCACTTCCATATATGGGAGACAATGGTCTATTTTCTCTCGGTGGTTCCTGGAACGGGGCAGGGTTCCCGAGCAGACTGACATGGCTAACATCCTACTGTTCCTCCAACAGGGAGTAGACAAGGGACTAGCACTCTCCTCCCTCAGGGTGCAATTATCAGCCAGGGGGCGGCTACGGGTCTCATCGGGGGATACACCCCGGGAGCTCATCCCGACGCCATACGCTTTCTAAGGGCAGTGGAGATCCTCCGACCGAGGACTCGACTGACCATCACCCTGTGGGACCTACCACTAGTTCTAGAGTCCCTCAACTCAGCTCCGTATGAACCCCTCCTAGAGGCGGACCTGTTCTAGATTGGCCTGAAGACATGCTTCTTGGTGGCAATCTGTTCAGCTAGAAGGATCGAGAACTTGGGGCCCTGTCCTGCGCAGAACCTTATACAGTGTTCACCCCATTAGGGGTTCATCTGAGAACGGTCCCAGCCTTCCAGCCAAAGGTATCCACTGGCTTTCACAGAGAGCAACCCATTGAACTACCCACCTTCCCGGAAGGGTCCCAGCAGGGCCCCAGTGTGGTCCCACATTATCTTGATGTTGGATCCGCTCTCTCTGTGTACCTGGCCAGAACCCATCCCATACGCAAGACAGCGAGACTGTTCATCATCTCCAAGGGACAGAGGCAGGGCAGAGCCACCTCCAAGGCCACCATTGCTGGGTGGCTAAGGAGAGTCATCCAGAATCCCTACATAGCAAATTGGATGACTCCTCCACAGGGGATCAAGGCTCACTCCACCAGAGTGAGTGCCACCTCTTGGTCGGAAAGAGCTAACGTATCCTCAGAGGACATTTGTAGGGCAGCCACGTGGAGTTCTCTCTCACACGCTCACCAGGCACCACAGACTAGAGCAGTTACAGGCCATACAGCCTACTTTCACCACTCAGGTCCTGAGGCAGCATCCTCAACCCTCACTTAGCCACTCTGTTCCCCTGGGTACTTCACTGCTTCTTATCTACCCATGAGGACAGTCTGAGGTTATGGATGCCAACCAATCACAATGGGTGTTTACCCACCTGGTAAAGGTGATTGTGTTGGTTGGCATCCATGGCACTTCAAGGCCCTCCCTTCAGAGTGCTCAGAGTGACCGGGTCTGAACTAGGGGATCTCATCCATGGCAGGCCCTACAGGGACAGACAGCTACTATGGTTTCTTAATGTTAATCTACCAGTCGGACCTTCGGGACCGAGATTAGACTGTAAATAGTAGGAGAAGAATAAAGCTTGGCCTACAGGCCATTGATACTACGTCTTGGTCCGCATCCTTTTCTTTTTGGTCTCCGACCATCTCTCTTGTTGTCATCTTTTGGTTGTGCCTACGTTGTATATTTCTTTCTCTTGTACTAATCAACCTTAATTTCAGCTGTGGAAGATTCAAACTGGAGAGCAGGGGTTTCTGGGACCTGGATATGCTAGAAATTTGATCTGGGTCATGTGCATCACTAGCCTATCAGGTGGTAATGAGGTAATGTCTGCAGTGCCATGGATGCCAACCAACACAATCACCTTTACCAGGTGAGTAAACACCCATTTACCTGAGCTCTCTGCATTCTATCTGACAGCCAACTCTTAAGTCAAACAACAATATAGGTGTTAATGCCCATGTCATGTAGTTAAGTTACCAAGAGACTGGCACTGTATCAAAGGCCTTTCCTAGTCCAACATTGTGACAGTGTAAGGTTTTCCACCATCAGTACTCCTATTGATGTGCTCATAAAATGCAATTAGGTTAGTATTGCAAGAAAGGCATTTTTTTTATACCCATGCTGTGAAATGTCCTGCAGATTTAGTCTATCTCTTCATTAATTAGTTGTTTCTACCATCTTTCCATCATTTTGCAGCATATGGAAGTCAGACTAATTGGTCTATGATTCCCCACCTGACTTCTGCTGCACTTTTTATGGATAGGTATTACCACTGCTTTTCTCCAGTCCTGTGGGACAACCCCAATTTTCCAGTGACTCACTGAACAGTATAGAAAGGGGGAGCACCAGACAATCTGCCATGTTTGTTAAGAACTATGGATAAATTTTGTAAGGTCCTGGAGAAGTGTTACATTTGATGTTTTTCAGTAAATCCAAAATCTGCTTTGATGTAATATCTAATGGTGGATACTACTGTTAGTTAGTGGTGTTCCCTATCCTGATCCATCTTTGAACCCAGAAATAAAATAGTCATCAAATGATTCTGCTATCACTTTGGGGTCAGATATGTTGACAGTGTTATGTGGTAAGGGACCAATGATATTGGATGATGATTTATTGTTATTTATATATGTAAAGAAAGCCTTATGGTTTTTCATAGACAGAGGCAGTCTCTTTTCCATACTCATTCTATCTTTTCTTAACTTTTTAAGCTTCCTTAGTTCTCTTTAGTAATTAGTTTTAGTTTCTCTGGTTGGGTACTTCCTAGATTTCCTATTCAGTCTTTCTTTCACCATAATCTGTTTCTGAACAGATTTTGTTAACCGTGTAGGTATCTGTCCTTTCTTATTATATTTCCTTATGGTGAGAAAACATTTATCTCCTAACTCAAGTATAGTTCCCTTGATTATTTCCCAATTGGTATCAGCATCTTTATTAATTAACAAGTTATGCCAGTCAATATTGTCCCATGATTTTTATGTGCCCCCAATTAGCTTTTTTGTAGTCCCTAAAAATGATCTTATTGGCATGGGCCTGTTTCCAAGTTTTAAGTGAACTAGTAATTTTGCAGTGATCCCTTATGCCAAGAGGACTAAGCACCCTTATATCAGATATATTCCTACCAAGGTTGGTAATCACAAAGTCCAAAATATTTTTTATCCCTTGTAGGGCTACCAACAAGCTGGTCCATACCATTAGAGTGTATCACTGTAAGGAGTTCCTTCCCAAATTTCATGGTGCCTGTTCAATCATTACAATTAATGCCAGGAGCAATAAAGTCTCCCATTATTAGGACATCCCCCATGTTAGTAGCATTATCAAGTTCCTTTAATAGTTCAGTGTTATAATAATTAGAGCTAGCTAGGAGTCTGTAACAATTGCCAATAATTAATTTCTTCCTCTTATTAAACTGAATTTCCAGCCAGATAGATTCTGTAGAGGCTGAACTTTCATTGTTTACATCAATCTGTGTACAGCATATATTTTTCTTTATATAACATCACACCCCCCCCTTTTCTCAGACTGTTTTTTTTCTTGAACAGCTGGTAACCCTGGATATTATTCATCCAGTCATTTGTTTCATCCCACCATGTTTCTGTAATCATGGCCATATTTATATTACTATATATTAAGAAGGAGTCAAATTCCACTTTTGACATATTTAAACTTCTGGCATTAGCCATTACAAAGGAACAGACATTGATTTCATCAAGGTTAGATGATAAATGGTGGTTCTTGCTCCCTCACCCCCATAGATTTAGTTTAAATGACTCTTGTAACTTTAATTCCAGTGTTAATCAGCTTCCTGATTCTGGCCTGGAGAATGACATTTAACTATTGGTATTGGAGTAACAGACCACAACACAAATCTTTTGTGTCTTATTGGCTGTTATTTTCCCCATAAAACAGTCACAAAATCTTGCTGACTGGTGATTTTAATGTTAACTGGTAGAAGTGTGCAGATTTGAATGTACAGACATATGAACATACAGACACACGAGGAAGCCGGTTGAATACAGTAAACTGATCTATCTAATCTGCTTGTATTGCAGGGTCCACCACCTAAGATACTGACCCTGCCTTGGACACCGCTTGGTCATGCTACCATGGCAGAAAAGTAAAAGTGATGCTCAAGAACAGTGCAAGTGAATTGTTTTTAGAACACCGTAATAACCCATTTTCAGGTCATTAAGGCATTTGGCAGTGATGGCAATGATATATAGGGTCACCAGTAATTATATTGTTGATAATGGATGAATCTTCTGAATGTTTTTTGTAAAATGATGTATGTTTGTGAATATTACTACAAGTGTGTAAAGGAAGACTACTTCATTAGTCTTGCCTTGGGGTGATGAAACAGGGTATGCAATAATGAACTGCTGTTTTATTTATAACTTACTGTATGTAACATTGCTAAGGAGGCCATTGTAAATGAGGTTTTGCTCAACTGGCTGCTTGTCAGCTATTTCTGTTTTAATTAAAACACTTGACCTTCAAATGGCCTCACACTCAAGTGTACTTTGTATGCAGAAACATTTTGGTTTACTTACTGATTACTATAATATAATAGCGTGTAGCAGAATTATTTTGGTTTGTTCTAGACAGACATCTTCTGCTACTACATAATGTATCTAAGAATCCCCAGCAGCGGACATCAGAGCAATAGGCAGCAATGAGATCAGATGTAGATTCTGAGGTCAGAAATGTAAAAAATCTAGGCTCATTTAAATTCAGTATTAATATTGTGTGGAAAAATAAATGTTCATGCCTCAAACTGTCCCAAGTTAGAACATGGCGGGGTTGTTCCTTCTACAGTACTTATATTATTACTTTTGTGTTTTTCTTTTGTTCTGTGAATCAGTATATGTTTAAGTTTTAGCATGATGTATTATGTCACTCTGTTTGTAATTATGTATACCCTGTGATGTATATCCTGCATTGTTTATCGTTTTCACATGTAACCTATGAAATGCTGTACACAATCTACCTCTGTAACCATCTGCACAACAGAAGAACTTTGTAAAACAGAGCTTCACAATCCTAAAAAAACGGGTTTCACAGTGCTAAAAGTTTTTTTCTTTCAAAAAAGATTTTTTTTTCTATTTATCTATCTGTATGTATGTCTGTCTGTTTTTCTATCTATCTATCATCTATCTAACTATCTATCTATCTATCTATCTATCTATCTATCTATCTATCTATCTATCTGTCTATCTATCTATCAATCTAATCATCTATCATCAATCTGAGTGAGACTCAATAGCCTGCAGTGCATATTAAAGCTTTTATAATCTCCAGTCAAATGTCTTTGAGGTCTGCTTTTCTCCAGGTGGTAGTTACAGTCTTCTGTGACTGTACTTAGCCCAGAGAGAACAGCAGCACCAGCAAATGAAAGTTCATAGATTGTATAAACTCTAACATGCACTGCAGGCTATTAAATCTTCCACTGATGCTGACTGCTCTGATGTCAGCTGCGGGGATTCTGGGATTTGTAGAAACATAAGGTGTCAGCCTGGAACTAAGACCAATTAGTCTGACACAATCCACTATACTACAGTAAACCACAAGTAAACTAAAATGTTTCTGCACACAAAGTGCATTTGGGACCAGCCCCACATGTTAGTGCGGTGCCCTTTGTGCTGACTGTTCCACTTCAAAGGTAAGGTATGAGACAGCAAGTCTGAGTGAGAAGGGGAGAAAGTTCCAGAGAAAAGTTAGCCCAAACTGAGGAAACACTAGCATGAACAGTAAAAGAAGGGGATAAGACTTTCTATAGATACCTTAGTGAAAGGAGAAAGTCCAGAGAGGGTATTGCTAAGATTAAAGGGGATAAGGGTGATTGTGTGGAGGAGGACCATGGAAAAGCATATATCCTAAATAGATACTTCTGCTCAGCATTTACTGAAGAGAAAGTAGGGCAGGGCCCACAGCTCAGCATCATGGACACAGGGTGGGATGAAGGTGTGCACAAGTCCCTTCACAAAAGAAAGGATCCTGCAAGAGCTCGCTAAGCTCCAGGTGGACAAAGCAATGGGAACTGATGGCATACATCCCAGGGTACTAAAGGAGCTAAGGATGGAACTAGCAGAGCCATTAGCAGAACTGTTTAGTGAGTCTTTAAGCACAGGAGAGGTCCCAGAAGACTGGAAAAGGGCACATGTGATCCTGCTCCACAAGAGTAGCAGCAAGGAGGAGGCAGGGAACTACAGACCAGTCAGTCTTACCTCAGTAGTGGGCAAGATTATGGAGGCACTTCTTAAGGAAAGAATAGTGCAACACCTGGAATCCATAGGATCACAGGATCCAAGACAGCATGGGTTTGCAACAGGAAGGTCCTGTCATACCAATCTCATAGATTTCTTTGACTGGGTAACCAGAGTGGTGGACCAAGGGGGTGCAGCTCATGGCATCCTCCTTGACTTCAGCAATGCTTTCAATACTGTTCAACATAGGAGACTGATTAAGAAGCTTAGTAGTCTCAGGGTGGGTCAGAATTTGGTCAACTGGGTCACAAATTGGTTGGCGGGCAGAAAACAGAGAGTGGTGGTAAATGGTATTCAGTCAGAAGAGATGCAAGCCACTAGTGGGGTACCTCAGGGATCAGACATGGTGTCAGTCCTCTTCAATATCTTCATCAGTGACATTGCAGATGGACTGGAGGGCAAGGTTTGTCTGATTTCAGATGACACCAAGATCTGCAACAGAGTAGATGATCCAGATTGGGTGGGCAGAATGAGAAGAGATCTGGAAAAACTGGCAAAATGGTCTGAAGAGTGGCAACTAGGGTTTAACGCAAAGAAGTGTAAGATCATGCACATAGGGAAGAGTAATCCGGAAGCCACCTATAGGTTGGGAGGGGAGCTGCTGGCAATCACAAGGGAATAAACTTTGACATCATCATCACAGATGACCTGAAATCATCCAAGCAGACCACTACAGCAGTAGGTAAGGCTCGAGGTATGTTGGCATGTATTAGTAGGGGTTTCACAAGTTGTAAAAGGGAGGCAATAATCCTCCTTTACAAGACACTGGTTAGGCCCCATCTGGTGTACTGCATGCAGTACTGGAGACCACTCCTGCACAAGGACATTAACAAAATGGAGGCAGTCCAGGGAAGGGCAACCAAAATGGTGCAGGGACTGCATCAAAATACATATGAGCACAGATTAATGGAGCTCAATATGTACAGTAGACTCTAGAGCAAACGAGGGAGGGAGGTGATATGATCAAAACATTCAAATATCTTAAGAGCATTAACAAGGTGAGAGTCTAACATGTTTCAATATAAGAAAAGTAGCAGGGCAAGAGGACACAGGATGAGATTAGAGGGAGACCAATTAAGGGGTAATGTGAGGATGTTATTTTTCACATAAAGGGTGGTGGATGCATGAAATGTCCTACCTCAGGAAGTGGTGGAGATGAATGCAGTGCAGGGCTTCAAACAGGCATGGGATAGGCATAATGGAGTAATACAGATGAGTATGAATAAATAGGCCATTGACAGAGTAAAGGCTTATGGCACATTCATAAGGTAGAAAAAATGGGCAGACTGGATAGACCTTGCGTTCCTTATCTGCCATCAACTTTTATGTTTCTATGTTACTGTTAAAGCAGACTGACCAGCTGAGGTACAGCAATGATGGACATTAAAGGAATGAGTATTAGAAGTTACTGCTTGCTCCAGTAGTCTAATGGCAAATTGCAAGATAACAGACAAGTGCAAAGTGATAGTCTTGTCTATTATCAATGGTTCTTTATTCAAGATACAGATTGTCATGACTAGGCATGAAAGAAGTTGATGTTGGGCACCTGCATCAGTTATCATTTCATTTAATATTAGAGCTATTTATGCTCCATAGATGTTTTGGTGATATTTGTATATTATAGTGATGCCGTAGCACCCGTATAGTTATGGCTAATGGTGGTTTTCAATGTTAAGCCACTAATTTTGCATCTTAACTATAGTGGAATTCAATAAAATAGCACAAAAATGTGTATGTGCAGTAACACTGCCATAGTCTCACGATGTGAAACATTTCGTGATGCCATCTTATGTGGTTTCTGAGATCTGGATTCCCCTTATTTTGTAAAAGGGTAACGTTTTCCTGTACTGAACATGTTTCTGTGTGGGGGAGGTTTTTTTCTCATGTACATCCTAAATGGTAATGAATTTTTCCACAAAATGTTAAACCTGAAGCAGCCAGTGCCAAAGTAATGCTTTACAAAGGTTTCATGAAAAAAAATCAAACAGTTCCAGAATTACAAGAATTTTAAATTGTGTTTAAGTTAACTGTTTGGTGCAAAATAAAACATATTGAAGTTTGTGAGAGTGTTTTTGTTTGCTTCACTTAGGCGTCACAAACTGAAAATGGTCCTCATGAAACAAAACTTTTTTCAGTTTGTGACAGCCACCATCTTGTTTTTCTCCCCAAGTAAAAATAAGGCAAATTCATAGAAAAATGTATTTTTAAGAAACAACTCTTAAACCTAACTAAACAGGACAAATTTAGCTAGCCTCTGGTGTTTGTTTTTTAAAAATAATGCAAGAAATACATTTTCTGGTCATCCCAAAATCCAGGGTGCCCAGCTTAGCAAGAAGAGCTGTTCATCCATGTTCTCTGTATGAGAAAAGTGGGATTTTCTTGAATGCTGAAGCAGCAGTCTGAGTAATGCTGCTAGCTTCATCTGAAGCAGTGAACCAGCGATTTCCTGTTGTCTCTCTCTCCCAGCTTTTTCTCTCTTTCTGTTGGTCTGTGTGACTATCTAGCTAGCTAATTAAAATGTTTCTTAAACAGATTGGATTGCCCACCCCTTGTGATGCTTTTTTCTCCTTCCTTCACTCCAGGTCACCAGCCCCCTTCCCAATGTTTATGTGTTTAGCAGACTGAGGCACCCACCACCAGTACTGCTTCTCTTGACCCCCCTCCCCTGCAGGTCTGACACCCCTGCATTCCCAATATGAACATGGTAGCTCTGGAGTGCACACCCACAGTGTCACTGAAAAGTAGCCTGACACTGGGGTACCCAGTCCCCAGTGTCAGATGTTCACTGACCCCTGTAATAAAGAAAACCATCTCTCATGATTTTTAACCTGTAAAAAGGAAAATGGCCCATCACAGATCTGACCCACCCAAACAGATCCACCACCCAGCCTCCCACTTATCACCCACTGCACCACACCCTCCCACATGCACCCACACTCACTTGAACATGTCCCATGACAAAGAGCCACTCTCCATTCAAAGACACATCTTGCTGCTGGAACCAGTGATTGCAATATGAGAAAATAAGATAACTGCGGTGTAATGTATTTCAGTGGGCTTTGAACTGTTATTTATAACATTGTAATTCTGAATATTTGTACTTCAAATTTTCAGTATGGCCTTTCTGGGACCCCGCCTCATCACCAATGCCAATAGAATTATGTAGATCTGGCCTGAAAGGCAATTTCAAGGCTGCTTTGTGAAATCACCTTTCAGGAAGGATTTGAAAAAATGTCACCATCCTTGCTTATGAGGTGGGGTCATAAGAACACTTTGTTGAAATTTGGGGTCAAAATACGAAAAAATGACAAAGTTATGAGCGTACATTGAAGATTTTCTATGCTTACTCATAATTTAGATAATTTTCAGTATTTTGACCCCACATTTTTAGCATAGCCATTTTTTCCACACCACCTCATTAATGTGACAACTATAATTTTTGAAAACCTGGCCAAGTGTGTTGTTTCTGTGGCGCAGAATCACATTTCAGCAGGGATTCCAAACTGTTCACTTCCTGAGTTTATGAGATGAGTTAATAAGAATGCTACACTGAAAATGTGGTGTACAAATATGGTAAAATGCCCAGGTTGTCAGTGAACATTGCATTTTTTTTAATGGTCTCTCATAACTTTGATAATTTTTAATATGTTGACCCTAGATTTTCAACACAGCCATTTTTTCTACATGACTACATAAATATCAGAGGTGTCATTTTTTAAACCTGAGTGAAATATGTTTTCACACTTGTAGTGCAACATGATGTTTCAGACAATATGCTATAAATGCCACAGCTTATGTTTATAAAGGGAGTCATCAAATGACTGTCTCAAAAATTTGGGGTCAAAATAAAAAATAAAATTATAACTAAGAAACTTTTTGCGTAGTGTCAGTCTTCACCCAAGCCTTGGTGAACCTGTGCTGGTGTGCCAAGTTTGGAGGCAAGATCAGTGACCAAAATACATGGGGGGAGGGTGGTAGATGTCACTGTTATGTGACATCCCTCCAGTCAGAAAATAAAAGCTGCAGGGTTGCCTGTATGGGTCCAGGTACCATATAGTGAAGACAGCTCTTTTCTTGGCATATTCCCCTGCACCACTGCACCTCTGAGTGACAGAGGGCCCTGTGCATTGGCTGACAGATAGACTATTTGATCTGTGAAACTGTATATCTGGCCACATGGAAATGCAGGAATCAGGTGGCTCTGGACTTCAGCAGCCCACCAGATAGCCCCATGAATTCTTGACACCAACCGCTGCATGAACATTTAAGGCTGAAAGGGCTTTGTGCTTCCGTAGGTGGAAGGAATCTTCCCTTAGTGCAGGGACAAAAGGGCCCTGCACATCTGTATCTGTTTGGGCAGGTCCCAAAGGGACTTGCATGAATGAGGCTACAATTCCACTGTCTCAAAAAGAAAGGAAATTATTTGCAAAAACTTTGTTAATGTATCAGTTAGAGTTCAAATGAATGCAACAAAAGTAAGGAAATTATGCATTAGGAGTTTCAACCCTAATTCCTCATCCCAACCCCCAAACAACAAAAGGAAAAAAACTTTAGGGTTTTGGGTCTCTGGAATCTTTGTGAATCAGTGGTGGGGTGTTTCTTGGAATTGTCAACCTTAATGCCTATCCCATTCCCTCAGCAAACATGTCAGACATGTTCTCCTTTCTTCTTGCAGGGCCCACAGTGCCCTGCATGAAGAAAATTACAACAGACTGTTTTGGTAATATGCGGTGAGGTACGCTTCTCTACCTTTGAAGACTGAATCACTATGAGGCTGTGGCTTGGAGCTGTACCTTATGTTTTTGACAGGAGGATGTGGGTTGGGGGAGGGAGCATTAGGGTTGACAACCACAAAGAAGACTCTTTCAGAGATTAGCGAAGACTCCAAAGACTCAAAATATTAATGTATTTTCTTTTTCTTGCTTGAGGGGGTGTGGTGGGGAATTAGGGTTGGAAACCTTAATGCCACATGTCCCTATCTTTTGCATTAACTTGAACCCTAACTGGTGCATTAACAAAGTTTAGTTTTGCAAAGAGCAAGTGTCAACATGAATTTGCTCTTGTGTGGACCCATATTTTTCAATGTTTACTTATGTTTTAATTAGGTACAGTATGTATGCTTCTTTTCTTGTGCCTGTTTCTTTCAGAAGGGAAGAGACTAGAATGGCAAGAGGGCAGCTTCTATCAGTCAGCCAGCATTTTAGCTATGTTTTGTTTGTTTATTTGTTTGTATTTTTGCTCGTTTTTAAATTATTTTTACTTTGCTTGTTTCTAAATTATTATTACTTATGTGTCTTTAGATAGGGTCAAAGAAGTGAGACATTAAGTGTTCTGCGGCTTACATGCTGAGCTGGTTTTCTGTTTAGCTCTGATTAGTACCATCATTAGTACTGTTGGTTTCATTGGGTGCATAGTAGCAGTTTTTGCACCCCTCCTGTAGTAGCTGTCAGCTCAGCTGCTGAGCTATAATTAGAGCTTTGGACAAACTGTTTGAATGTTATCCCCTGCATTATTAGTATTTTCAGCAGCTGTGGATATATTCTGGATTCAGCCTATTGGTTTGGACCTACCAGGATATTTGGCTTTGGATTTCCAGGATTTTCAGGCAGCAACTGTGTTACTAGAGGGACAAAGAGGTTTGTGGCTTTTTGTAACCTGCGACTGCTGACTACCACATCTGAGGATGTGAGTACTTGTGCTGAGACTTTATCGGGAGTATGTTAGGGGTTGGTGGGGGTTTATTTTCTGGTTCCTGTGGTCTCCTGGTCTCTGTTCTGGGCTCCTATCTGAGGACTGGGTCCATGTGGTGAGAAGCGTGGACTGCCTGGTGGTTGGTGGAAGGCACAGCTGTCTGTGTTGGCTGGGGTTCTCTGGGAGCTGCATGGCTTATCCCCCCATCCACTTTCATTCCTGGACTTCGAATCTGATACTATTGGTGCTATGTCAGATAACTTTTCTCCCTCTTTGCCTGGACTGTGAAGTTTTAAAGCTTACGGACACTGAACTTTTGTAAATTTCTTGCTGGGACACCAGGAGGCCCTGTGTGGAAATTATGCTACTGGGTTCTGCTCCCATTCAGGAGAACAAAGTTTAATCTGGTCGGGGCGCTGGTTAGTGGGCTCCTAATCTCCTAGGCTCTGGGCGGGTATTGGCTGGTGGGCTAATGCTGGTAGGAGCTGTGCTTGTGGGGGCAGATTTTCCAGGCGGTGTTCTGCACAGAGAAGGCCCAAGTCATTTCATCAACTGGAAACTGGAAGGCTATTAGGAGTATTTTGTAGCAGGAAGAAAATATACATCAGGAAGAAAATATACATTGGCTCAAACTTTTTATCTTGAACATTTAAATAGTTATTGATTTGGGCAGTAAGGGTGCCTGTGATCAATCTGTGTCCCCCAGGTAGTGAGTGTACCAGGTTGGGCCTGAATTTTTTGTTTCAACTGGTTGTCCATTGCTATGTGAAATTCCTGGCTAAGAAATAAAATCTTGGACCCTGACTGTTGTTAGAATATGGAGCTGAACTCTTTGTGATTATAAATTAAATCCATGGGAAGAGGTTAGGAGGTTGTAAACTTGCTTTGTAGTAGTGAGAGTACGGGGGGGGGATTAAGAGATATTGCTGTAAGGGTTATTTTATTAAGGTTTCATTTTATTATACAAGTTTAGAGAAATTTGGGAGAAGGGAGGGGTAACTGGGGAGGTTATTTTATTAATACTGTGAATTCTAAAATACCTGAGTTATGTGCTGGGGAAGTAGGAGAAGAGTCAGGCAGTAATCCCCCTCAAGACTAAGGGGTCTGTGTCCATTCGATTATCCATTGCTTTCATCTGCTGTTTGTTTCAGATGTTATGCCCTTGGTATTTTAAGGGAACAAGGGAGCAGAAGGAATAGGAGACCCTGGAACTATCAAGGGGGAATGGGAAAGGAGTGGACGGATTGAGATAGTGAGGACCAGGAGGCAATCTGGGGCAAAATAGACACAGGAACAAGGTTCTCCTTGTCTTGTGCCCACACCCAAGGGTTCTGATTTTATCAGGCAGGAAGTGGGGTCACCCCTGGACTCCAGTCCCTTTCAGATGGTGTTAAGCAATACCAGGTCAATGAAAAATAAAACAGCAATTATTGTGGATCTTGGAGCATCTGCAAACCTGGCTTGTATCACCGAGACCTGGCTAGATGGCAATGCTGGCCCCATTTTGGAGTCTGTGGTTCTAGCCAGGTTTTCAGTGATTCACTACCCAAGAGTGGATCATCGGGGGGTTGCTGTCTGTTTTAGACAGGAAATGGGTATTGTGGAGGTACCAGTTGAGGTTACCAATGCCTTTGAATGTATAATGGGAGCAGGTGTAGGCACAGGATTCTTCTTATTTACCATCCACCAGGTGATGGGATGGATTTCCTGAAGGAGGTTGCGGACTTCATTGCCAACAAAGTGTGGGAGACTCTCAGATGGTTGATCTTGGGGGATTTCAATGCCTGGGTCAACGATGAACTTTCACCATTTGAACAGAACCTCCTCCAATTGATGGATTCATTGGGCCTAACATGGGTTATTACCACTGCTACCCATAAGAAAGGACATTCATTGGACTTGGCATTTCACCAGGGGATGAAGACCTCTGATGTGGAGACGGAGCCTGTCAGATGGTCTGACCATCACCTCCTGAGATTCAGTTTTGCAGCCTCCCAAAATAGGCCCTCTCCAATGGAGTTGGTACAGTTCCATTCTTTAAGAGGAGTTACCTCAGAAGGCCTAATGGCAGTGCTGGACCTCTCGGGATTTCCAGGGGATAGCACTGATCTGGGGCCTCTTGTGTCAGCCTATAATAAGGTTGTTACTGAGGCACTGGATATCATTGCTCCTTTTCATGTTTGCCCTCTTACCTCTCATCTGGGTGCCCCATGGTTTAATGGGGAAATCCGTGAATTAAAGAGGCGGGGGAAAAAGTTGGAAAGACACTGGTGGAAAACTCACCTGGAGGTGGACAGACTTAGATTGATGGACCATTGCAATGTCTATCAATCAGCCATTTCCCATAAGAAGGCCGAGTTCCTGTTCAGGGAAATTGCTACAGCAAAGAACAGACCAGCCCAGCTCTTCCGGACTGTGGACAGACTGTGCAATCCAGCCTGTCTTCACTCTGGTCAAGCATTGTCATAAAAACAGTGTGAGGAGTTTATGCAATTCTTTTCTGATAAGGTGTCCACCATCAAGAATGAGATCAGCCAATGCCTTCCCATTAGTCCTTGCATTAGTAACCGGGTGGTACTAATGCCCAGCTGATCTGGTCCACCTTTAGCCAACCAGTAAACGTGGATATAGTGAGGATCATCCAGACTCTGTGGCCAACCTACCGTAGTTTGGACCCAGGCCCTAAACGCCTACTAGTGGGGTGTGTAGAGGTCATTGGCCCTGTCCTTACTGGAATAGTGGAAGTTTCATTGGAGAGAGGGATCTTTCCAGATCCCTTAAAGGAGGCAGTAGTTCACCCTCTGTTAAAAAAAAAACCTCCCTTGATCCCGACTTCCCAGCTAACTACAAACCAATCTCAAACCTATCCTTTGTTGGGAAGGTTATTGAGAAGGTGGTCACACTGCAGCTGGAGGATCATTTGACCAATCACAATATCCACGACCCTTTCCAGTCTGGCTTCAGAAAAAGGCATAGGACTGAAACGGCCCTGGTGAGGGTATTTAATGACCTTCTGATGGCGAGAGATTGAAGATCCCATTCAGTCTTGGTTCTCCTTGATCTCTCAACAGCATTTGACACTGTGGACCATGGGGTACTGCTCGAGCACCTGTGGTTTTTCTGTGGACTGAGAGGGGTGGTCCACAGTTGGTTTAAGTCCTTCCTCAAGGGTAGGTCTCAGGGAGTGGTGTTGGGAATTTATTCCTTCAGCCCCTCATGGACTGCCCTGCGGGGTACCACAGCGCTCAGTGATGTCCCCCTTGTTATTCACAGTGTATTTGCTTCCATTAGGGGACATTATAAGGCAGTACAGTTTGAGCTTTCATTGCTATGCTGATGATTCTCAACTGTACATGTCCTTTGTACCCGACTAGGAATTAGATTCTGTTATTGTGTTTATTACCCTACTGGAGAATCAGGACTGGATGAGTGCCAGTTGGCTTTAGTTGAACTTGGAAAAAACTGAGGTGTTGGTTATGGACCCTGGTCATAGGATGATAGGGGCATGGGCAGGAAAACCATCAGGATTAAATCTTGGTGGGATCCTGCTTATTGCCTCTAGACAGGTGCAAAACCTAAGTGTTGTTTTTGATGAAAGCCTGACCCTGAAGGTGCAGGTTTCAACTGTAGTCAAATCTTCCTATTACCATCTTAGGAACATAGCGTGGGTGAAGCATCTGGTCCCTCCCAAAGATCTGACCTTGGTCCACGCCTTTGTCACCAGTTTTAATAATAATTATAATAATATGCTTTATTTATTAAGCGCCTTTCAGGCATCAATGCAGCATACAATAAAAGAATAAAATCCAACACATTCAGCCACATAATAAATACAATTCAATAGATAGTGCATCCATAGGATTTTTCCCACAGAAAAGATTTCAAAGCCTGTTTAAAACTCCCCATGGTTGTGCACTCCCTAATCCGATGGGGTATAGAATTCCAAAGGGAAGGGGTCACAAACATAAAAGCAAGGGCCCCAACAGATTTTAATTCACCCTAGGAATCTCTAGCAACCCCTCGTTGGCAGAGCGGAGTGGTCTCACAGGGTGGTAAGGAATCAGGAGTTCTTTCAGGTAATCAGGGCCCAGTTCATGTAGTGCTTTAAAAGTAAGTATGCCGACTTTGAAGGTGATCCGCTACTGAACTAGCAGCCAGTGCAGTTCCCGCAGCACCGGTGTAATATGGGAGGATCTAGGAGTTCCCACCAACAACCATGCTGTGGAATTCTGCACCAGCTGCAAGCAGCAGAGATCAACCCCTGGAAGTCCAAAGTAAAGCGAGTTGCAGTAGTCAAGGCACGAGGTCACAAAGGCATGGATCAGAGTTGGCAGATCACCGGACAGAACAAGGTGCTTGATCCTGGCGATGTTTCTTAGATGGTAGAAAGATGGCTTAACCACAGCTGACACCTGAGTTCAAAGTGTCAGCCCAGCATCCAATATCACCCCCAGGTCTCGCACCTGTTCAGAGGCCAGTAGCTCGACAGCCCCAAAACACAATCCAGATGGGGAGCCAGCCACTGGACTCCCTATCCGGTGATCCGGATCCAAAACCAACACCTCCATCTTCCTTGAGTTCAACTTCAACCAACTGGACCTCAGTCAATCCTGGATTTCATTGAGACAGCTATTAAATACTGAAACAGCTCCTTCCTGGTCAGGAGCAAAAGACAGGTATAGCTGGGTATCATCAGCGTAGTAATGAAACTGCAGACCACACCGTCTCACAATGTCTCCGAGGGGAAGCATATACACTGCAAACAACATGGGGGACAAAATAGAGCCCTGAGGCACCCCACAAGGCAGAGAGGTGGGATCGGAAGAAAAGACCCCCGAAACCACCCTCTGAGTTCTTCCGGTGAGGTAAGAAATGAACCATCTGAGGACCACCCCAGAAAGCCTACAAGTATATCTCAAGCGCTCAAGAAGGACCCTATGGTCAATGGTGTCAAATGCTGAGGACAGATCTAATAGTACCAGAATGGACCATTTTCTCTGGTCTCTCGCCATCAGGAGGTCATTGAGCAACCGAACCAGTGCAGTCTCAATACTGTGCCTCTTTCAAAAGCCTGATTGCAGTGGTTCATAGATGCTATGGATGGTCAAATGGTTCTCCAACTGGGCTGCCACTACTTTCTCGATCACCTTCCCCACAAAGGGGAGGTTCGAGATAGGCCTGTAGTTGGCCAGACAGTCTGGGTCAATGAAGCTTTCTTCCAACAAGGGTGTCACCACCGCCTCTTTCAAGGAACAGGGTATTCACACAAGTCAAGGGAGCACCAGACTATCTGTGCTAGAACCGGGAAAATAACCTCCCCACAGCCCAAAATAAGGGATGTAGGACCCGGATCTAAACTACAGCACATAGGGCGTATCCCTAGGACAATCTGTATAACATCTACGATTTCCAGGTTGTCGAAGGTACTCCAGGAAAATGGAGGGGTAGCAACCAAGTCCTGATCACTAACTGCTCACATAGAATGTGTCAGAAGGATCTCTGACCTGATGTCCATCACCTTATCAGAAAAGAACTGAGCAAGCTCATCACACTGTAATTGTGAAAATGCTCTTCAGAGCTGGAGACAGGTTGGGTTGCACAATCTGTCCATGGTTCTGAAGAGCTGAGATGGTCAGTTCTGAGCGGCAGAAATTTCCCTGGACAGGAATTTTGCCTTCTTACGGAAAATTTCTGACTGATAGAATTGATAATGTTGTAGCAGTCTAAGATGATCAGCATCCAGGCCAGATTTCTGCCAACAATGTTCTAACCTGCGTCATAGTTGCTGCAACTCCCTCAAGGCCCCATCAAACCAAGGTGCATGAGGTCGAAGGGAGAGAGGGCGCACATGAACTGGAGCAACAGAAACCAGGGCAGAGGTGATGGTGTTATTATAGGCCAAAACCAATGCCTCTGAATCATTGCAATGCACAGGAAATTGTGATAGGTCAAGGACTGCAGAAAGGCCATCGGAAGTAATATTCCGCAAGGGGCAGTACTTGACCATCTCCTCAGGGGTCGGCCTACAAGGTGGGATGCCAAAATTGAATCTCACAGTGTAGTGGTCAGACCATCCAACTGGTTCCACCACCACATCAGAGGCCTCGATCCCAAGAAGGAAGACCAGGTCAGGGAATGTCCAGCTTTATGTGTAGCAGTGGTAACCACCTGTGTTAGGCCCAGTGAATCCATCAACTGGAGGAAGTATTGTCCAGATTGCGAGTGTTCATCATCGATCCAGGCATTAAAATCACCAAGAACCATCAGTCTGGGAGACTCGAAAGCCAGATCGACGATGAAGTCTGCTACTTCCTTAAGGAACTTCTTCCCATTTCTGGGTGGACGGTAGATGAGATCAATTCGATAGCCCACACCTGCTACAAGAGCACATTCAAAGGAGATGGTCTCCACAAGTGGAACACTAGTGAGTGCCAATTCAGTCTTAAAACAGACTGCGACCCCACTGCCCCAGCGGTCCAACCGCGGGCAGTGTGTCATTGTAAACCTGGCTGGAATTGCAGCCTCCAATATTGGGCCTGCATTATCTTCCAGCCAGGTCTCGGTGATGCAAGCCTGGTCTGCTGAACCAACAAGATCAAAGATCACAGCAGTCTTGTTCTGGACAGATCTAGCATTGCACAACAGTGCCCGGGTTGGACAAAACTCCTGAACTACCCCGACTACTGGCCTATCACCAATGATGGTGCCCTTGGGTATGGGGACCAAGCAAGACGGTCCATGCTCCAAGCTTCATTTCACCCTAGGTGTCTCCTGGGCTTAACCACTCCTATGGGAGCACTCCGCTCCTCCAGCCTCCACTGTTTGCACTCTCCACACCAACCCCCCCCCACAGGCAATTCCGAAAGCACGGCAACGTGATAAATAGAAAAAGTCAAAAGAGAGGGAAGAAAAGGGCAGAGGGAGTGAAGGGTGGAGGCTGAATAGCGCACGACCAGAGGGGATACAGGCAAACACATATCCCAGGCCAGTAATATTGTATCCCTAAAAATCCACCACACTTGAAGTTCACCTTCCGTCACTACACAGATACCTAAAAACCAAATAAGTAACAGCGACTTAACTTCTTATCATACTCTAAATTATCCCACTAAAACAAACATAAAAGACAGCCACATAAACAAACAAAAATAAAACAAAAAACAATAAAAATATAAGGAGAAAAGTTTCATAATCCACCCACCAGGATAGTCTCTCTCTCTTTTCTTGATTACTGCAACGCCCTCTACCAAGGGCTACAGAGAGTAGACATCCGTCGCTTGCAACTAGTGCAGAACACGATGGCCAGGTTGCTGACTGAAGCTTCTTGATCCAGTCATATTACACCTGTGCGCGTGATGTGCACTGGTTTACAGTACATTGGTGGATTACCTTCAAGGTCACATTGCAGACCTATAAAGCCCTACATGTTCAGGGTCCCCACTACCTGAAAGAGCTCCTGTGTCCTTACTGTCCCTCCCACTCACTCTGATCCTCTGGTGAGGGATTGCTAGAGATTCCCAGGGTATCTGTTAAAGCAACAGGAGGAAGATCTTTTGCTTTTATGGCTCCTACCCTATGGAATTCTCTACCTCGCCAGATATGAGAAAGCCAGACTGTAGAGGGTTTCAAAAATCTTCTAAAGGCATATCTATTTAACCAGGCCTTCTCAGGAATGTATTGAATTTTGAATTTATATGGATGTGTTTTAATATGTTTTTATATGTGTTTATGATATGTGGTGAGTTTTTAATGTTATGATGCAAAGGCACCATGAGCACTGGAAGGGCACCATAAATAAAAGTTTGATTGATTGATAGATTCATTCATTCATTAGGGGCCCCACTGCTGAATTTAGACTTTGGATTTTTCAATAAGAAGTATGTTTTTAGTTTCATTGGATGGACTTCATGCTTTTAGTTAGATATTGTGTTTGTATTTGAGCTATATATCTTGATGTCTTTGCTTTTTATGATTGTTGAGCAAAGTTGCCTGTGCTGACTTGGGGTGGGGAAATGATAATTATTGTAATGTGTTTGTACTTGCATGCTGTCATTTTGATGTTGTAGAACTGTGTAATTTGCACATTAAATTTCCAACCCTGATATGCTGAAGTCACAGCTGAGGTATAGTATATGCTATGCTAACTGTTAGTACCAGGTGATAAAGTTTTTATCACCATGAAGGCTGAACTGGCTAGACCCTATTTTATAATGCAATTTAGTATTTTGGATTGTTGCTATTATACTATATAAAAGAACATACTTTCTTGAGGCTTCATTCAAAATATACCTTTGACTCCTTCATGTTGTTTTTTTTTTGGCACATGTAGTTCATCTTAGAGTGATGGATTGATGGATTCAGGACACTAGAAAAAAAATGCATGATTATTTCAACTTTAAACCTCCTAATGCTACTTGACTGTAATACAGACAGTCTTATATCTCCCCTTTTTCATCCTCTTCTGCCTCTCCTCTCAAGGCCGAACCACCCTCTCTTACAAAGGTACCACATTGTATAACAACCCCCCCTTCTCTCACTCAGTGTTTATCCACCCATTCTTTTAAATTTAACTTGAAGAGGCACCAGCCCCTGGCTTCCACATGCAAGTGCCCCTGTCCCATACCATCCCGCCATACCTCTCTCTGCATTCCTCCTTTGTACTGTGCAGTATCCTAACCTTGGCACTTATATCTCCTTATTTTTACTGGTTGTTTTACTTGCCTTCTCATTTGCTCTTTTATTAACCTGATGCTGTATGCATGACTCCCTTTTGTTATTGTACCCATTTTTTCATTTTTGTATGTAACTGGAAGCTTGGGAAAATGGTCAGTTTTGCTCACATGCCTTTCAATTATAATAAATAAACTGAAAACTGAAACTGAATAGGACCCAACAAACACTCAGCAGATTAAAATGATAACAACTTTATTGACCATGATTAGCATTCAAAATGACAAAACTCATATCACATCTATTAACACAACCACCCACTTTATTCATTTCCTATCATGCATTTATATACAGTACTGATTATAAACTGCATTTCTTGGCACTATGACATGCCTTAAGGTACCACATGTTAAAATTTTATTCCTATTGGACAAAACTGAATTTCTGCAACGGACAGTGCCACACTTGCTGTAGCACTCTGCGTTTCTGGGTAACTGATTCATTATCAGCACTGTAAACTACAAATTTATTAAGGACTCAGCACTACACAAGTTCTGTGTCTATATTTCATGTCTCCATAATGGAAAGCAGTACAGATCAAGTACCAGAATATGACAGTCATAATTGCTATAAAGTATCAGTCTTCAAATTCTAAAACAAAAGTTATGCTGCAGTATCTATGCACTGTTCTGATAGTAACATGCATAATTGTCAAGTAGATTTAGAACGTGTTGGATTGTACTACAAGGTACAACATTTAAATATACTAATAAAGTTGTGCATGTTATCATAAACAAACTAAATATTGTAGGTACCGTAGGCACACATGTATAGAGATACAGCAATGCTTAATAGATGTCTGTTTATGAATGGATTACAAAATAACAAACAAGGCAGTATCCAGGGGTTTGAACATATTTTAAACTTTATCAGTAATAAGATAAATCCTTCCATTTTAAACCTTAATCTGAGTTACTTATTTAATACGTCACTCATGCCAGAAGGGAGCAACAAAAGTTTAAACTAAAATTTTATGTTGAAATAATAAAATCATTACTTAGAATATCTATCACTATGGAAATTCTATAGCCTTCATGTCTACTTCTGTATACAGTCTTGGCAATTTGTTCCTTGATATCTTGTATAATTGTTGGATGTTTGATTTTCACATCCTCCATACTTTACCTGAATTTACTTCTTAATGTTCAGCTTCTTTAGACTCTTTATAAGGTCCTATGGTTTGATATTAATTTACTTCATATTCTTTATAAAGTTGTATCCCTTTAGGTTATTTTCTTTAGGCTCTTTAGTGTGATTTGTTTGTTTTATATCCTTTTAATGTTTTATTATTTATAGTGGGTTTACATTCCGGTAGACTTTTTATCTGACTTTACTATTTCACTTTTACTTCCTTTAGACTCTTCACGGTATTGGGATTTATGCCTAGATTTTGGATAACTTTAGAAGTTTTATCAGGTTTTAGCTATTGTGTTTTACGTCTTGTTGACTCTTTACTATGTGCAACTGCTTGATTTTTATTTTCTTCAGACTGTTTATTCGTTTTTACCTCTTTGTTTTCACTTTCTTTGGATTTCTCACTGAACTTTGTGTCCTCGGTTCCATTTCCTATAGACAGTTTATTGTTTTTTTTTTCCTCTTGGGGTTTATTATCTTTAGATTCTTTATCAGTGTCCTACGTTTCATTTCCTATAGATGGTTTATTTGTTTTTTTTCCTCTTCAGGTTTATTATCTTTAGGTACTTTATCAGGATTTAACTCTTGGTTTTGGTTTCCTTTAAATGTTATATCAGATTTTACTGCTTGGGTTCTCTTCCTGCTGACTCCTTATTAAGTAAAACTGCTTGATTTTTATCTCCATCAGATTTACTGGATTTTAGTTCTTCATTTTCACTTTCTTTGGATTTTGCACCAAGCTTGAGTTTTGTTTCCTTTTGACTCTTTGCTGAGTTTTGTCTCTTGAGGTTTATTATCTTTAGATTCTTTATCAGCATTTATCTCTTGGTTTTGTCTTCCTTCAGCAGTCTTATCAGGTTTTACACCTTGTGTCTCTCTTCCTGTTGACTCTTTAAAAGGTGTAACTGCTAGATTTTTATTTTCTTCAGACTGCTTACTTGATTTCTTTCCTCTTCTTTGTGTTCACTTTATTTGGACTTCTCACCAAACTTTGTGTCTTGGGTTTCATTTTGTTTTGACTGTTCATAAGGTTGTGTTTCTTGGTGTTTCTTATATTTAGATTTTTTTATCAGGATCTGTTTCTTGGTCTTGGTTTCCATTACTTGTTTTTTCAGGTATCCCCACTTTGAGTTCTCCTCCTGTTGACTCATTACCAGATGAAACTGCTTGATCTTTATTTCCTTCAGATACTTTGCTTGACTTTCCATCTAACCTTTCACTTTTTTTTGTCTTATCTCCTGATGTCTTGTCTGGAGTTTCATTTCCTTTGGCTTCTTTATCAGGTTTTGTCTCTTGGGTCTTATTTTTGTCAGACTCGTTATCAGGATTTATATTTTGGTTTTCACTTTCTTTAGCTGTTTTTTCCTGTTTTATTCCTTGTGTTTCTCCTTCTGAAGACTCTTTATTAGATGTATCTACTTCAGTATTATTATTTCCATTAGACAGTTCGCCATGCTTTATTTCATGATTTTCAGTTTCTTTAGCTTTATCACCAAACTTCATATCTGGAGTTGTGTATCCTTTTGCATCTTTACTTGGCTTCATATATGTGTGGCTAGTTGTATTAACTGCTGAACCAGACTTTTCATTTTCTTGTTCATTTTCCTGAGATTTATTGCTATTGTCTGTGTTCCATGGTTTCCAGGGTATACTGTCTGTGTTATTGTTTTTTTCACTATGTGCTGAATCATTGGCTCTTTCACATGTTGTGTCAATGCAGCTGCACTGAGTGACATAAAGATATTAGTAATTGAGGACTGTGCCATCTGGGCACTGCAACTCAGTGTCCATATTCTTGGATTTGACCTCCTGGCAACAGCTACATGTGTGCTGCATGTTCTGTATTTCAGCAGAATACCTGCAAAATATAAAATAGTTAATGATATATTATTATTATTTTTGATATTTTTGATAACTCTTCTAAGGTAGCCACTTACACTGTTTTACATCAAATCTTAATATTGGATTATTATAATGGTGTAATGGTGATTTACAAATTGATAGCCAAAGTGGTGGAAGACATGTAATAGAGTGCTTCATATGGAAAGGGGTGAGCTCTACAATGCTGAGCATGCAGTCATCTTGTCAAATCACAACTAGCATAAGTTACAGACCTGTTGGTCCACCTTACATTCCTTTTTGATGACCCTTCCAGCCTGTTCATCTTCTTCCCCTCCAATTGTTTCTTAGAGCTGGCAAAAAGAGATTCACTTTATGGCCTAGGACTGTACTCTCTTCTGGCCAGCTTTAGTTTCAAAAAGTGATATTTTCCTATATGTTTCTTGTGGACATACTATGACATTCAGCTGGGGTGGGGGTATGGGGTGGGGGAGTTGATGTTGTTATGACTGGTTAATTCTGAATATTGTTCATTTTATTGTATAAGTATATTTTCTTGCTATTGTCATTCTGAGATATAATTTATTAAAATAAAGTTAATTGCAAAAAAAGGAATGGGGTAAGCTATAGCCAGATATAAGACTTTTCATTATTTGTGTATTTATTATTAATAATTTTTTTGTGTTGAAGGAAACACAGTGGACTAAGATAAGGCTCTTTCTGTGTTCAACTGGAGGGGTGGAGATTACAAGAGGGATATAATAAATAATAATGGGACTAATGCAATCTATAAAGTTAAATATCAGATACAGGAGGTACAAGAAATGCAATTTACAAAAAATACTGTAACTGACAATGGTATTAGGAAAAAAGTCATGCATATAGTAAAATTGTAAGTGCGGAGAGGTAGCATGAGTCAATCAAAAGCTTTGTGTGTATGGCTAACTGCAGAAGCAGGGTTGGGTGAGATATGCCATCAGAAGCTACTTAAAAGAGAAAAGTGCAAAAGATTGCCAAACTGGGGGGGGGGAGGGATCCAGACAGTTGGAAGGCGGACTAAAAAGTGGAAGTTTTGCAGCAAGTAAAAAATAATGAACATTAGATGGGAAAAGGGATTAGGAGGGTAGGATTAACCAGAGAGAAAGAGGAGAGACATGAGGAAATTGTGGAAAGCCATAATTTAGACAGGAAAATAGAGCATAGAGATGATGGGCTTCAACTGAGGAGAGAGGAGAGGGGGGAGAGAGAGAGAGAGAGTGCTTAATGAAAAGTGAACAATGATGTATAATGGGTGAGACATTTAGGTAAAATGACAGGAGTAGAATAGATGGTCCAGTCTGGCCATGGTAAATTTAATACTATAGACCACATCTGTATTTGTCAGACATCTGCAGAAACAGCTGAAAAGTAATCTGATGGTGGCCAGGAGTGGAGGGCAGAATTTGTTGTTTTCCTAGCTTGGGATGCAGTTCTGCATGCCATCAATGTGGATGGAGATGCTAAGGTATTTGTCCAGTTACACAAAAAATACTTAAAGTGTGAGACAACTTCAAGTGAAGTGCCATCCAATGCCCAGAAGACAGGAATATTATGGAGCCTTCTTATGCTCTGTCCATAGCAAAGTATTTTTGGCATTATGCAAGAAGTGGTTTGAGTGGAAACAGTGATGAACATAAGCCCAAAACACCAACTCATACAACTTTTGTGGGGTTGCAAGGAGAGAAGACTCAAGCTGGCATTTAAAAAATGGAAAAGAGGATGGGGCCAAGAATGGAGCACTGTGGGGCCCAGACAAATTCTATAAAGCTTATTCATTAAACATTATACTCCATTTTTGCTGTTATGAGCCTACATTTACTAGTATAAAGTACTGGGTGGTATGGGTCATTATGCTAAATGTGAGATATGTAATTGATCAGAAGAGCATTTAAAAACAAACTATTTACACTATGTGCATATATATATATATATTTATACAATGGGGTGAGAGGTATGAGTTATAAATAAAGTAGCTTATCTTCACTGCAGTGAGATACAGTAAATTCTAATTACGTAGACACTGTGGAAAATATCGCAATTTACACACACAATCTACATGTCACAAACAATATATTCACGGTCGTTACATAGCTAAATCTATCAGTTGTGCTGGAACTACATTGCCCTAGTAATATAAATTAATAGCAGACACCTGGATTATTAGCGTGCTCCGTTTCTCTCCAGCCCAAGA